>VSWD01000005.1:8991603-9402544 GCA_033119305.1 Pinctada imbricata
ATACAATACATGAACTATCTTGGAAATCAAATGCATGAAAATCTCTAAATATTAATTTTCATTAAAAAAGAAGCAGGAGATGATTACTCTTCCTGGGCACCTGGTCTCACTCCCATATCGGGAGTTCGCTTCTTTTCATATGATGGAGGTTTTTGTTTGTTTGCTTTGGTTCCTGTGTTATCCTGATTTTGTATGCCTTCAGTTTCTGATTTTCTTAATTATCGATTTTGTGCTGTATACAGGGATATGGTCATTATCCATATTTTTCACCTTATATGAAATAAATGAAATTCCAAATGGATTGAAAACAGAAAGGTCATACGAGCAAAGACAGTCCGACCACTTGTAGATACCAGAAATCCAGCTCCAGCAAGATACCGTTACAGTGAAGACTGCAAAAATATATACACAAAACTGAAAGTAAAACAACGCACTTCACGCTAAACAATCATTCCAGCAAACATCTGTTTACAACGAGACGAAACAGAACAATCGCATCAAGAGGATAAAAAGACATTATGAAACATGAACAATTTAATTAGCTTTCCAAAAAGGCTTGGTCCATATCAAACTTTTATTTAATCTCGCAATAATTTTTTTTTTTCGTCGAAATAGGTTAAAAAGGTTAAAAAAATTGACTCTTAGAATTAAGCGTAAAGAGAAGTACTAGTAAAGCTTTGCATGAAATTCATAAAAAAAAGAACTGGATGCACAATAGAAACTTATGTGTTGATCATTCTGAAAAGTTAGAAAATAGGTACATTTACACCAGACAACTCAAGATGCAATACTCATCATAGTCATTGATAAATTCCTTGACCCGGGCCGTAGAGAAATTCCATTATAACACAAATTAACTTGACCAATCAAAAGCCTTTCTGTATATTCGCGGAAAAAGCGGAATAAGAATTGGGGGATCTTATTAAATTTTGTGACTACGCACATGCTGCTTATCGATTTTTTACCGATCATTGCTCCTTTTATCAATTTGTCCTTAGTAAGAAAATAAACAAACAAACAAAATAGTATATCCTCAACGAAACAGCTTAGCTTGGCTGGACGGTGAGACACTTTTATCGCACTAGCACCTCGCATTCTAAGTATCCAACGTTTTCTTTGTTGCAATGGATCTTAAAAGACCAAGAAATGTCATTAGCTATTTCAGTTGAAGGCATTTTGTTCTACTCACAAATTGGTCTTAAAGTAAAAATTGTTAAAGAAAAAATATCATGTAGAAATTACGTTAATCTGCAATATTCAAATTCAGAATTGCGCTACCAAAGCGTTGTCATGACGACATATAATGCCTGTCTCTGGTCACGTGTTTTTCACTTGTCACGAAAACGTTTCGATAATTCAATGTAGATCTATTGCATTGTGGAATCTGATGAAATCAATTCTGTGTCCATTGAGATGATTAACAGCATCTACAAATCTAGTAATAGGTCGATTTCATGAAATCGACTAATAACAAAAAAATACAGGAGGGATAAATATAAGCACACAGAACTTGGACATCATGGATTTACCGAGATTCCCTCTTAATGTTTTCCTTCAATTCTATTCACTTTAGTAATAAATCCCTGTCTTTTCTTACCTGTGTATATGTTATGATTGTTAACATATTTTAGTAGGAACATGGTGTCAGGAGAAAATGGGATGTCAGCACTACTGTCACAGTCCTGGAGGTATCATTCAATGTGGATGTAAACAAGGATATAGAGTACATCCCGACAGGAAAAGATGCATTCGTATGTTTTTAATTCTAATCCAACAATGCCTTGAAATGAATGCCTGTATAAAAGTATGTAGAATAGTGTGACAAAATGTAGAAGTTCCTATTTCCTATTCCTTGATATACTTTGCTACAAAAAGATAATGAAAAGCGTATGGTTCAAGAGACCTATACTGGAATATTTGACTGGAATGAAAGTGTAATATTCCGATACAGAAGCTTTCAAAATAATATCCTAATACGTATGGATTTTGTGAGGTTTCTTTGTTGTATATTCATCATTCTCTATGGTTTTTCTTATGTTTATAATACAGACTTATTTTTATACCAGAGACATGTGCAGCAGGGAATGGCGGTTGTCAACATAATTGTTCAGACACATCTTTAGGAACGCGGTGTAGTTGTGCTCCGGAATATATACTTCGAGAGGACAACAGGACTTGTGTAGGTTGGTACCATTTAACACATATTCGCCAAGCATCCTTTTCATATTCTATTTCAAATCTGATACACATAAATTTGCTTACTTTGGTTCAAAACTGACTTTCTAAGTAGGAGCATCAGCGTTAAATGCAGTAGCATATACAGAAATGTTGAATGCAGCTACAATCTTTCGCGATGGTAAAAATTACTTGTACGTCCCATTATGTATATCTCTGGACTATGTTTAACGTCTTCAAATTCATTAGCATCATTTCAGACCTGATAAATTTACAGCATGGACAAGACATGCACGTTTCGGGTATAATTTAACCCTCGTCAGTGATAGTTATTCTGACAAGCATAAGCTAGAAAACTGAACAAACGAACCAATGGTTTATAATAATGTTCTACCTTTACCTCTCATCGAGAATAGTTGCGTTTGGTTTGTTTTTTTTTTCTAAATTCAGTTTCTGGCAAAACATAGAGATTACCGTCCCTCACTGATTGATCCGTCTGCATGGAATACATGCGCACAACCTTCCTACTCATTTGGATACACAGAGGTCTTGGCAGACGCACAGATCTTGTATACATTAAAACTATTCTTACTGTATAATCGATGATTCATAGTTGTTTATAATGAAAAAATTATATTGTTCTAATTCGTAGCCTTCTTGAAAATTTCAAACCTTTATTGCACTAGACACGTGTTTCAGATAGTAAATCCTCATCAGTGGTACTTCAAATGTATTTAATTATCCCCATCTAGTCTTATTCTTTGAATTTAAATTTACTTTTTAAAGAAAATGCGCGTCTCCAAATTTTGTATAGGGTCGATTCAGTAGCATGAGATAGAATAATGACCAAAATAGCACTGGAAGGATGGTTCTAAGATGTTAGCCTCTTTACTTTCGATGATACTTTAGGATGAAATGACAAGTTCAAAAATAGCAGCAAATTTATGTAATATGTCAAATTGAAAAGGGATCAAATAAAAGATTCGTTCAGGCCAGGGAGCTGGAAAGAAAGTAATTGAATAAACTATAACCATTCAATCACAGGGGACATGTTTAACTTCTCCACTACTGCAAAAATAAAATGTGTGTAGATAAATAAAGTGTTCGAACCGTTCCTTCTTGAATATTACACATCTTCCCTTATATAGTCCCCCGTCGACCATTAACCCTTGTAGATGATCCTCAACCCAAATAATGAAATGTGACCAAAGGCTGTGAAAGTCATGTAAAAAAATATCGAAAGACTTAGCAACATGGTTGGGATATGATGCTACAGGTGTTAAACGTCTTCAAATTCAATAGCATGATTTAAGAACAGATTAATTTGCATGGAGCAAGCATGCACGTTTCTGGTACTTAACCCTCGTCAGTGATCCAAAGGGATGTGAAAGATATAATGTCCAAAAATATACCGAAAGAGGTAGCAGGAGTGGTGGGATCCATATGATGTACAGTACCCATGTTTTAGAAATTTCAAGACACTTTTTGAACAGAAATTTTCGAATACGTTGAAGAATGGATCAACCGAAGTTAATCGAACTTGGCAACTTGTGCCCTCGGGGACTCTGGTCCACCAGCAGTGACACTCAGTGGTACTTAAGAGTGTCTTAATGTGTGTTTTGTTACGGGTATGCATACAGCAAGTGCATAATTTTATCGTACATGTATTTTCGCATTAGCGTAAAAGCATATCAGATCACCCTTTCCAGAATGATCGGTGACATTGAATTGTTGTCATCAGCACCAAACAAGAAATACTTACCTGATATGTACATCAATATGAACATCGAGACCATTACCGAATTTGACGAGTTTCCATTGAGCTGTTGCGTCGGGCGTTGCATGCAATCATAGGACGCTGACTCTCTAGGCACCTGGTCTCACTTCGGGATATTATTCATTCCGAGGTTCACAACCGTTCCAATATGAATTCAAATGATTTTGCCTTATCTTCTCGACTTTGAGAATGAATAACTCATAGGTACTTCTTTGTTGTTTATTGTTTTGTGTTGTATATAGCAAAATTGCTGGGATATGATGCTACAGGACCCAGGTTTTAGAAATTTGAAAAGATTTTGTAAACAAAAATTTTCAAATGCGTTTGAAGAAACGACCAACCGAAATTGATCGAACTTGGCTACATGTGCCCTCGTGGACTCTTGGTCCACCAGCAGTGACACTCACCAAGTGGTACAAATATTTAACGTCTTCAAATTCATTACCATCATTTTAGAGCAGATGAATTTACAGCATGGACCAGACATGCACGTTTCGGGTAATAAACCCTCGTCAGTGATCCTCAATCTAAACAATGTAATATGACCAAAATCTGTGAGACTTATGTCCTAAATATACCGAAAGACATAGCAAATTGCTGGGATATGATGCTACAGGACCCAGGTTTTAGAAATTTGAAAAGATTTTGTAAACAGAAATTTTCAAATGCGTTTGAAGAAACGACCAACCGAAATTGATCGAACTTGGCTACATGTGCCCTCGGGGACTCTTGGTCCACCAGCAATGACACTCACCAAGTGATACAAATATTTAACGTCTTCAAATTCATTACGTAACAAAACACAAATTATGACATTTTTTCTATAATATATATGCACCACAATTGTCAGTTTTGTTTTTGATTCCTGAAATAGCGTTTTTCCAGGTAAAGAGGCGACGTTAAAATTTAGGTCATTGCGAGTACAGTTTGTAGGTTATAACAGCAGTTCCAGCATGTTCTTGTAGAGCTTATGCATTGTGACGTCACGAACGTTTACATTCCGGAATGCAACACATTTCTTCCAATAGTTTCATCCCAGGAAATTACATTGGTTGTGCATATATACCAATTTTTAAAGCACCAGACACGTGTTGCGGTCTTCGAATAGTAAATCTTTGTTAAGCCAAATTGATTTTCAGACATTGCCAAATAAATTTTAGTAGGGGCTTCTAATTTTATTTATTTATTTATTTATTTTTATTTTTTTTTTTTTTTTGAATAAAAAATTTGTGCATTTACTTTGAAAAATGTTTGCGGCACCAAATTTTGTGTAGGGTCGATACAGTAACATAGCTAATATAAACATCAAAGAAGTACCCATCACTTATTCAGTCTCAAAGTCGAGAAGGTAGGGCAAAATCATTAGAACGTACATCGAAACAGTTTCGAAGTGTTAGGACCAAAATAACAGAGGGATAATGTAGGATGTTAGCCTCCTTCAATTTCTATGACATTTCAGGATGAAATTACATGTTTCCAAAATAGAAAAGTAATGTATAATGTCAAATTAATGTTTGACATTGCGTTATTATAATGTTAGAAACGTCCACCTCGTCTCCGAGTCATGCTTTCATCTTCACCTATGACATTAATTTGAATGTTGAGACCAGTGTTAATTGATTTGGTGTTTGGCAGAACTTTATTTGTTTTATTGAAGGTGTTTTGCGTATGAATTTGAGTTCATAAAAAGAAACACAGATAGCTATTCACAAGATTAAAGGATAAATCGAATTTTTAGCTTCTTGCCAGGTCAATAATGGTGGATGTCATATTAAATGTATAGACACGAGAGACGGACCTCGGTGCGCATGTCCAAGAGGATATCAACTTCATCAGGACGGAAGAACATGTTTAGGTATATCATATTCCTCTCTTCGTCGTATCAATTGATGGTTTATGTCTTACCCAATGAATTTTAACAATTGGTGTTAAATAACTTTATATTAAAAAGTTTCATATATTTTATAGACATTGATGAGTGTAGAGACAACAATGGAGGTTGCAGTCACGGATGTGTTAATACAGATGGTGGATTTGAATGTGTTTGTCCTAAAGGTTTCAAAGTACGACCAAAACAAAGAGTCTGTGTTGGTGAGGAGGCAATACTGAATTTCTTTTTTAAATCAAGAGTTTCAACAATTTGAAACCTTAGGATTCTTTGGCGATACATGAAACTTTGAAATTCTTCGATAATACGAAAAACTGCTTATGTAGAAATTGTAGCAACTTTCTTTGTGATTGATGCAAAATATTTACCTTGCCAAATTGTTGTGAACAGATATTGACGAGTGTGACCTGAATACAACATGTGACCATACCTGTGTGAACACTGCCGGTAGTTTTTACTGCACCTGTAAAGCTGGATATCAGCTGTACGGAGCCACTCATTGTGCAGGTGAAGAGAAATCTCCGTTTTACGAAACTAAAATTTTAGAAAACGCTGTTTTCGAGTAAATTGCTCATAACTTTGGCATATTGTCGTAAAATTTATCACCTGTGAACACATTTGCTGGTTTGTTTTTGCCCTTTGTATGATTGAGTCGCATATATAAGATGATAAAACTTTGTTGCTTCTGTCAACTATCATGAACATATTTTATGAAACAGTGCTGTTTTGGGATAAAATGCTAATAAATTTGGCATCTTCTTGTAAAATTTGTCACCTGTGAAGACATTGTCTGTGTGTTTTTGTCATAAGTATGATTGAATCATATATTGTAAAACTTTATTATTTTTGCTGAACAGATTTAAATGAATGTACCATTGACAATGGTGGTTGCCAACAAAGATGTACCAATACCGAAGGGAAGTTTTACGTGCCTGTGTAATAATGGACAGAAGCTTCATCCAAATGGCAAAGACTGTGTTCGTAAGCAAGGAAACTTATTAGCCGTACATAGAATATAAAATCTGCATTCTCATCATGCACTCATCTAGATATTATATTGTTCTTATTTGAATTATGGCGAAGTGGTATTGTCATACAAAAACCCCTCTTTAGTCACCTGATTTAGAAAATGAATTTGCATTCACAGCATGGAACCAGTGTTTGCCGTTCCCCAAACCTCCTAAATCTCCATATCTTGTACCAGACATCGTCCAGGAGAGGAAGTATGTACCCTGTCGTGTGACCCCAATACATACCCCTAGCATTCCACATAGCAAATTCACATATTTCTGTGGGGACAATACCAGATACAAATGGTCCTACGAGAAGCTGAATCAGACTCTGCCTTTTTGCTCCTGTAAGTATTCAGTTTCAGTCATTATTGGATATTTCGGTATCATGGAAAGAGGTGTGCTTCTCTCCTTTGGATCTGCTTGTCCCAGATGTCCTAGTCCTAATTTTGAAAAGATTATACAGTCCTTTCGATTTTAACCTCAGTGAGTGACTTTTTTAACGAGTGAATTTTGCTTAAACACATTTGAAAAAAGCTTCTTGTTTCAATTTGCTTATAAGCATTTCTTGTTCTATTTACCTTTAGCACAAGTGCTTCCACCAACAGCAAAAAGGAAAGCTAGATTTGTTTTTGTAGCAGCTAAGTGCAGGAAAAAGCGTAGACTACGCGAAGACATCAGGAAAAACCTAACAATACAGCTCAATGGTTGGTTTCGATAAAAAATGTAATGAATATGTCGATATTGATCTTACAAATTCTAAAATTTAACATCGATTGGATGATACATGTATTGCATGCTGTGCATTTCCAGAACATATTTCTGTTTTAAAGGAACAATAAAGATCTCTTGGTTTCTCTCTTTTGAAAGGTCAGAAAATGTACAAGTGTCGGCGCATGTGTCTGGTAACCAATGTTAACTTTGAATGTAAAAAGATTCCAAAAAAGTTTCGGCGGCTGGCCAGGAAGTCACGTGGTGAGGTAGTGGTGGCGGAAGTGGAAATACAGATTGCTTCACGTGGTGTCAGACGTATGTATCTGATGAAATATAAAAAAAGTTTGACAATGAGTGTTTATAAATGGTTTTATACGGTAAATTTGTATAAAAACATTCATTGTCTGTTCATAAAATTGGTTTTGTTTTCTATGTTTTCAGAAAAATGTGATGTAGATTGCACCAGGAAACGAACAGAAAGGCGACTAAAGAAGGTGCTGAAGAAACTCAAAAAAGTTATCAATAAGAAGCAGTTATATCTCAGGTATGAACAATTTTGCATGTCACAAATGTGTATATTACAATAAATATAGGTATTGCTGATTTTATGAATATTTCTCTCTAAAACCAAAACTGGTATATCCGGCTTCATAGAAAGTAACACCCCTGCTGTTGTGATTCTAGTACAGATTTAATCCTTCAATTTTATTTCAAGGCTCAATAAATTCAACACAAAGTCAAATATACTATATTTCATAAATTGATACTGGAATAATTTGTCTTTCCTTAATCTATTGCCTATCGTTCTTCTAGATATGACAGACAAAATATCCAAGTGGCCAAAAAATCACTGAAGGCAAAAAAGCTCACTTCCATGAAGTGTCAAGATGGACAAGTTCTTGTTGATTCTAGATGTTGTAAGTAAAAAGCTTTGAATGAAAAATGACATGCATATTATATTCTTATCTCGAAGACTTCTTGGAAATTTTGGTTTATATGCGTTGCTATCAAAGTCTGATGCCCTGAATTTTGACATGTGTTGGCTTTCTCCTTTCTTCCTTTAATTTATGTGGTAGATGATATGCAATCTGGGTTATCCTGGATGTCGCCAAGCCGAGTCCTCTTTTTGGAAAGATTTTTTCTTAGGCTTCTTCTTAAAAGATGAAGCCTGTATGAAAAAGCAAACTGATTATTGGAATGTTCTGGTTGACTTAAATGAGGTGTGTGGAACGTCAGCAGGAACCGTGTCCCTATCCAATGAGGAGAGGGACTCTGTCCGGTAACATTAATATCTTTCAGGCAATTTTCACAAGATAGATTGTTTTCTTCCTTTACTGGATGTCCAGTCTTTAATTTTATGCTTTGTTTTGTATTTCTGAGATTTGAGATGTTGGTCTGATATTGCTTGGTCACCGGTAACTTCTCTTTTTTGAATTGCTATTGATCACCGAGCTGTTCCTCATATAATCTTAATTCAATTGCAGTTTTCAATATTGTAATTGTATCATTGTATGTTTTTTTTTCAGTGTCCTGTAGTATTGGTACTTATTTCAAAAGGAGGGAAAATACTTGTCTTCCTTGTCCCCCGGGGACGTACCAAGATAAGGAGGGTCAGATATCGTGTATAGGATGTCCTAACAAGGTCCCTGGGGCAGGGATTGTAGGTGCTGCCAATGTAACAGAATGTTCAAGTGAGTAAATTTTTTGACCGATAAAGGAAATCTTTAATACAATCGATTGATCAAGACTCTGATTATTGAATACAAGGATCAGATGCTAGAATTACCTTTTCTTTGAGATGGTTCACTTGCATAGCTTTACTTTAGTATGTGTCCAAAAAAAATTAAATAAGATCCTTTATACGAAATTGAAAGTTTTTCGAACATTTTTCGTCCAGTTTTATGCCCTCCCGGTACGTACTCCGACACTGGGCGTGCACAATGTCAGTCCTGTAAGGTGGGCACTTATCAAACCGACTATGGGCGGATATCATGTAAGCCGTGTGATGGTTCCCTCCTAACAAGATATCCTGGAGCAAGAGGATTTCAAGACTGCAGGACTAAAGGTATTCATCATTGCAATTAGAAAACCCCACCTCAAGGTGAAGCAATGATTCTATTTTTAAATTACTTTAACAAAAACTAAAAATTTTATCAGTCAAACGAAAAGTTCTGTCTATAGCTTTACATTGTACATGTAGGAATCGTATCATATTTTTCAGTTACTTGCGCCCCGGGTAACTTTTATGACATAAAGAAGCACGTATGTGTGGAGTGCCCGACGGGGACATACCAAGCCAAGCCCGGGCAGAACCACTGTGTGAAATGCCCGGGAACCACAATCACAGACGGTCCCGGGGCTGCTAATCAATCTATGTGTAAAGGTAAAAAAATTCTTCAGAAAAAAAAACCTTTCCATCAATTCAGTTGAGTAGTTAGGTTGTGAATGGAATGAAACATAATAAATTCTAGAGTTATCTTCGTAGTTTTACAAACAAATATTGAATTATCTATAAGACCTTTCATTTTCTTTTTCTAGACACTAGTTGTGGAGGAATAATTGGGGATTTACAAGGTTTTATTCAAAGCCCGAATTATCCCGGACATTATCCAAACAATCGTGAATGTGTTTGGAAAATAAAACCAGGAAAGAAACGTAGAATTCTAGTGATAATTCCTGAAGTTTTTCTACCGAAAGAAGATAAATGTGGAGATATTTTAGTCTTCAGAAAGTCAAGTAAGTAAAGTTTAGATTAGGATTTTATATAATATTTGATGAAGAGAGGGGAAGATATTTGTTCTTTGTTCGAAAAGAGGGGAAATATTTGTTCTGTGAAATTTTCTTATTTCCTATCGGGAGTCGAAAAAGGAAAAGATATGCTTGTGTATTATTTTGGTTATCCCTGACAATTTACTTCACTCTGTCGGAATGGCAAAATGATAAAGTACCACAGAGATTTGAATCGGTAAGCATTTTTTGTAATCATGTACATTTGTACAAGTGAAAGTGAGAAAAAGACATTATGATTGCAGAGATCAATTTCGTGTAGTTGTGTAACATGGATAATGAATACATGAAATGAATAAAAAGGATGGCAAGCTGCTCACATAGCAGTGCCGTACTAGAGCGTCTGAAAGCAGTAGTGAGTTACCACCCAGCCCAATTTTGACAATTTCGAAGCTAGATCGAAACTATTACACCCTACGGCGCTCACGGAGAGGCCAATTTTGAACGAGTCTCTACCGTGCGTCAAGGCAACGGGAGACCCAGAGATATAGAATGTGTGCTATAGAGGGACACCAAACTGGACAGATCGGCCGATGTTACAGCGATCAATGTTCAGATGTGTCACCAGGACACACGCTCCGATAGATGTACAGTTTAAAAGAGGTTTATATGGCTACATGTCAGGTGAACATGTAATGTTGGATTGAATATGTTTAAATAAAATGTAGATAAATAGATGTACTTATTTGTTGACTTAAAGTAAAATCATATCAGTGGTTATCCGGTAATACATTTTAAAACATTTTTGTACTTATTTTGCGTAATTCTGAATAAAAAATCGAATGTTATAAATTTTAATGAAAATTGATATGATTTGGTCGTCTTTGGTGTAGTGGGATACGAGTTACCTCCCGCCACAAGTACATATGGTTAATCCGACACGTTATCTTTGTTCAGACGGACAATTTTATATTTAACATTTATTGAAAAAAATATACCAGTTGATAAGTTAGTCGTTGACTCGATGCAAGTGATGTTCAAAGGAAAAATGATAGCTTATTGCATTCTTATTAGTAGAATCAAATATTACTTATTTTGTCGTACAACGAGGGGATGGACAGGGTGAAAGAGAGGCGGGAGGAAGGGGCGAGAGGAGGGAGAGGAGGGAATGGAGGAGGGAGGGAAGGGGAAAAATGGGAGGAAGGGGGCGGGAGGGGGGAGGTAAGGGAAGTGTGAAAAGGAGGGGGAGGGAGGTGTGGGGGGGAAGGGGGTGGGAGGGGGAGAGAGGGACCCCCTGACTGCCCCCCCCCCCCTTACAATTGCTGCGATGTGGTACATGAATAATTAATTATATTACTACATGAATAAATAATGGTATTATTTACCATGATTTTACATGAATAAATAATGGTATTATTTACACATATACCATAATTTTACATGAATAAATAATGGTATTATTTACCATGATTTTACACGAATAAATAATGGTATTAATTATTATGATTTTACATGAATAAATAATGGTATTATTTACATGATAAGAATGTGTATTTTTAAAATGTAACTGATACACTCCTTTGTTACAGAAAAACCATCGTCTTTGACGACTTACGAGACGTGTGAGACCCGAGAGAAGCCGATAGCTTTTACATCTCGATCCCGCAGAATGTGGATTCAGTTTAAAACAGATAGTAAAAATACAGCTAAAGGTTTCTCTATCCCTTATGTCACATATAATGGTGAGCATAATGATATATCAAATTAGTATTTTCAGCTCTTTTCTACATAAATTTATGTATACGTCATATAGGTTTTTAATACATAAATTTGTCTATTTCAAATTTGTTTGTCAAAAAAAGAAAAGATTTTTAAGAAGACCATATAAAAATCTATTTGTGAATTTCATCCTTTTTTTTTTTTCTTTTTTTTTTTTTTTTTTTTGAGGGGTGGGGGTTCGTTACTATTTATACATAAAGAATTTATCATAATAAATACTTTATTGAGTTGGTTTTATTATTTGGGATGTTTTTTTCTTCATTTTTTTTTCTTTTACTTTCTTCAAAATGTCATCTACAATGCTATTTCCAATCAAAGAATGACTTCTTAATTACCACTTTAAGTATCTATAAGACAGTTTACTTCCTTCTCAGATTTATACCAATTAAACTCATGCAGAACAAGGAAGGATAAGACAATCTCTACTATACACAAGGGCACTTGACCGTTTTACCCTGTCTATAAATAAAGACATTCAACTATTTTAAACTGTGAACTCTCGAACTTGCTATATACATTGTCATAAAATTATTCAAGAAATGATGCATCTTCAGATGATGATGTGTTACATTGGTCCACAAGCTTGTAGTCTGACAGAAACAAAATTCTTTTTGTGAACAAAGTGACTTTCATATCAAAACAAATTCGTATTTTCTTTCCTGTAACATTTTTCTTGACCTTTTGTGTTATATATAAGATCGACAGTCCTCATTCTTAGGAGAAATGGGGGAGGGATCTTCCTTTTTTTTTGTAAATTACAATATCTATACATGTACCTTACCTGGATTAACCTGTATTAGATTGCAATCATCAGTCCAAACAACTTCTTTTCTTTATGGTTTTCATCAGAAAGGGAACAATAGACCAATGGTACCGATTGTTTACCTTTGAGAAACCTTATGACAAACCCTTATGAAAACCTTCAGTGTAAAAATATAAGACAGCTGTCCAGAACATTATTGTGAATTTGGGTAAACATAATTTGCTTTCTAATTCAATCGAGGTAATGTAGTACATAGTTGAAAGTACGGTCAAACATTTTTTTGCGCGAATTCCATTTAATTTGACACGTATAATTGTGACCATTCTATGTCAACTGGGAAATATAGCGGCATATTCGAATAGTTTTCGCTCATTATGCGGTTTCTGTTCTGTACGTCCGCCTGTCTGAAAGTCGGTCTGCCTGTCAATTGTTCTGAATGGTAGTGGTCACAAAAAAGAATAAGGTATTCATGGTATAACATTAAATACCCATTGAATATATATTTCTATATTTATATTTACAGAGGACTATCAGCGTCTTATAGAGGACATAGTTAGAGACGGACGGCTGTACAGTTCATATCAACATCAATCTATACTCAAGGTGAGAACGAAAGCACTGTACAATCTAACCTTAGATTTATTTTTCAAAGAAATCTTTTAATTTACTTTCGACTAAATGGCTTTTTAAAATCCTCCAAAGATGTATCTGTAATACCAGTATAAATTTCTGTCTAGAAAATAATTATTGGTGTGTTTCTTTTTCAGGATAGAAAACTTTTAAGCATTCTGATGGAAGTGATAGCGCAGCCCTATAACTATTTCAACTATGCAAATGTATCCCGTACCATGATGCCTGAATCCTTCATTAATCTACTGACTTCCAAAGTTACCGGTTTCTTTTCAACATAGTTGTCATAGTTGTATAAAAAGTTGCCATCATTGTGAGGAAAGATAAATTAAGATATATCCGGTTTAGACGGAAGTGACGTCACATGAGTAGTGCTATATTTTCAGTCATTGCAAAAAGACACCTTATTTTTTCAATGTTCTTTGTTGTGAATCACAACCATGTTTTCTTCATTTATTCATTCCTTCCGAAAATAACAATTCATGTACAGCGAAGAAATTTATTAACACTTCGATGTATGCATTCATAATGTTATTTATAGAATACAATAATTGTGTATCATATAGTATTGCTTTATCATCGTGTCTTAATAAGCATTATAAATAGAATATCACATGGCCTGTAAGGAAATGTTTGCTGTCGTATATTATATCAGTTGTACATAGCGCTACCATATACATACAATGGTAGTTCTGTGTATTTCCAATTAAGTGTTTGAAATAATTGAAAATAAAATGGCCATGCATGTGAGCGTTTCTAATAGTACTTTTATATCATATATAAGACTTGTAGGTATTTTGTCCAGTATTTCTATGAATAGCATGTTTCTATTTGCACTTTATTTCAGAGTACCTTAGCTCGTTGGTGGTATCATATTGATTAAAATAAATACAATTTTTTTTTATGGTAAGTAAGGGACAAATAATCTCCCATACGTTGTAAATGGTGAAAAAATAACAAATGGGAAACAATGTCATATTATTATTTATTTAAAAACGGTACAATATACATTGTAATGAGTATTGATTTTATTCGCAAGTATCTCGTTTGTAACCAACTAGAAGCATGAGATGATGTTTTATTTACTTACAAAGCGACTTTTGAATTTTTATACCTGTCAACATTCACATCTTTGTGAACGCTTTGGTTTACTGAGACAAATGATCATTTTTTTTATTTGCTTTATATCTTTGTACTTTTGACGTTTGAAATATTTTTTCACATGAGCTACATTTGGGAAAGAGGACATAATGATGGTTAACCATCCCGAATGTCTTGTACTTGTTTTCACTTTATTACAACATATATAAATATTGACATTGGAATAAAAACATGAAATATTTTTGAAAATTGAAAAATATAACTTAGTATAAATATTACGGCAATATATAGACGGCATCTCATTAAAAAAATTAATATTACATACAACCAAGGTATTGTACAGACTGCCATAATAACCATATCATTGCTTAATGCATCAATGTTAATTAAGCGCATTTTACATACAACATCATTGTTGTATTTTGCTTTTATCTTTGTCAATATTTGCTGACAAAATTAATAAAACAAAGGAAATAACTCTGTTTTTGTTATTTCAATATTTAACGTGCAAGTGGATTTCTATTCTTGGAAGCAATGGAAGAACAAGTCAACATTATCGTCAAGCTTCCCCTACTTTTCATGTCAACCATGATATTATGTTTGTATTTCCTTTTAGATCCTATTTGTAGAGCCCGTAGTATTGTTAGTTGTATCAGTCGCCACTTTGTCACTAGAGCTGGAGGCTAACTCCCCTCCTCCCCGCCTTTTCCTTCTCTTGAAGAGTTTAAATAGAGCTTCCAGATTTTCACGTCTAAATAGAATATACACCAGCGGATCCAGGATCATATTGAAAGTCGCCATACGACTGGCGTGTAGATCCGCCTTGTTATTCTTCTCATATCCGGATTCATTGGCAATGGCACGAAGCTGTAAAAATAAGAACGAATAAGAAATCACAAAGAATTGAACAAATGTACTTTAGGCTCTATATTAATTATTTTATTCGTTTACGTTTTAATATACACTTAGGGTTTTTTTTTCTATTTCCTTTTTATCAAAATTCGAAATATACATTAATAATACAAATGAGAGTGAAAGGAACATGCTTTTATTGTCATCACCGGTACGAATTTTACACGATTCCCATTTGTTATATAACCACAATTTGGAAAGGATCCATTAGAATCGAATAACATAAAGGAACAAACTTTTATTACATTGTTTGTGTCGACATTTCTTTTGTACGAAAAGATAATAACGCCCAGACATATTAAAGTATGCCCTGTTATCATTAGCCATACTCGTCCCTTTTTTAGCCGCGGAGACGCGAGCCTTACTTTGGCGCTCAGACTCAGGTGTTTGCTGTAGGCAAAAAGATGTGGAATGCGACGTCTCTGTATCATACCGACAATATCTATCCATTTTAAGTACAAATAGCCTAAAATACGTCGAAAACTTTTATGTAGGAACATACAAAGGGCAAAATCGTATCGTGATCAACAAATATACAGCAGTTTTTTTTTTTCTGACGGCACCCATTTTAAATTTTCGAATTGCCAGTATGTATTAAGCGATTTGTTCATGTCGCAAAATTGATGTAGCAATACAACAATAATACAAAAATCTAAAATCCGAAGACTAGAAGCCGGGAGGAAAACAAAACTATGTAAAATATTCCATAAGAATAGAAGTGAAATAAAAAAACAAAACAAAATAAACAAAAAAAACAAAAAAAAAAACAAAAACAAAAACAAAAAACAAAAACAAAAAAACAACAACAACAAAAAAACAAAATGAATGTACAATTCAGTTGCCAAGGACAGAGCATTTTCTACACAAATCACTTGAACTCGATAGACAAATACAGTCAACTTTGATTCAGACAACCAAATCGAATCTCAAAGCATTTAAGGAATAGAGATAATCATGCTTTTCAACGAACTAATATACTAACAGAAACATTGCGTATCTAAAGTTACTGGTAGGCAGTTTACTAGTTATATCGCATATTCCCTTTTTGTAGATTCTCTCTTAAATCTCGTAGATATAGATCGTATGTTGTTAAAGGATTTTTGTGTGCCCTTTCTTTCAATATTTTATTTTCATCCATCTTTTGACCATTTTAAAATAACATATGGTGGTTGTCAGATTTAATGCATTCAAATTTATTCTGAATAATATAAAAAGGCCTACCGCAAGCGGGATTCCACAGACCAGTGTTACCAATACGATGACACCCAACAATATCATGGAAAATATCTCATTTCTCGTTGTCCTACTTGACGTCTTCTTGATGCCCGATTCTTGGCTTTTCTTCTTTTGATCCAAAACCCTTTTGACTAGTTTGGCGATGACCAGTGAGTTGAATATTACAGTACAAGATATAACCAAAAGCCAAATAACAGAGTAAAGCAAAGCGTATACTTTAGAGATTCCTTCGCTATGAAAATTGTAAAAGCACCACGACCCTGGGTACTGGATTACATAATCACCAAAACCGAAAATTGGACAGAGTGCTAAAATAAATACGACAGCCCAGATCAGAAGCATCAGAGCCGTGGTCCTGTGTTCCCTGGTCTCAGTGTCATTGTACAGGAATGGCGCCCAGACGCCAATGAAACGCTCAAGAGACATGGCACAGACGAACGACGCAGATGACAAAAATACAAAGCTAATCATGAACCCTAAATAGTCACAGACCGGTTGACCACCCTGCCATTCTAGGTCATGCGCATAAGTTACCAGCAGAACCGGAAAACAGGTCACGGTTCCCACAGAATCTGATATTGTCAGACACAGTAGTAGACGATAGAAGGCGCTCCATTTGTGGTACGTGGAAGACCTCACCAGCGAAAATATGGCGGCAAAATTTAACACTAACGCCAAAATGAACATGAAAATTATCATTCCAACATATCCTTTGTTTTTTTCTCCTTGATTCTGTTCCGAACCATTTTGAAACGAAGAAGTTGTGTTCAAGGTAGTGGACAAATTCCAAAGGTCAGTTACATTCGTGTCATTTGTAGTTGTCGCCATGTTCACTAAATTGTTCTCATTATCCCTATAACGAAAGTTTTCTTGACACTAGACTTTTTTCACAAACAAGGTCCGAGTTTCCTTACTGTTAGGTTTTCGCATTAACGTTCGTGTATTAATTAATCTGCTGCATTTATTAATGTTTAATTAACAAAACACTGATCCGTCACAGGTAATTGTCCTGCTGATACACTGTACAGGTAAAGGTGTAACCACATTGTAAATCTAATGTTTGAACCTGTGATTGTTACTTCCCTATCTGAGACTTGGAAATTTATTCAAACACTACACACGTCAACTAATTGATTAGAACTTTTCCGTCTCGTTTTTATAAAGTAGTACAATCCCACGTCATATTCATTCATATATCAAATCCTCATTTTATCCAGGAAGAAAAAGCCTGATGAATAATTATATACTATACGTAAAATGATTATTACAAGAGGTCGTAGTGGAAGTAAGTCCTTTTGTATCACATTCGAGTTGTTGAAATTCGTAATGTTTCTGTAGTGAATCCGTGCTTAGGCTTGACCGCGCATATGTTAGGCACTTGAAACCTAGTATTGTCTGAAATATTATTGTGGGCTGGTGATGTGTCACCGGTTCACACTCAACGTGACTTATATGATTTTTGAGATGCACATCGATTATATGCGATATCAATAAATACACTTAATGGTCTTATGTCTATGATTTGCCGGATACGATAATTTTATCAAGCACGAAGAATGGCATTCCACTAATAGCACATTCAATCAAAGGACCAGCAAGAGGTTAAACTTCTAAAGAACAGAACCACTGATTTTCCAATGACTCTTAACTTGATCGATTAAAGATCCTAGACGTAAACTAGTTTCCCATCGTATTATCCAGGGGTGTAGCAAGGCGTACGTTTGTACGCAAAAACATCCACGTCGTTTTCACACAAAAAAGTAAAAGGAAAAAGTGCCTTCCCCGGCTGTGCCAAAAGAGGGGAGTTACTGTGACTTGGTTTTAAAGCAAACCACTGTTCAGAACTGGACAAAAGACACTCCAGAAAGTACCGATTTGAATACATTTTTCAATACGGATGATAGTATGCTGACATCCGAATCATACGCTTAATCCCTGTTAAATTCAGCTCAAATACGCTTCAGAGGCCATCAATTTGCTTCATTTTTTCCGCAAAATATTTTCAGGGAAGGTCCCCGAACCCCTGCCAACGAGAGTGGAAAACATCTTCCATATTTTCGAGGGGAAAACATCCTTCCATACTTTCTCCTTCAAGTCTCACAAATCGTCCCCCATAAAAAGTTTCTACTGCGCGCCCTCCCCTCGGCACTTGAGGTTCTGGGCCCACCCCTTCCGAAGACGTCCACATTGGAAACACCCTAGCTATATATCCCTATTATCTGAGTGAACTGAGTGACCACAACAAATGAAAAGGTCTTGTCACAATGAAAACACATTTAAAACATGAACAAACAATCACAATATGCCAGGTATTCGTCAAAAATAGGTCAAGTTCCCAGGTTAAAAGGTCACACCAGAAGGTGAAAAATTTAGTCACACTCAGTAAGTAATGCTCATGTGAAATATGAAGCATTCAAAGCTACGATTAGAGTTTTTCAAAAGCGGACCAACTCCAAGGTCAAGTTAACAAGGTTAAAATGTTGACACAAATACAAGTAAAACAAATATACATTATGAAAGTGTTACCATTTAACATTCGATTGCGAAATATAAGCCAAGGGTTCAAGTTTTTTGTGACTGAAAGACTGACTGACGAATGGGCGGACAAAAGAGTCAAAGCGGGGGACATTAAAAATAAGATGGATTTCATCCGAGTATGTAAATCAAAACATTCGAATCTTGCAAAATTGTAATAAGTATATGATCTGAAATATAGCTGATAAATATGATTGATGATTCTAGTTTGATCAAAAAGCAAAGCAAAATCACCATGATGACCATGGTGATACAACGCAGATTCTGATATTCAACGAGGCTTATAAATACGCATATAGAAAATGCTGTTACTATTATAGATAGGCATTTTACTAAGTGTATCGACAAACAAACAAATGAAATAGCAATTAAATATGTCGTTTTATATTTCTTTGAAAAAAAAATCATCATATATTTTGCACAGAAAAAATAGCTAGCCTTGTGTGACATTCAGCATATACAATGTACAAATAAGATCTACCATGATCACCTTTAAAAGTGTCACAAACAACTCACAAAAGCACAGCTACTTCATTAATACTAGTATGAAGGGAGATCGCAGTCTCAATACTACAGACCCATGGGAGTCTGTTTCGTTTATCCTGAGTCTCATAATGTTAAAGCAAGTGTGCTCTCGACGAATGGAGAAGTCAATACTGCATCAGCAAGCGACCATCTTGTTTCATGGATCGAAAAAAACGAAGTTTTGTAAAGATACAATGAGTACTCACTCCCTTAAAGTTTTCTTGATATTCTTTTCAGCTGTTGCAGAGAATTCGAACGGATGGATGGATGGACAAAAGAAAGAGGCCGAGCTATGAAAATATCTCACTTACTCACATTTCAGAGTGTTCTATCAAAAACTTAAAAAAGACACAAGTACTCTACGAAATAGACGTCATATTATTTTATAATTGTAATTTGTAAAATGCCTTTTAAAGTAATGCATACAAATTGCATTTTAACTTATCAACCTTATCAACAGACTACACGAGAAAAAAATCAAAATACGACGTATTTGAAAAGCATTCTCGATCATAACATTATCAAAATCCATATTTTCTACGGTTCCTAACCTATTGGCAAAGTTAAAAATAACGGATAGACAACCAAACAAATAAACAAACACATAAGCAACCAGACTTGTCAGAATGACAACATAGCTCGCCGGTGGCAACCATATGTAAATTGCAACAACAACAATAAAAAAGGTCTTATCACAAGGAATGCACATGTGAAATATCAAAGCCCTATCACTTACCAATCAAAAAATATGGCCAAGGTTAAAGTTTTTCAAAAGTAGATCAATCATCTCCAAGGTCAAGGTCACAAGGTCAAAAATTTTGGTATCCATGGAAACGTCTTGTCACAAGGAATACACATGTGAAATATCAAAGCCCTATCACTTACCATTCAAAAAATATGGCCAAGGTTAAAGTTTTTCAAAAGTAGGTCAATCATCTCCAAGGTCAAGGTTACAAGGTCAAAAATTTTGGTATCCATGGAAAGGTCTTGTCACAAGGAATACACATGTGAAATATCAAAGCCCTATCACTTACCATTCAAAAAATATGGCCAAGGTTAAAGTTTTTCAAAAGTAGGTCAATCTCCCAGGTCAAGGTCACAAGGTCAAAAATTTTGGTATTCATGGAAAGGTCTTGTCACAAGGAATACACATGTGAAATATCAAAGCCCTATCACTTACCATTCAAAAAATATGGCCAAGGTTAAAGTTTTTCAAAAGTAGGTCAATCTCCAAGGTCAAGGTCACAAGGTCAAAAATTTTGGTATCCATGGAAAGGTCTTGTCACAAGAAATACACATGTGAAATATCAAAGCCCTATCACTTACCATTAAAAAAATATGGCCAAGGTTAAAGTTTTTCAAAAGTAGGTCAATCTCCAAGGTCAAGGTCACAAGGTCAAAAATTTTGGTATCCATGGAAAGGTCTTGTCACAAGGAATGCACATGTGAAATATGAAAGCCCAATCTGTATTGGTTTAAAAGTTATAAGCAAGGTTAAAGTTTTTGTGCACGCGCACGCAGACGCCAACGCCAACGCCGACACCGGGGGTATGACAATAGCTCTCCGGACATTCGTCCCGGCGAGCTAAAAATTACAACAACAGCAACAACAAAATCATCTAATGAAACCGTGATTAGGAAAAAATCTTATACATGTATATGTGCATGTTTACCAATATGCCAAGTTAGCCAACATTCCTTTTTATTGTTACAATGTACATTCATCTTTAGACAGTCAAATCATCTGTTTTTAAATCCACTTGAAGCGTATATATTTGATTCAAGAAAAAATAGTCACAATTCTATTGCTTAAACCATTCTTTGCATATATATCCGACCTACGGCTACAATTGATGAACATTGATTCAGATGAATGTCGATAGATTTACGTCTTCCAAAAATACGGATTCTGCTGAAGGCGTCGTTCAAACGTCTGAAACCAGTTTTGTAATGTGCTAAGCGGCACGAAAGTTTCGGAGGGATTCGGTGTCATCTGACTCTGGGATATTCCAAACGAAGACGCATAATTAAAAAAGTTTTCTAACATCTTTTGAGAAAACTCCACAAATGAATCAATCTTGGAGACATGCGCACTGGTGACAGGCGTCTGTTGGGACAATGTGGTAAGGGGCTCCACGGAAATACCAATCTGTGCCATGTGACTAGCCTCGGGTGTGCACGGTCCGAAGGGGTTAAAGGATACACTATCTCCTGAAATCAGAAACGAAAAACAGAACTAAATAGACATTTTAATTCATGTTCGCGGACTTCGAACACCGCACTTGGAAAGGACTATGTCACAAACGTAAATTGTTAATGTTATCCCAATTAACCTAGATTAAATATTGTGAGAATTTATTTATTTTCATGTATTTTCATGTGTGAATATACATATTTAAACTATATACGTTCATTTCATCTATTGTGTGTTCAGCTTTTACGGTTCTTATTGCATCTGATTTCTTTTATATGACCCCTTAAGTGCGAAGTCCGGAGTGCGAAGTCCGAAGTGCGTCATCTTGAAAAATGCCCAATATGTTCATATAAAAGGGGCAAAAACAATTCTCCTAATATTCTAGACAGGCTTTCTACTCTACCTTGATGAAAAAGTGAGGGAAAAGTAGAAGGAACCAATTTAAAATTGTAGGAGAAAGGTAGGAAAAAGTAGGAATTAATAGGAAATAAGCTTAAAATGCATCAAAGATGCAAAGTGCCGAGTTGCAAAACTTGAATATAAGTAAAATATACATGATTTGAATATGGTCTTGACAGATGGGAAACATTATTAGCATGTTTCAGGTTGATCCACATTCATATATAATTCAGAAACAATTTTCAATTAACGAGTCCTATGAATTTGACCTTTGATCTCTTGACCCCAAAATTAATAGGAAACATTTCTGGCAAGTTACATGATAATAGGTGCAATACAGGCTCAAATTCAGTCGGGAAACCATTTTTAATCATCTTAGTCCTGTGACCTTGACCTTTGACCTTTGAACCCCAAAATTGATAGTGGTCATCCTTGATCCATGGGAAACATTTCTGGCAAGCTTCATGATTATAATTGCAATACAGGCTGAAATATGGTCCGGAAACCACTTTCAATCATCGGAGTCCTGTGACCTTGAACTTTGACCTTTTGACCCCAAAATCAATAGGGGTCATTCTTGATTCATGGGAATCATTATTGGCAAGTTTCATGACTTTAGGTGCAATACAGGCTAAAATATGGCCAGGAAACCATTTCAAATCATCAGAGACCTGTGACCTTGACCTTTGACCTTTTGACCCCAAAATCAAAAGTGGTCATTTTCTATTCACAGGTAACATTTCTGGCAAGTTACATGATTATAGGTGCAATACAGGCTGAAATATGGTCCGAAAACCAATTTCAATCAACAGAGTCCTGTGACCTTGACCTTTGACCCCAAAATCAATAGGCCTCATCCTTGATTCAAGGGAAACATTTCTGGCAAGTTTCATGACTTTAGGTGCAATACAGGCTAAAATACGGCCAGGAAACCATTTTCAATCATCAGAGTCCTGTGACCTTGACCTTTGACCTTTTGACCCCAAAATCAAAAGTGGTCATTTTCTATTCACAGGAAACATTTCTGGCAAGTTACATGATTATAAGTGCAATACAGGCTGAAATATGGTCCGAAAACCAATTTCAATCAAAAATGTCCTGTGACCTTGACCTTTGACCTTTTGACCCCAAAATCAATAGGCATCATCCTTGATTCAAGGGAAACATTTCTGGCAAGTTTCATGATTATAGGTGCAATACAGGCTGAAATATGGTCCGGAAACCATTTTCAATCATCTGAGTCCTGTGACCTTGACCTTTGACCTTTTGACCCCAAAATCAATAGGCCTCATCCTTGATTCAAGGGAAACATTTCTGGCAAGTTTCATGATTATAGGTGCAATACAGGCTGAAATATGGTCCGGAAACCATTTTCAATCATCTGAGTCCTGTGACCTTGACCTTTGACCTTTTGACCCCAAAATCAATAGGGCTCATCCTTGACTAATGGTGAGTAAGTGTATGAAGTTTCATTGTTATAGCCTCTTTCGTAGTTGACTTATAGTCCGGAAACCAATTGTTGACGCCCTCCCGCCCGCCCGCCCAGACGCCCGCCCAACCGCCCGCCCAGACGCCCGCCCAACCGCCCGCCCGCCCGCCCGTCTCACATCAAATTAAGAGCCGAGTTTTGCAACTCGACTAAAAAGTAGTTAGGAGATTTTCCATCGTTTTTAGTGAAATTTTATAGCAAGGATGCCAAACAAATTCAACCGCAAGCATTTGATGGAAGGTGAAGAGCTTGCTAGATTATCCATTTTCTAAAAACAGCAACTTAACAACAGAGCTATGCAATTATTATGCTAACTTTAGTTTTTATAATACATGCATGTAATGTTATTTCTAAATTTCATTATTTCAACTTTGCAGGAAGTAATGGGGTTCTCCCCTGAAATTTTCTGGTGTAATAAGTATAAAATCTTAGTCCCTGCTCTGATTGAAAGTATTTGTACATTTTTGGACATAATAACGTTCACACTCTTTGGCCATATTACATAGTTTAGATTGAGGATCACTGATGAGGGTTTAGTGCCCGAAACGTGCATGTCTGGTCCATGTTGCCAATTTATCTTTTCTTAAATGATGCTATTCAGTTTGAAGACGTTTAAAATTTATACCACTTGGAGAGTGTCACTGCTGGTGGACCAGGAGTCCCCGAGGGCACATGTAGCCAACTTCGATCAATTTCGGTTGATCGTTTCTTCGACGCATTCTAAAATTTCTGTTATCCAAATTTCTTGAAATTTCTAAAACGTGGGTCCTGCAGCATCATATCCCACCCATCCTGCTACGCCTTTCGGTACGTTTTTGGACATAGTAACTTTAACACTTTTGGGGCATATTAAATCGTTTAGATTTGAGGATCGCTGACGAGGGTTAAGTACCCGAAACGTGCATGTCTGGTCCATGTTGCCAACTTATCTGTTATTAAATGATGCTATTGAATTTGAAGACGTTTAAAATTTATACCACTTGGAGAGTGTCACTGCTGGTGGACCAGGAGTCCCCGAGGGCACATGTAGCCAACTTCGATCAATTTCGGTTGATCGTTTCTTCGACGCATTCTAAAATTTCTGTTATCCAAATTTCTTGAAATTTCTAAAACGTGGGTCCTGCAGCATCATGTCCCATCCATCCTGCTACTTCTTTCGGTGCATTTTTGGACATACATGTAGTAACTTTCACACTTTTGGGGCATATTAAATTGTTTAGATTTGAGGATCACTGACAAGGGTTAAGAACATGAAACGTGCATGTCTGCTCCATGTTGCCAATTTGTCTGTTCTTAAATGATGCTATTCAATTTGAAGACGTTTAAAAACAAAGTGTAATCAAAGATTACGAAGCTCACCTCGCGGCAGCAAAATTCAATTTAAACAAATCTCTAAGTACATGTATATTGGCTTTAAAAAGAAAAATCGCTCAAGTAGAAAAAAGTAGGTCAAGGTCATTTTATGAAAGTTTGATCAAAGATACATCCAATATGCAAGTTTGGTACATGTAGCACTTATACTTTGCTCAATATTGGCCTTTAAAGGCAAAATCACTCAAGCGAAAAAAAGTAGGTCAAGGTCATTTTATTAAAGTTTGATCAAAGATACATCCAATATGCAAGTTTGGTACATGTAGCACTTATACTTTGCTCAATATTGGCCTTTAAAGGCAAAATCACTCGAGCGAAAAAAGCAGGTCAGATGCTGCATCCGATGCATGGGTTCACCTCAGCATCCTAAGATGAATCATCAGTACTTTGTCAGATACTGAGCTACTCCAAAAATCTTTAACCAGACATTGACAAAGTCATTCAACCGGAAAATATAGGTCAGATGCAGCATCCGATGCATGGGTTCACCTCAGCATCCAAAGATGAATCACTTGTGCAAGTTTGGTTACTGTAGCATCAGTACTTTGTCAGATACTGAGTTACCCCAAAAACTTTAACCGGACGCGGACGCGGACAGGGACGGGGACGTTGACACCGGGGTTATAGCATAAGCTCATCTCAACTTCGTCGAGGTGAGCTAAAAATGCTATTAAATTTGAAGACGTTTAGTATTTGTATCTTTTGATAAGCAGCTTCGTTCTTATTTCTGTACGTGTAATTAGAATAATCAAAATCAGGATAAATAGTTTTTTTTATCTAAAACATAATTTATGGGCGAACGAAGCGAGCCAGAAAAAAATTTAAACTTTAAATCAGGTGTTAATGACAAGCAGAACTTGAAATTATTTGCTATTTAGTCAATTTCAGCGGAAATATTTATTTTTCTTAATTTTTTTATATTTAAGGAGATAGTATAAGATGCTTATTTATAAATCAAAGTTGAAAGCCAGCTCCTCTGTTTCATTTCATAGTCAATTGATCATATCTTCAGTTTTCTGAGTATGGCACCAAATTGACAGTGGATTTACACTTTTTTCACAAATAGTAATTTTTAAGTAGAAAAACATGTTCAAGCCGTGAGCATCTATGATCTAAATGATAGATAGATATACTTTCTACAATTTAGACGCAGTATAATCTTGTGATTAATTGTATTCAAATCTGCTTTAAATTCCATTTGACATCACGTAACCGATTTCTTTTTTACTCTTGAGATGAAAAAAGTAGGTATACTAGGAGTTTTTGCAGAAAAAGTAGGAAAAAATAGGATAAAAATAAAAAAGTAGGCAAAAGTAGGAACAATAGAAAGCATGTTTAGATGACAAATATGGACAAAACCATATCCCTAATAATGTACAAAATCATTAATAGAAAAATCATCTAACCAAGGGGATATAAAACCAGGATAAAACCTGAACTAAGGCAAAGGAACAGAAATTTCAAAAATCTACCATATGAAGAGACTTCGAAGGAGTGAGGTCAGATGTTCAGGAAGAGTGAACATCTCCTGCTTGCATGCAACACCCGCCACTTCAATTAGATGTTGCACGTTTCAGGAACTTAACCATCGTCAGTGATCCTCAATCTAAAGAATGAAATATGGCCAAAGACTATGAACGTTATGTCAAAAAATTATCTAAAGACGTAGCAGGATGGGTTGGATACGATGCTACAGGACCCAGGTTTAAGAAATTTCGAGAAATTTTGTGAGCATTAATTTTCGAATACGTTTGAAGAAACGATCAACCGAAGCTGATCGGACTTGGCTATATGTGCCCTCGGGGACTCCTGGTCCACCATTAGTGAAACTCGCCAAGTGATACAAATATGTATAATGTCTTCATATCTTCAAATTTAGAGACAGTGTGGTGGATGAAAAGTCATCTTTTCACAAGATAATGATTTTCAATTCATCAATTGTCGGGTGAAATTTTGTCTGAAGCAAAACTCAATTTGTGAAAATTCCTTCAAGCGTAAAAACATAATCACGGCCATCAAATGATAGTTCAAATTAAGGTGCTAACAATGTTAAACGTCTACAAATTCAATAGCATCATTTAAGAACATATAAATTTGCAGCATGGACCAGACATCCACGTTTCGGGTACTTAGACTCTCAATCTTAATACTGGTATAATCAAGATAACCACATTACTTTCGAATTCTAAGGAAATGATAGACCCAACAGGATTCTTTACCTTTGTCACGTTGTGTCCGTTTATGACCATCAAGGGAAGATTTTCAACAAGGTCATGCTACAGTGACAAGATCAGAGGATACACGCAAAACCAATGTTAAACCACATTGTGGCGCAAAACAACCAGAGACAATAATACTAACAAGAAATATTCCATCAAGAGGACAAATAAACAAACAAAGCAAAGACAACATCGGAAAACAAATGACGACAAACAAGTAATGGGAGACTAATGTGCAAGAGGAGACAACTTTTGACGGTCATCTACTACATAAATATTTAACATCATCAAATAAAACAAACTCTTTTTTTTCAAATTTTCGACCGCGTGGTCTTTATCAAGAAAATTTTACAGACACAATATAAAGTCTATGTAACGTCCATCTTTGCGCTTGTAATGTTTGTTTAAGCGCTCACTTATGATGACGTCATAGACGTCCTGAGACCTGGAAAAACGCATTAACGCGACGTCATAATTCCCGCGCTACTGCTAAGATGTGTACAAAGGTATCAACGGTTGCGCTGAACGTTGCATCCGCACGGAGCTAAAGTATTTAGTTTCCTTATCCAAATATCCTCCACAAGAAGACGCATAGCTCTACCGTTATGTCCTAATTTTTGTAGAACCGCGTATTCAATGTCCTTCACGTTATGGTTTTCGAAGTGGCTATTAATTGGTTTTTCATTTGAATTTTTTATGTCACGCAAATGTTCGCTGATGCGTTCTTTTAAAGTTCTCTCTGTTTCGCCGACGTAAATAGCACGGTCGCATTTTGTGCATTTGATTCCATATATAATGTTCCTATCCGTGCATCGGGCCTCCTTTATTACTTTATGTGTGTCCTTCCTATCGGCGCTGGGGATATCTGACCTGATGATCTTCTGACAGAATACACACATACACGGAGTTTCCAGTGTCGTAAATGTTATAGATATCAGAGTAAATTCGGGCTATTTATTTGTATTGGGAATTATAAGTTAATTTTGACACATAAGTTCACGAATTAGTATTGTATAATTGTCCTTATTTACCTAGATAATCTGTTCCTTTCTATTCATATACGTTTTCGGCATTTTTATGGGAAATTTCACTGTAAGTTTAGCAGACGCGCCGTTGTGCACTATGACGTAATGTAAACAAGTAAGCTAGTATATAAGGGGCGGAACCAGGGAATAACGTTAGTTGCAGATTTTGAAATAGACATAAACGTAAGCATTTAGATCTGATAGGAAAACCGATAGGGGCTTAGGATTTTCATATTATAGATATATTTATATTTCTTCGTTAATATTGCATATATTGTTATTGTTAATAATTGTATTTAATAAACGTTTTAACTGTTTGTAACTTTTATTCATTATTCACGCTACCAAGATTTAGAATATTTCTCAGAGTAAAGGTTACGACATTTGGTGGCAGCGGTTAAAGAATTTATATTGTAAATTGCAATTTTATAATTTGATTTAATTACTGATTTTTAAATTAAATTTGTGCATCGGCTTTTGAGTGAGGGGAAGAGAATTCATAAAAGGAGACTAATCCTTGAATTTTCGCCGTTGTAATATTCAAATTACGTCAGTGTTACGCACAATATTGAAATTTAACTACTGTAGATTTTAAATAAAATAAAGAGTTCGTGAGAATTTACAAAAGGAGACTATTCCTTAAATTCTTGCTGACAAATACTTGATAAAAAAAAAATCTTAGAAGTATCGTAAACAAAGAAATTTTAACGAGAACCAAGATATAATGTTTTCTTGAAAATTCACATTAAAGTTTGTAAGAATTCGTCAAAGGAATACAAAAGAAGACAAATTCTTATTCCTTGAATGAAATAAATCTTTTACGAGAAGCTAGTCTATCAATTTCTAATTTTCGGTGACAATAAAAAGATGACAAAATCTTACTGTCACTGATTGAATAAATAAGATACGCAAAGTATTTACTATAATTTAGAGTGAGCCCCATTCAATTCAAATAGGAATACAAAGGAAAACAAAAGAAAACAGATTCTTTTTCCTTGAATTAAATAAAATTTCTAAAATAATTACGTAGCGTTTCTATTATTTTACGATTTGAACAGTGACTACAAAAGGTGACAAAATCTTTAGTCACTGTGTAATTAAATTTCATCTATTCGTATAAGTGAGTTGTTGTTTTACTAACCCAAAAAGAAGACAGATTCTTAGTTAGTAAACACATAAAATCAAATAAGTTAAAAAAAAAACAAAACAAAAAACTTAAGGGTCAAAACCAGGGTGACAAAAGATAACAAATTCTTACATCCTGTTGACATTTTCACGGATTGCAAAAAAGACGACAAAGTCTTGCTTTCCGAGTTTTTAAATCATGGAGCTAAGAAGCAGAGAACTTCCAAAACCAGTTTTCACATGGAATAGACAGACGCTTAACCAGGAAATGACTGCATCACCGGAAATCTCGAGGGAACCAGATGTTCAGCTGGAAACTCCACAGAGAGAAAATAGTACCCATTTACCCGAACAGTCACCGAGGGGTACACAATCGGCAGAGTCGAACACCACTTTCGTCAACCAATCAAACAGCGACGGCAACGCGATGCTGCAATGCATGACAATGATGCAGAGTTGCATACAGGGAATGCAGGATATGATTAAAGGCCTGACGACGCAAAACAACATAAACAACAGTGGAGTGAATGACACACTGGTGCGGCGTTCAGTTTCGTCAGATGTTCGTGTGTCCGGGAACAATCATCCAGACGAACCAAAACCTAGGCTCCCGATATTTTCAGGAAAAGGGACAACGTCATGGGAATCGTTTTGGATTCAATTTCAAATGTTATCGGACCGATTCAGTTGGCAAAGCCGTAAACAGGCCGAACAACTTTTCTTCTGTTTAAAGGATGACGCCCTTACATTTGCATCAGAACTGAGTCAGGACGTACGGACGGACATTTTTGCCTTTCACACAGCGATGAAGCAACGTTTCGCAGACCATACTCTACCAGAGACGTACCGTGCAAAACTACAGAGTATGCATCGTAAATTGGAGGAGCCAATACAGGAGTTTGGAACGAGAATAAGTCTCCTGATGACAAAGGCGTATCCAGGACTCAATGACGAAAAGCTCAAATCGGAGTTGGCAATTGGACATTTTTTAAATGGGCTCAATGACCAAAGTATTGCATACGACGTAGCTACCAAGCGACCAGAAACCTTACAGAGCGCCATAGATATGGTCACATGGCACGAATGCTGTAAGAATGGAATGAAGAAAAAGACAAGCATTAGAAATGTAGATTGCGATTTCGATCAAAATCGTGAGGAGGATCGCATTGTTCAACGCGTAGGCCAGGATAATAACTTTGATTTTCGTCTCAACAAACTGGAAAACATGGTCAAAGAAATCAAAGCAGCCGTGATCGACCGACAAGCATCAGGTGGCAAGCAACAGAGACCGACATTCAATGGGACCCCAAGGAAACTAACCTGCTTTGGATGCAACGAGGAAGGTCACATACGAAGGGACTGTCCGCGGCAAAATGACAAATCGCAAAAGAAACAAGACAAAGGCGAAGTAAAACAAGGACCGAAGCCTTTAAACTCGACAGGGCTGGCACAGTAGGCCATGTCCCAGCCCAAACGACGTTAAGAACCGGTATCAAGGACGACAGTAAGGATAATGTAAATGAGGAAAAGCAGGATCATAAAGTAACGAATGAGATGGGTGAGGTAGAAACTGTAGATGGATTGGAAGCAAACACTGGTGTGGTGACAATTCCGGAAGGGGAGGAGGTTGTCATCAGGAGGACTAAAACAGTCACAGTGAAGGTGCCATTAAGGGTCAGTACTTGCGAGGTCAAGGCAGTAGTTGACACGGGGGCATCAGTGACCGTACTAAGTGATAAAGTGTTTAACGCAATCCCGGCTACCAACAGACCAAAGCTGAGAGAAGTTGAATTATCTTTACGAGTCGCAGAGGAAAATAAAAAGATGACCACCATGGGGATGGCTGATGTAGAGATCACAATAGGTGACCAATGTTTCACGTGGCCTGTGTACATTGCACCTATTGGTGACGACATGCTGTTAGGTTGCGATGTGATTGACGAAAAAGACATTACAGTCAACACAAGGAGTAAAGGCGCAATCGAAATAGGTGGTTCCTGGGTAAAATGTGACATCGATAGAGTGAAAGACTTAACATGTCGGGTCCGAGTATCTAAAACTGTTATCATACCAGCGTCGTCTGAAGTTTTGATAAATGGTATTCCAGAGAATCAAGAAGTCTTGGACACTAGATATTCTATTCTTGAGCCAGTCTTCGAGGATCACAGAGATATTTTACCCGCAAGATCACTTGTAGACCCTTACCAAACGGAAGTCCCAGTAAGGTTTATAAATCTGAGTAACACTCATGTGAAATTAAAGAAAGGATACTTGATAGGAGAACTGCATCCTATTGAATCTATACAATGCATGGAGCAATTATCAAAGAGCGATCACACTTTGAGCGAAAAGATTCCAGAACACTTAGAGGAGCTGTACGATAGAAGTTGCAAAAATATTGAAGGTACAGATTTGAAGAACAGACTGGCAGCACTCTTGATAAAACATAAAGATGCGTTTGCGAGAAATAAAACTGACCTAGGAAAATGCGCAATCGTGAAACATAAAATCAACATTGAGAACTCAGTCCCAATAAGGCAACCACTACGGCGAACACCAAAAGGATTCGAAGGCGAGGAGGAGCAACATCTCTATGAACAACTCGACAACGGGGTGATACAACCATCTGCATCCGCATGGGCCTTACCTGTCGTGCTAGTCAGGAAAAAAGATAACACTGTGAGATGGTGCATTGACTACCGGAAGCTAAATAACGCAACTAAGAAAGATGCATATCCCCTTCCGAGAATAGATACATGTTTAGACTGCTTATCCACAGCAAAGGTATTCTCAACATTGGACTTACAGAGTGGTTACTGGCAACTGGAAATTGCAGAAGAGGATAGACATAAAACTGCCTTCATAACGAAATATGGATTGTTTGAGTACCGTAAAATGCCTTTTGGATTATGCAACGCACCAAGTACCTTTCAGAGATGTATGGAACTAATACTCAAAGGACTGCAGTGGAAAACACTACTCATATACCTAGATGATGTTATCATCTACAGCTCTGATGTACAGTCACATCTAGATCAACTTGACGTTGTTTTAACTCGTCTGCATGGGGCTGGCCTGAAATTAAAACCTTCCAAGTGTGACTTGATCAAATCTTCTGTCCTTTACCTTGGGCATGTTGTGAGCAAAGACGGTCTTTAACCTAATCCTAAGATAACCGAGAGCATAACCAACTGGAAAGTTCCAAAAGACATGAAAGAGACACAAAGGTTCATTGGTCTATGTAACTATTACAGGAGATTTATAAAGGATTTCAGCAAGATAGCAGCTCCGCTACATAATCTCACACACAAGAATACAACTTTTGTATGGACTGACGAAGCTCAGAAAGCTTTCGAGGTGTTAAAGAGCTCACTAGTGAGTAATCCAATATTAGGCTATCCACGTGAAGAAGGATTATATGTCTTGGACACAGATGCTTCCAATATAGGAGTAGGAGGCGTACTATCTCAAGTTCAGGATGGACAGGAAAGGGTAATTTCATATGCCTCAAAGAAACTTGACACTCATCAGGTTCGTTATAGTACTACAAGGAAAGAGTTGCTAGCGGTTATTACCTTTATAACGCAATTTCGACACTACTTATTAGGGAAGAAATTCTTGTTGCGTACCGATCATGGTTCCTTAGCATGGCTGTTTTCATTCAAGGATCCACAGGGCCAAATAGCTCGCTGGCTGGAGGTTCTAGCACAATACAATTTTGATATACAACACAGGGATGGAAACAAGCATCAAAATGCTGATGCGTTGTCAAGGAAATCACCAACAGATTTTGACGAGTCAGAATGGACTGACTTCAAAGAAGATGTCGATGATGTCACAGATTTAGGTAATACAGTCTGTGTTGTTACGAGAAGTCAAAGCAGAAAACCAATGGTCACTTGTTCTTGGATTGAAGGTCATAGTGTACAGGAAATTGCTGAATTGCAAAGAAGAGACAATGGCTTGAAAATTTTGCATCAATGGATGGACCAGGGAATCACTCCCAATCGGGACGATGTTACAAGTCATAGTCCCGAAATAAGGAAATATTGGATCAACTGGCAAATGGTAGAGAGAATCAATGATGTGCTTTACTTACGGCGGATATCACATAATGAAAATGGTGATAATTACCTTTTATTGGTGCCAGAGAAACTGAAAACAGATGTTTTGCATGTTTTTCATAGTAATGTAATGGCGGGCCACTTCGGCGTCACGAAGACCACAAACAAGATAAAGGAGAAATTCTATTGGTATAGAATGAGAGAGGATATAAGGAATTACATATCCACTTGTAACCAGTGTAATAAGGCAAAGAGCCTGAAGCCAAAACCACAAGCGACATTAAAATCCTACTTAGCGGGAAATCCGATGGATCGCATAGCTATGGACATCTTAGGACCATTACCGAAAACCAAACAAGGGAATAAATATATACTTGTGATAGGGGACCACTTCACACGATGGATGGAAGCTTATCCAATTCCAGAGCAGACGTCAAAGATAATTGCAGAAAAAATGGTAAAGGAATTCATGGCGAGGTTTGGCATTCCCTTGGAGGTCCATAGTGATCAGGGAAAAAACTTTGACTGTAAACTGATCAACGATATATGCAAACTACTCGAAGTTAGAAAAACCAGAAGCACAGCATATCATCCGGAGTCTAATGGACTTATTGAAAGATTTAATCAGACCTTAGGGCGGATGATTCGGACACATGTTCAACAAACACAGGATTGGGACCAAGATATTGCACTACTCCTAGCGGCATACAGAAGTACAAAACATCCAGCTACGGGATATTCTCCTAATTACCTTATGCTGGGGCGTGAGGTGCTAAGTCCCCTGGAAATACAATTTCCATTACCAAAGTCCATAAATGATGATGAAAATAAGAAAGACCAGACTCAATATGCAATGGATCTTCATCTCAGACTTCAGAAAGTTTATGAGGAAGCGCGTGATAATCTAAAGAGGGCAGCAGAACGACAGAAGCGAGACCACGACACCAGGGCAAGCGAACACTCACATCCTGTAGGGTCCCTTGTCTATAAGTACAACAATGTTCATCATAAGTTTGAGTCACCCTGGTCTGGGCCCTTCCTAGTCGTTAGGAAATACAGTTCATCTGTATATAAAATTAGAGGCAAACAAAAATCTGAAGTTATTCACCACGATCGCTTAAAACCATTTGTGGGAGGGGAGATTCCAGTATGGGTTGGAAAACTCAAAGCTGCCATGCACACCGAAGGAAGAGATTAGAATGAAATTGAAATCAATTGTAAATATGTTATTTTACTTGATTCTTTATCCTTAAAAATGTTTGTTATTGTAGATGCAATTTTCATGTTCCAAGTGTGATGTGACTGGCAAGCTGCAGATGTGCGTACGCCATTTTTTGATGAGCCATGTTCCTGTGGATGGCATCCCATTTTACTGTTCACTTTGTGGATTCAAAGCCACGACCTTAAGTCAATACAACAGCCACCTAAAGAAGTCCAAGGTGCACAAGAAACTCCTGGGAGAAGAGGATAACACAAAGGAATCTTACCTGGTGGAGGGGAAACTACATAATGTAACCTGGGGAAGGATGGATACAGACCTCATACCGGTATCGGAGGAACTGGGAATGGAGGAGGTCATTGAAGAAGAGGATTATCTAGTCCTGGACAAGGAGGAGGACCTACGTGAGTTTAGAGACACGATGGATGTCAGTGTGCAGACAGAAAAGACAGAGGAGGAAAGTAGTTTAGAAGAAGCGAGAAGGCAGAACAGGAAATTGGGAGACTACATTGAAAGGATGGAGAAGAGGATGGAGGAGATGAGGAGGGAGTTGAAGGAAACAAGAGAGGAATGCAGGAAAATGGAGAGATATGTACCAAGTGGTGCTGGGGATTATGGAATGCGAGAATTCGAAGAGGCATGGGAGGAAGAGGAGCAGAGAAATAGGAAGAGGATGAAAAGTGTAGTTCATATTCCAGGAAAGAAGAGGAAAATATAATTTTGAACTCTCAAAGACTTTCTTTTTATTACAGTGTGCGCGAAGTTGATTATTATAGACTGTATGTGATATTGGAAAATAGGACTGTGATAAATGACATTGTTTTTTCTAATATTTGCATTGTTAACTATAATTATTATTTTTTAAATATTGTTTGACATTGTCACATAATTTTATAACTTTTGTAAATATATATATGACATGTCTATGATCACTTTTGAAAATAATTTCGAGGACGAAATTGATGCAAGAAGGGGGGAAGTGTCGTAAATGTTATAGATATCAGAGTAAATTCGGGCTATTTATTTGTATTGGGAATTATAAGTTAATTTTGACACATAAGTTCACGAATTAGTATTGTATAATTGTCCTTATTTACCTAGATAATCTGTTCCTTTCTATTCATATACGTTTTCGGCATTTTTATGGGAAATTTCACTGTAAGTTTAGCAGACGCGCCGTTGTGCACTATGACGTAATGTAAACAAGTAAGCTAGTATATAAGGGGCGGAACCAGGGAATAACGTTAGTTGCAGATTTTGAAATAGACATAAACGTAAGCATTTAGATCTGATAGGAAAACCGATAGGGGCTTAGGATTTTCATATTATAGATATATTTATATTTCTTCGTTAATATTGCATATATTGTTATTGTTAATAATTGTATTTAATAAACGTTTTAACTGTTTGTAACTTTTATTCATTATTCACGCTACCAAGATTTAGAATATTTCTCAGAGTAAAGGTTACGACACCTTCTTTATTAATCTGTTTGTCTTCATATGAATCAAGGAGTCGCATATATTTGTGTCCCTTCTGTACGCCACAAGTGGTGGTTGTTTAAAAGCAGCTTGGAGTCTTTCAGAATTTTCGAGAATGCTATGGTGCTTTTGCAGAATATTTGTAATATCTGGGAGTTGTTTAGAAAACGTGACAACCAGCGGTACTCTATCCCTTGCTTTTTTGTTTGGGTTTGTTTGTAGTAAATCCTCCCGTTTAAGCTGGTCCACCCGTTGTAATTGTTGTTCAATCTTTTTACCGCTATATCCCCTTTTCCGCAACTGAGATTTTAATTCATTCCTATGCCTTTTATAATCCTCTTCTCTTGTGCAGATTCTTTTCAAACGTAGTCCCAGTCCATACGGAAGGTTTTTCTTTGTGTGACTAGGATGACAAGAGTCATGTCTTATGTACAACTGCTTATCCGTAGGCTTTTGATACAGGTCTGTAATTATGCGGCCATTTTGAATTTTCACCAGAGTATCCAGAAACTCGATTTTCTCCTCGCTCCATTTCATTTCAATTTTTATATTTTGGTGAATATTATTTGCATGCTTACCAAAATCAAGCAGATCATCTACACTTCCTGTCCATATCCCAAAACCATCATCAATAAACCGTTTGTAAAACAGAGGCGATTTGGGGAACTCCAAAAGTTTTTCATCCCATGTTCTCATGTAACTACACGCAAAGTTTTTACCTAAACGCGATCCTATAGCTACCCCGTCCGTTTGTAGAAAATTTCTATCTCCGAAATTGAAGTTATTGTTGTCAAGCACTGTCCGTATCATTTCTATAACAAAGTGCGTTGGAATAAGTGGTTTAGCTCTCATTTCTAATGCCTGTTGGCAGGCTGCTAAACCTTCCTCTCTAGGTACTGATGGATACAATTTTTCGACATCAAATGTAAAAAGGATGGCGTTTTCAGGGAGCGGTTCCTCAATCTGCCGCAATCTATTTATAAAGTCTGTGGTATCACGAATGAAAGACGGAGAACTTTCCACGTATTGATTCAACTCGTGTTCTGCTACTTCCGCAAACTGTTCTGTTGGGGTATTTATACCGCTGACTATGGTTCTCATTGGTGCCCCCGATTTGTTTATCTTCGGGTTACCCTTCAAAGATCCTGCTTTCGGATAACGTGGAACCAGATATTGGTACATATCTTTGCAAATGACGCCTTCTTTTAACATGTTATTGGCCAGCTTGCGTACAGATTTAAGTGAATCTTGCGTCCTATCTGAGTGCGTTGTTTCATACGAAGCACTGCTTTCAATTTCCCTTTCAAGTTTTGATACGTAATCCGACTTGTCTATGACCACAACTCCAGATCCTTTATCTGCAGGGCGAATTACTATTGCGTCGTTATCAAGAAGAGATTGGAAAGCCGATTGTTCTTGTTTTGTAAGATTGAGTTTTCCAGAACGTTTTAAGTTGGATACAATGTCTCTCTTCACTGTCTCTATGTAAAGATCCAACCACATATCTCTTCCCTTGTTTGGTGTGAATCGACTCTTCTTTTTAAGCCTAAATTTCTCGCCCAGAGTACGGTCTGTTTGTTCATTGTTTTTTTCCTCCCCATAGAAATATTCCCGTAGACGCATTCTCCTTTCCCATTCGTTGAGGTCAGCCAATAATCTGACCTTGTTGACTTTGGTTTTGTCAGGAATGAACTTTATTCCTTTACTCAACAGAGATATTTCTTCCCTCGTTAACTTGTACTTTGACAAATTTGTAACAACATCCTGGTTAGAATTCATGTGGTCAAACTCTGCTTTGACTCCTGTGTCTCCTCCCATACTTTTGTCACCTTTATCCTTCAATTTAAACCGTTTCTTACCGTGTTCTCTGCCAGACATTGATTTTTGCGGTTTAATCCTATCACTTTTACTTTCATTTTCGCCCGCAAGATATATTGTTTCACCAACCACCTCATAAGAATCGGATTCAGCAGGATCGTGAACAACTTTCAACACTTCCGGTTTTCGATCAACTTCCGCTTCCGGTTTTGCACCCTCTGTTAAACTTTGTGCACTACTCGGTGTCATTTCAAACCAATCAACTGTTTCATTTTGAGTTGTTGAGCATGCCAGAGCGGGATCATTGAGCGTTGGAATTGCATCGACTTGATGGACATATAACACAGTGAAATGATTGTTGCTCAGTAACAAATGAATAGAATGTTTAGAAGGTTTAAATGTTTCCTCTGTTCCGTCGTCGTTTATACGAAGTACATGGTTATGCCATTCTGGTTTATCCTTATTCATTGTTATTTTAATATTGGTTTCATACCTTGCAGCAGCTGCGTATATATCGGCTTCCGTTGCCCATGAATTTATGCTACCATTCATTTTCCTTTGATTCCTGATATGTATGTCTATTGAACAGTCTGTGAAACACTCGAATTTCTCTCTGTGGTGTGACATGTAATCGCATATCTCTTGCCTAACCTCACTATGAAGGTCCTCTGTACCATATATCGCTACACTCATGCACCTGTAGAAACAGTTTCCATCCCCTCTAACGTTCCTCTCCCCAACAACCGTATCCTTACATAAGAGTCTATTAATCTTACCCTTCTTGACCTTCTCCAACCGGCGTCGCTCACGTTCATAATATACATTTGCATCGTGTATAACATCCTCACTTTCCGTAGCTTCCAGTGAATCTATTCTTTCTGACATGCCTGCTATACCCTTTTCACATGCTTGCACGGTGAGTTCCATCAGTTTTATCTTTTCACATTTTTTGGAAATATCCTTGTCCATAACAATGTTTGGTTTGCAATTAATTTTAAAACCGGTCGTAACTAGAGAATCATTGATGCAGCGTTTCAGGAATTCTGTGTGTGACACATACCTCGCATATTTTTCCGTCAGTCTCCGGAGCAGCAAATTGTTGCCTGTCATCATCTCTCACAAGGAGTTTTATGGTAAATGTCCAAAGTAATCTTCCTTAGGGAAGTGGTGTAACATCATCAAATAAAACAAACTCTTTTTTTTCAAATTTTCGACCGCGTGGTCTTTATCAAGAAAATTTTACAGACACAATATAAAGTCTATGTAACGTCCATCTTTGCGCTTGTAATGTTTGTTTAAGCGCTCACTTATGATGACGTCATAGACGTCCTGAGACCTGGAAAAACGCATTAACGCGACGTCATAATTCCCGCGCTACTGCTAAGATGTGTACAAAGGTATCAACGGTTGCGCTGAACGTTGCATCCGCACGGAGCTAAAGTATTTAGTTTCCTTATCCAAATATCCTCCACAAGAAGACGCATAGCTCTACCGTTATGTCCTAATTTTTGTAGAACCGCGTATTCAATGTCCTTCACGTTATGGTTTTCGAAGTGGCTATTAATTGGTTTTTCATTTGAATTTTTTATGTCACGCAAATGTTCCTGATGCGTTCTTTTAAAGTTCTCTCTGTTTCGCCGACGTAAATAGCACGGTCGCATTTTGTGCATTTGATTCCATATATAATGTTCCTATCCGTGCATCGGGCCTCCTTTATTACTTTATGTGTGTCCTTCCTATCGGCGCTGGGGATATCTGACCTGATGATCTTCTGACAGAATACACACATACACGGAGTTTCCTTCTTTATTAATCTGTTTGTCTTCATATGAATCAAGGAGTCGCATATATTTGTGTCCCTTCTGTACGCCACAAGTGGTGGTTGTTTAAAAGCAGCTTGGAGTCTTTCAGAATTTTCGAGATTGCTATGGTGCTTTTGCAGAATATTTGTAATATCTGGGAGTTGTTTAGAAAACGTGACAACCAGCGGTACTCTATCCCTTGCTTTTTTGTTTGGGTTTGTTTGTAGTAAATCCTCCCGTTTAAGCTGGTCCACCCGTTGTAATTGTTGTTCAATCTTTTTACCGCTATATCCCCTTTTCCGCAACTGAGATTTTAATTCATTCCTATGCCTTTTATAATCCTCTTCTCTTGTGCAGATTCTTTTCAAACGTAGTCCCAGTCCATACGGAAGGTTTTTCTTTGTGTGACTAGGATGACAAGAGTCATGTCTTATGTACAACTGCTTATCCGTAGGCTTTTGATACAGGTCTGTAATTATGCGGCCATTTTGAATTTTCACCAGAGTATCCAGAAACTCGATTTTCTCCTCGCTCCATTTCATTTCAATTTTTATATTTTGGTGAATATTATTTGCATGCTTACCAAAATCAAGCAGATCATCTACACTTCCTGTCCATATCCCAAAACCATCATCAATAAACCGTTTGTAAAACAGAGGCGATTTGGGGAACTCCAAAAGTTTTTCATCCCATGTTCTCATGTAACTACACGCAAAGTTTTTACCTAAACGCGATCCTATAGCTACCCCGTCCGTTTGTAGAAAATTTCTATCTCCGAAATTGAAGTTATTGTTGTCAAGCACTGTCCTTATCATTTCAATAACAAAGTGCGTTGGAATAAGTGGTTTAGCTCTCATTTCTAATGCCTGTTGGCAGGCTGCTAAACCTTCCTCTCTAGGTACTGATGGATACAATTTTTCGACATCAAATGTAAAAAGGATGGCGTTTTCAGGGAGCGGTTCCTCAATCTGCCGCAATCTATTTATAAAGTCTGTGGTATCACGAATGAAAGACGGAGAACTTTCCACGTATTGATTCAACTCGTGTTCTGCTACTTCCGCAAACTGTTCTGTTGGGGTATTTATACCGCTGACTATGGTTCTCATTGGTGCCCCCGATTTGTGTATCTTCGGGTTACCCTTCAAAGATCCTGCTTTCGGATAACGTGGAACCAGATATTGGTACATATCTTTGCAAATGACGCCTTCTTTTAACATGTTATTGGCCAGCTTGCGTACAGATTTAAGTGAATCTTGCGTCCTATCTGAGTGCGTTGTTTCATACGAAGCACTGCTTTCAATTTCCCTTTCAAGTTTTGATACGTAATCCGACTTGTCTATGACCACAACTCCAGATCCTTTATCTGCAGGGCGAATTACTATTGCGTCGTTATCAAGAAGAGATTGGAAAGCCGATTGTTCTTGTTTTGTAAGATTGAGTTTTCCAGAACGTTTTAAGTTGGATACAATGTCTCTCTTCACTGTCTCTATGTAAAGATCCAACCACATATCTCTTCCCTTGTTTTTTATTGTTCATTGTTGACCAAAGTCAACAAGGTCAGATTATTGGCTGACCTCAACGAATGGGAAAGGAGAATGCGTCTACGGGAATATTTCTATGGGGAGGAAAAAAACAATGAACAAACAGACCGTACTCTGGGCGAGAAATTTAGGCTTAAAAAGAAGAGTCGGTTTACACCAAACAAGGGAAGAGATATGTGGTTGGATCTTTACATAGAGACAGAGAAGAGAGACATTGTATCCAACTTAAAACGTTCTGGAAAACTCAATCTTACAAAACAAGAACAATCGGCTTTCCAATCTCTTCTTGATAACGACGCAATAGTAATTCGCCCTGCAGATAAAGGATCTGGAGTTGTGGTCATAGACAAGTCGGATTACGTATCAAAACTTGAAAGGGAAATTGAAAGCAGTGCTTCGTATGAAACAACGCACTCAGATAGGACGCAAGATTCACTTAAATCTGTACGCAAGCTGGCCAATAACATGTTAAAAGAAGGCGTCATTTGCAAAGATATGTACCAATATCTGGTTCCACGTTATCCGAAAGCAGGATCTTTGAAGGGTAACCCGAAGATACACAAATCGGGGGCACCAATGAGAACCATAGTCAGCGGTATAAATACCCCAACAGAACAGTTTGCGGAAGTAGCAGAACACGAGTTGAATCAATACGTGGAAAGTTCTCCGTCTTTCATTCGTGATACCACAGACTTTATAAATAGATTGCGGCAGATTGAGGAACCGCTCCCTGAAAACGCCATCCTTTTTACATTTGATGTCGAAAAATTGTATCCATCAGTACCTAGAGAGGAAGGTTTAGCAGCCTGCCAACAGGCATTAGAAATGAGAGCTAAACCACTTATTCCAACGCACTTTGTTATTGAAATGATAAGGACAGTGCTTGACAACAATAACTTCAATTTCGGAGATAGAAATTTTCTACAAACGGACGGGGTAGCTATAGGATCGCGTTTAGGTAAAAACTTTGCGTGTAGTTACATGAGAACATGGGATGAAAAACTTTTGGAGTTCCCCAAATCGCCTCTGTTTTACAAACGGTTTATTGATGATGGTTTTGGGATATGGACAGGAAGTGTAGATGATCTGCTTGATTTTGGTAAGCATGCAAATAATATTCACCAAAATATAAAAATTGAAATGAAATGGAGCGAGGAGAAAATCGAGTTTCTGGATACTCTGGTGAAAATTCAAAATGGCCGCATAATTACAGACCTGTATCAAAAGCCTACGGATAAGCAGTTGTACATAAGACATGACTCTTGTCATCCTAGTCACACAAAGAAAAACCTTCCGTATGGACTGGGACTACGTTTGAAAAGAATCTGCACAAGAGAAGAGGATTATAAAAGGCATAGGAATGAATTAAAATCTCAGTTGCGGAAAAGGGGATATAGCGGTAAAAAGATTGAACAACAATTACAACGGGTGGACCAGCTTAAACGGGAGGATTTACTACAAACAAACCCAAACAAAAAAGCAAGGGATAGAGTACCGCTGGTTGTCACGTTTTCTAAACAACTCCCAGATATTACAAATATTCTGCAAAAGCACCATAGCATTCTCGAAAATTCTGAAAGACTCCAAGCTGCTTTTAAACAACCACCACTTGTGGCGTACAGAAGGGACACAAATATATGCGACTCCTTGATTCATATGAAGACAAACAGATTAATAAAGAAGGAAACTCCGTGTATGTGTGTATTCTGTCAGAAGATCATCAGGTCAGATATCCCCAGCGCCGATAGGAAGGACACACATAAAGTAATAAAGGAGGCCCGATGCACGGATAGGAACATTATATATGGAATCAAATGCACAAAATGCGACCGTGCTATTTACGTCGGCGAAACAGAGAGAACTTTAAAAGAACGCATCAGCGAACATTTGCGTGACATAAAAAATTCAAATGAAAAACCAATTAATAGCCACTTCGAAAACCATAACGTGAAGGACATTGAATACGCGGTTCTACAAAAATTAGGACATAACGGTAGAGCTATGCGTCTTCTTGTGGGGGATATTTGGATAAGGAAACTAAATACTTTAGCTCCGTGCGGATGCAACGTTCAGCGCAACCGTTGATACCTTTGTACACATCTTAGCAGTAGCGCGGGAATTATGACGTCGCGTTAATGCGTTTTTCCAGGTCTCAGGACGTCTATGACGTCATCATAAGTGAGCGCTTAAACAAACATTACAAGCGCAAAGATGGACGTTACATAGACTTTATATTGTGTCTGTAAAATTTTCTTGATAAAGACCACGCGGTCGAAAATTTGAAAAAAAGAGTTTGTTTTATTTGATGATGTTACACCACTTCCCTAAGGAAGATTACTTTGGACATAAATATTTAACGTCTTCAAATTCATTAGCTTATTTTAGAGCAGATAAATTTACAGCATGGACCAGACATGCACGTTTCGGGTATTTCATCCTCGTCAGCGATCCTCAATCTAAACAATGTAATATGACCCAAATCTGTGAAAATTATGTCCTAAATATAGCGAAAGACGTAGCAAGATGGTTGGGATATTATGCTACAAGACCCAGGTTTTAGAAATTTTGTAAACAGAAATTTTGAAATGCATTTGAAGAAACGACCAACCGAAATTGATCGATCTTGGCTACATGTGCCCTCGGGGACTCCTGGTCCACCAGCAGTGACACTCACCAAAAAGTACAAATATATAACGTCTTCCAATTCATTACTGTGTCGTTATCAAGATTATGTGTACAAAATCCTACCACTAACAAGGATTTCAAGGTTAAACCCGCAATATGTAAATGATATTCCCAAAGTATCTCAAGGATATACTAACAATATATCAAGAATATACCCAAAATATGTCCATGATACTCCCAAAGTATCTCAAGGATAAACCAAATTATATGTCAAGGATTTACCCTCAATGTGTCAAGGATATACTGACAAGAATATGCCCACAATATATAAAGGATTTACCAGTGATATGTCGTGATATGTCAAGGACATATCTACAAGGATACACCAACAACAAGTCAAGGATATACCCACAATATGTCATGATTATACCCATCATATGTCAAGGTTATTCCCACAATATGTCAAGAATTTAGCAACAATACGTCAAGGGTATACCAACAATTTGTCAAGGATATACCAACAAGGATAAACCCACAACTTGTCAAGGATATACCCAAAGTATGTCAAAGATGTACCCACAATTTGTCAAGGATATACCTACAATGTATCAAGGATATACCCACAATATGTCATGATTATACCCACAACATGTCAAGAATTTAGCAAAAATATGTCAAGGATATTCCGACAATTTGTCAAGGATATACCAAAATGGATATACCCACAATATGTCAAGGATGTAGTTTGTACCCACAATTTACCAATATTATGTCAAGGATGTACCCACAATATGTCAAGCACATACCCACAATATGTCAAGGATGTACCCAAAATATATCAAGGATGTACCCACAATATGTCAAGGATATACCAACAAGGATACACCCACAATATGTCATTGACACATCAAGGATATACCAACCATAATATGTCAAGGATATACCAACAATATGTCAAGGTTGTACCCATTATATGTCAAAATTATACCCACAATATGTCAAAGATTTACCAAAAGTATGTAAAGGATATGCCCACAATATGTCAATACAACACTCACAAAGAATTTACCAACAAAGGGGGATGTAATAAAAGCATATCAAAACCCCTTTCCAGAATAATCAGAGACATTCTGGATTGCGATTTAATGGCTTTCATCATTACCAAACAAGAAATATTTACCTGATATGTACATCAGTATTTACATCAATGTTTCCATGGAACTGTTGCGACGGGTGTTGCATGCAATCAGGAGACACCGACTCTCCCTGGGCACCTGGTCTCACTTCGGAATGTTACTCAATCTGAGGTTCGCAATCGTTTCAATGGAAATTCTTATGACTTTGCATTACATTCTCGACTTTGAGACTGAATAACTGAAAGGTACTTCTTGGATGTTTATGTCAAGGATATACCCACAATATGTCAAGGATTTACCACCAATATGTAAATGATATAACCACAATATGTAAAGGATATACCAAGAAGGATATACCAATAATACATGTATGTCTATACCAAAAAGAATGTATCCACAATATGTCAAGGATTTACTCACAATATGTCAAGGATATACCAAGAAGGATATACACACAAAATGTAAAGGATTTATCATTTTAAAAAATGTCAAGGATATACCCACAATATATCAAGGATATGCAAACAAGGAGAAACCAACAATATGTCAAGGATATACCAATAATATGTCAAGGATATACCAAGAAGGATATTCCCACAATATGTAAAGGATTTACCATTTTAAAATATATCAAGGATATACCAACAATTATGTCAAGGATATGCAAACAAGGATATACCAACAACATGTCAAGGATATACCAATAATATGTCAAGGATATACCAACAATATGTCAAGGATATAGCGACAAGGATACCAACAATATGTCAAGAGTTTGCCCACAATATGTCAAGGATATGCAAACAAGGAGATACCAACAATATGTCAAATACCAATAATATGTCAAGGATATACCCACAATATGTCAAGGATATACCAACAATATGTCAAGGATATACCAACAATGATATACCCACAATATATCAAGGATATATCAATAATATGTCAAGAATATGTCCATGATATGTCAAGGACATACCAACAAGGATTTTCCTACAATATGTTAAGGATGCATCCACAAGGTTATACCCACTATAATTGCTACTTGAGGAATTACTGGACAATAAACAAAGGCTAAGTTATTGGCATTTCTTGATTAACTGACTTGATAGAGCAATGTCCCTTTTAGACAATATTCATAACTTAAATCTTAATATGTGTACCAAACATCAAATTCATTCATTTACACCTAGTGTGTACTTTGTTAAACTATCAAATGATTTTGTAAACATTCAAAACAATGAATACAATTACACTTAAAAAATACAAACTTTATGCACATTTTAATAAAATATTTGTGAAACTGACCTATAATTACAGCCCTTATTCAATCTGGCACAAAAATGACAACTTCAGTGTTTCTTGTGAAAAGCAGTTTCTTGGTATTTCTTATGAAAAAGCAATTTCTTGTAAAGAAGATTTTTTTTTCATTCTATTTCTTGTAAAAAAAAAATTGACCTATTTGTGTAGTGCTTCGTTGAGAATGATACAATCCAATTTATATTTAGCCATGAAATATTGTTTACCTGATTTCAAGTTTGAGATTTTGAATATTGCACTTGGTTTCTGATTGGTCAAATGGCCCAGAAGCATCCATGACTGTCCTTGGGGATTTGGGAAGCAGAAGTACACTGTAAATGGTTATAATCATTGGTGTAAAAATCTGCATCACATCATCAACATTACAGTTTTGAAAAATTTGTAAATTAGGAAAAAAAAGTATTAATCTGATATAAATATATACGTTGTGGAGTGAAAATGCAAGTTTATCAATGGTAAAACAAACATTCTGAATATAACAAATGTACTATACTAATAGGTAAATGACAAAAAATCTTTTACGAAATAAAAAAAAATCAACACAAACAAACAGACAAAAACCTTTTCCATATGTACTGCTTAATATGATTACATATTATACCTTGAGAATCATAATGTTTAAAAGAATATTGTCAAAAGAACCATGAACATATACCTGCACCACCTAAACCATCTGGAAACGGTGTCTGACCGGTCATAAAGACAACCACATGATTAATCTGGTCTGCATCTGGTATGTTAAACAGGAACTGATTCTCTGAAACTTGCTGGAAATCTGTTTGTACCTATAATAAATAGCAGTATATACTAGTAAGAAAAATTACCATTACCATATGAGCAGATTTAACAATAATTCTTAAACTCAACTGATGCGAATAGGCAAAAATTCACTGAAATCACCATCAGTTTTGATTTTGATGGGCTTTATAATGTACTAGGCCTCAATTGATCTTGTATTTCCGAATATTTTTTCTTAGGTAAAAATACTAATTACCGAAAGAAAGTTATATACGCAAAAAATAATTCTTAAATGTGAACCAAAGGGCTGCCCGATAGCTCTAAAGAAATCTAGCTTTGATGCCGAAAAATACAAATCATAAGGCTGGCAAAATTAGTCTTCCTACCTCCAAAAATGGTTGTTCCCTTATGTAGATATATGCAACTTGATAAATTTTGTCTACATATTTTCTTGCATATTGACATAATTTTCTTTAATATACTCAAATAAAAATGTCTCACTTTGATATAAAAATCACATAGGTTGATCTTATAACTGACATAATTACATACATGTACATGTACATGTATGCAGAAATTTCTGTTGTTATACATTGTTGTTCTGTAGTAATATCTTCTGACATGTATGCCTCTCGGGGCCCAATTTTTTGGCAATAAAGTGTATTGTATTGTATTGTATTGTATAACCTGTAGAATAATTAACACCACTAAAGACAATAAGGCCAGATTGCAGTGACTTTTTGTCAGTAAAAGTTTAAAGGGTGCCCAATTATTTTCTTGACCTATTTTGCTCAAATTTATAACTGGGGTTCACTGTGCCTTGTACATTTAATGAACTTATAATAATGTGTTGATGTTTACGGATTTGGGTATAAAAGGCATGGGATATAAACAGGAAGGTCACCAGGCATACCTGTCAACTTTTTTTTTTGGACAAAATGAAATTTCCCAAAGAAATGAATAAGAGGGTCATAGCGCACAAAACAAAACTGCAACCTTTTTCTTGTATCATCAGGAATAAAATTTATCCCAAAAATGGACGCATGACATTAAAGTCCATTTTACTGTTATACATGTAGAGTATTTATTTAGAATATAATACTGCACTGTAGCACATGTGTAAGATTGAAGGCATATTTAAATCAAGGCCTGAAAGTTCCTAGCTGAATATGCTAGGCTAGAAAGATTTTTATTTAATTTATATTGCTTTACCTGATTCATAAATTCTACGGAAGCCCCAGAGTGCCAAGTAAAAATATTTTTTAACCTGCGCACACAGTTTGCCATCCTACGCTCACAGGTTAATAGCTTGTGCGCTCAGGTTAAACAACCTGCGCACACAAGTAAGTAACCTGCGCGCACAGTTTAATAATCTGTGCGCACAGGTTAATAACCTGCGCGCACAGTTGAGTAACCTGCCCATGCAAGTTAGTAATCTGCGCACACAGTTTATCAAGTTGTGCGCACAGGTTTAGTAACCTGCGTAGTAACTAGCGTAGTAACCTGCACGCACAGGTTACTAAACTGTGCGCAGGTTACTAAACCTGTGCGCACAACTTGATAAAGTTAGTAACCTGTGGTCACAGTTTATTTAATCATGCTATTAACATGGTTACTATATTACACACGCAAGTTTAACAACTTACATGCACAGTCCATTACTTTTTGCACGCAGGTCAGTTGAGGATTTCGGCTACAATAATTCTGATGCGTGAAGCTCTGATCAAGAGAAAGGTGGAATCCCAACACCCCACTAGGATTTTCTCTAAAACAATTTACATAAAAAAAAACATGCAACAGCCCTAGAGACTTGCAAGCGGAGATTTAGAGTGGGGGTAGGGATGTCCATCCCTGGGATACTATCCAGTTTCCACGTTTATTTCTTCCGAGTCAAAATCCCTCACAAAGATTGGCTCGAAACACCCCCCCCTTCCAAAATACCCGTTTCCCATGGAAAACTTGAAGGAGATTACATTGACACACTGTACTAAAGTATGTAGATACATCATAAGAAAATATCATAACTGATATAGTTTTATTAATTTATCATTATTCATTTCCATTAAATAATTTCAGCCCCCTATATAATACCCTCTTTCAATTTAATCAGTTACAACGATTTCCCGCGGATTCTATAGAAACTACAGTTGTAGCCTATTGAATAGAAAGAGGGATAGGAGAGACACAGCTTGAAATATTAAATGAAAATAAAAACCCTAGCTATTTGCCCCTGTGATTCAAAATTACAAAATGACACGTTAATACACAATGTGATTAGTACATGATTTGTAGACCGAGAGAGTTACTATCATATAGAGTTGTATCAGACAAAATTACTACACCCCTTTCCCAAGACCCTGAGGATCAGGGGCTGATGTACAACTAGACCACAGACCCATTATTAAGCAAAGATAATCTACTCTCTATCAATTTTATTTTCTGAGAATTGGTGTTCCAAATATTATACTGAGATATACTTAGGAAAATGATTTGTGTGGGTACGTTTCTAAGTTGTGCGCACAGAATACTACATTGTGCGCACAGATTACTAACTTGTGCACATTAGTTGATAAACTGTAAAGAAGCCCCTCAGTTTCCATTGAAATTACGTGTTTCTCAACCATCTTTTCTCGTATTTCAGAGTATTTTGGAATGGAATGGGATCATATATCAATAATGTAACGTTACATTACAACTCTTTTCTTTACAGATACAGATACAGAAGCTTTATTTAGTGTCGAACATTTGTAACGTTACAACACCCACTGGAAGAACCAGGATATTAAATTCTACCCTACTTGCATCATCCCCTATGCTACAGATGAAAGATTTGGCTCAAACACTAGAGAGGATATGGAGGGTCATTCGACCAATGGTTAGATCCCAACAGGAGGTAACAGGTAACAGTTAATAAGCTCTGAAGAGCTTGTATTTCGACAAACAAACTTTGTGACAACTACAAAAGTAAATTTAGCTAATTGTAAAACTAAAGAAGAGAAAGACGATGTTAACTCACAAGCCGTCCCGATACAAGTATACCGAACATTTTTCTCCACTAACTGAGCAAAACCCAAACATTTAAAATGAAAGTAGGAATCCGGAATCTGAAAACCTTTCCAATTTTTAAATTACAATCAAACATGTCCGACTCTGCAACTTGGCAAAATCCACAGGTACAAAATTACTGTTTTTTATTTATCTATTGAATCTGATTTATTTATTTACTTTATGTCTTTGTGTGACAAAGATGTAGAACAAGATGGACGTTTTATAGAGGAAATGAAACCACTTTCTCCCCCCTTCCCCCAGGCCTTCAATTGTCAACAGAAGAATCAGTTTAGTTGGACTGCGTTTACTCCATTATCATGATTATGCTGAACGATCCCATTCTGATAATGGAAAGAAAACAGTGCCAGAAACGCTTCACCATAGCAACAGTGGATAGTGCAAAATCTTATCATGTCGGTCAAAAGCTCTTCAGCTTGTGTTTACATGTTGTCCTCACCATGCCAACTAATTTCAATGGAAACTGAGGAGCTTCTTTACTTTTTGTCTTAGTGCAACATCAGTTTCAAATGTGTGTTTCATAAAGTGTGTGGGGAAAATCGGCGATCAGAGCTCGGTGTATATCTTTCGATTATCGTGTATTTTCCACAGCCCATCCAAAAATAAAGCATGTGTATTGAAATGAAACATACATTTGTTGAATCATACCTGAAAATGTGAAAATTAATCCATTTAAACCATGTTTAAAACAAATATAGTGGAATCATGGTGGATGCTGCAGAGATTACACCTGGTATATAACACGGCAGAAACATAGTTTACATTTTACATGGATTATTTTTCTCATTTTCAGGTAAGATTAAACAAATGTATGTTTCATTTCATTTTTGGACAGGTAGTGGAAAATACACCGATAATCAAAAGATACACAATGAGCTCTGATCGCCGATTTTCCCCACACACTTTATGAAGTATGCATTTGAAATTGAGGTTGCGCTTAGACAAAAAGTAAAGAACTTAAGCAGTGATTGGGATAAGCATGCGCCCTTCGCCATAGTCACATTCAATTCTGAAATGTCACATCAAAATTTTACTTAGTGTGCCAATGTGGCGCATTAAATTTTTAAACGAATTGTGGAAATCTTCCGTTCTTTTATTCAACGTGGACCATATCCACTTATTTAATGTTTTGCATGCGATTTAATTTGTTTACTTTTCGTATCAATTGATATGATATACCAGACAGTAATTTGAAAGTGTCATTTATTCAAAACACCATTGTTTCCAATTGCAACAATCCCTATTTCAAAACTTTATACATGTATGTACGTACAAATGGACTTCACCAGTTATTATAAGACGAATCGTGGACTTAATTTGTTCATAAAACGCTTTCATTTAAAGTTTTGTCATTAGATTTGGATGTACTATAGTTTACAACAGAGGGCGTTTTTGGAGAGTGGGTGGGGGTTCAGGCAAATTTTGAGTTATAAATTCAGGTATAAAGTATGCAACAAATCTTTAAGATGATCTTTTGAGACTGTTTTGGTCAAATGCGTCCCCCTATTTCCCATGTTTAAGTACAGAAAAGTCCATCTAGATATTTGGAGCGGCGGATGATGCAGATCTATATGTGTTCTCGGTTGTTTGTTAGTTTTGGATTTTTTTGCAAATTGCTCATGGCTCATTCATTTTCAACAATGGCACATTCATTTTGCAAATGGCACATTGTTGTTCCAGGATATGGGGCCATTGTCACATTCACCTGATTGCCTATCCCTATCACTGCTTAAGAAGCTCCTGAGTTTCCATTGAAATTACATGCCGACTTTAAAAAATCTTGTCTGGTCTTGATGTTCACAAAATCCAAAAATGAAGTCAGTTATTGATGACGATGTTGAAATAATTCTAATTTTACTTATTTTATCAAATGGTTTATCATTTCTTGTGTCATCAGTACCAGTGTTGAAAAGATAGTCGCCGCTATAGTTGCTGAAACTTGAAAGTTGCCGACTATGGATAATCGTTTTGAAAATCGATTGTCGCTGTTGAAGTTACTAGTTTTGAGGTGAAATGAACTCAGTGCGAAACGTCTTTGCTATTATTCAAAACGAAACTAGAAGCGGAGCTCGCGATGGCAAAGTTACCGGTCGAGGAGGAGCAGATTTATCCAAATCCTGGGCACACTAGTCTTATATTGCCGGATGGGGCCATTTTGACCTTAGAAAGAAAAAGGAATACCCTCCTTCTAAAGCAATTCTTGAGATGTCAGAATACTGTTGTTTGCAAGATCTGCTTGTGAATGTACACAAAAAATTTCAGGTAGCCTGGTCAAACTGAATAATTGAAATTGTGCATATGCCGTTGTATGATGTATTAATTATTATTTAGCTCGCCGGGACGAAAAAGTCCGGAGAGCTAATGCCATATCCTTGGCGTCGTTGTCGTCGTCTGTAGACAAAACTTTAACCTGGGCTATATCTCTTGAACTATAAGGGGTAGGGCTTTGATATTTCACATGTAGATACCTTGTGACGAGACCTTTCATTTGAGACCATGACTTTTGACCTAGTGACCTTGACCTTGGACTTTAACCTACTTTTCAAAAACTTTAACCTGGTTTCTGACAAAAACCTGTAAAGGCGAGCTATGTTATCTTTGATTACCCTATGTTTAACTTCTGCAAGAATATATTTGACTCTTTATCATGGTATAACAGGTGTCTCAGATATAAATCAAATCAAAATGATGTTTTTCGAAGAGATTCACGGAAAATATAATTTGACTGGATTTATTGACTTTCAGCAACAAAGTATCATTGATTTCTTATGATTTGTTTGTTATATTTTGTTATTCAGAATAAGGAGTGTTCAACATTTAATTCATTTCCATGATTTTAAATAAAAATCAGATGATTAAATCACAAGCACTTAGTATTCTCCTCTGAAAACATACAACAATTTTAAACAAGAAAAAAGTCTGATTATTCCGACTGAGATATCAATTGCACTCCTTCGATAGTTTCCGATAATTGATAGTAAAATTTTTCCGATTTTATAACACTAATCCGTACCACAATTTCCAATTGCAATAAAAATTCCCAGCGCTGTAAGGGTATCGTAACCATGTCCACCATATTGAAACAGCCTGGAACGTCAGTCCTAGACATGCCAGATGATCCGATTCACTGGAACAGTGTGTTCCATTACCAGAAACAGCCAGATCAACTGGAATGTTCGCATAAAGGAACGTACCCTTGTTCTATGTGGACAGAGAGGTCTCCTTTGCAGAGAAAGAGGTGAGCTCTCTGTCCAAGTAATTTAATTTCCTCTGTTTCCAATGTCACTACTTGAAGTTCATCTAGTTATTTCTGTCAAAGCTATGAGGCACTTAAAATGGGAATGGCCTGAAGATATTACTCAGTCTGTAATGGACAATTGTTCAAAGAGTTCACTGTCATATAAATAAGATCAATACAGCCAACTGATCCAATACAGGTTTTGCTGGGTACCTTTAAAGAAAAACTAATATGAAGTTAGGCAAGCCTATAGGAGAGTACAGTTAATATGGTTAAGTATTTCAATCTTTATGAGTGCTTACTTTCGTTGAATTGAAAATAATGATGAATGGTTATCTCGAAATATAATATCAAATACGGACTGTTCTTCTGGATGTGCATGCGCCCTCAAAACGTAAATATGTCATTTCCATTTGAGACAAAATATAGGTACCATAGCGTGCAGTAATGGAGTACTTAAAGGGGATGGGTAAGGGTTTTTCATCAATTTTTCCTTTTAGGAGACCGTTCTATATCGTTTCGGGTACAGCTGCAAAGAGGTTGTTTGAGCTGCACTGTCTACAATAAAGCAGGAGAACATTTGTAACCTCACAAAAGCAATACCAGACAGTTTGTTAATTGATGTTCTTCAAGTGAGATATGAGTCTTTTTTTTTGACAGATGCAGATTAAGTGGCTTATACCTGTATTCCTAAGCTCTTTATTCATTACAATATGATATGAGAGTAGACTGTTGCTTAGTTTTCCAGATTTAATCTGGTCAAGGACTATGTTGACCAGTTCCTTGCTTTTTCTAGTGGTTTATCTCTCACTTGTTCATGAATATTTACATCTTAGAATTCTTTACCTTTTCAGCAGTCTGCTGTTATTGACTTAGGAGATGTGGAAACTGAAGAGTTCAAAGTCCTCAATGAATCTGACTATGAATCAGATGGTAAGTCTTGTGATTCAAGACGTATTGAGAATGGTTTAAAGCTAACATGAACATTTACATACTATAGTAACATTTAGCTTACAAATATATGTATCAGTATCTCAAATTTTTGAGCATTAAAATTCTCACAAGAGCATTTAAATTGTGTCTCTTAAACTTTAATGTCAGCTTTAAGTCTATTTGAATGATATGAAAGGATTTCATGAGTTGTTACATGTACAGTAGGTATGTCTCCGTCAGAGCATTCATTAAAATACATCTACCCGGTATTGATACAGGTAAAAGCTGATGTGGCTGCAGCTTGTGTACATGTTTGTTAGAAAAATGCAATTTCTGTATATACATGTATAGAGATATTTTGAAAATTTCAGAGAAGAATTTTGTAGTAGATGTCACCTAAGGAAATTTAAACAGTCATTCATAATGACAGGTTGATGAAGCATAATTTGTGATAAAATTGCTTAACTTTTTTTAAAAATGTTAAATGAGGCATGGTAATTTGAAATTGTGGACTATGACACACCACAAGATTGTTCTTTTTCTTCTGAATTATTGGTACCGGTGATTTTGATAAAAGGTTGTTTAATCCCATATTTGCTTTCAGAAGTTGCAAGTAGAAAGGATAAAGGAGGAGGAGGGGGACAGAGTGGTAGTCCCTATGAGGCAGCCAAACAGAGTATGACAGAGAATATGACCAAAATGGTAATGTTATCACTTTATTTGGATATCTGAAAATTTGTAATTTCATTCAGTCATTATGAGATTGTACATGTAACTGTATGATTTTGATTTACATATGATATACAAGTGTTGAGCTATGAAAAGAAAATACCGGTACTTGAGTTTCTTTGAAAAAGTAGACTAGAGAAATTAATGTGAAAAGATATACTTATTTATATTTTACACATTTATGTTTAGAATAGCTATATCAATTGACATTTGAGAAAATTATGTATTCCCAGTTAATAATTATATATTCTCAGGACTAAATGTTTCTTATCACATTGTCCCAAGGTCATATGACCAAGGTCACATCTTACTTTTGTAATAAAATTGTATATGCTAATCATGTCCAGGTTATATGTTTTGAACCTTGTATCCAATCACTAATTCAGTTTGTTTTTGCTGAGATGATCCATAGGTTTAAGGTCACCTAAATCCAAGCTCATGTGACCAAGGTCAAGGTCACTCAATTTGCTTATACATGTAATAAAATTGTATATGCTTATCATGTTCGGGCATTACCTCTTAAACGAAATAATGAATCACTTTCATGTTTTAGTATGATGTTGCTCATGACTCAAAGTTTTCACATCATCTTGGCCCAAGGTCATATGACCAAGGTCAAAGTAACTTAGAGTGAGGACATCTGATTTTTAGCTCGCCGGGACGAATGTCCGGAGAGCTATTGTCATACCCCCGGCGTCGGCGTCTGCGTCTGCGTGCGCGTGCACAAAAACTTTAACCTTGCTTATAACTTTTAAACCAATACAGATTGGGCTTTCATATTTCACATGTGCATTCCTTGTGACAAGACCTTTCCATGGATACCAAAATTTTTGACCTTGTGACCTTGACCTTGGAGATTGACCTTCTTTTGAAAAACTTTAACCTTGGCCATATTTTTGGAATGGTAAGTGATAGGGCTTTGATATTTCACATGTGTATTCCTTGTGACAAGACCTTTCCATGGATACCAAAATTTTTGACCTTGTGACCTTGACCTTGGAGATTGACCTACTTTTGAAAAACTTTAACCTTGGCCATATTTTTGGAATGGTAAGTGATAGGGCTTTGATATTTCACATGTGTATTCCTTGTGACAAGACCTTTCCATGGATACCAAAATTTTTGACCTTGTGACCTTGACCTTGGAGATTGACCTACTTTTGAAAAACTTTAACCTTGGCCATATTTTTTGAATGGTAAGTGATAGGGCTTTGATATTTCACATGTGTATTCCTTGTGACAAGACCTTTCCATGGATACCAAAATTTTTGACCTTGTGACCTCGACCTTGGAGATTGACCTACTTTTGAACAACTTTAACCTTGGTCATATTTTTGGAATGGTAAGTGATAGGGCTTTGATATTTCACATGTGTATTCCTTGTGACAAGACGTTTCCATGGATACCAAAATTTTTGACCTTGTGACCTTGACCTTGGAGATGATTGACCTACTTTTGAAAAACTTTAACCTTGGCCATATTTTTGGAATGGTAAGTGATAGGGCTTTGATATTTCACATGTGTATTCCTTGTGACAAGACCTTTCCATGGATACCAAAATTTTTGACCTTGTGACCTTGACCTTGGAGATGATTGACCTACTTTTGAAAAACTTTAACCTTGGCCATATTTTTTGAATGGTTAGTGATAGGGCTTTGATATTTCACATGTGCATTCCTTGTGATAAGACCTTTTTTATTGTTGTTGTTGCAATTTACATATGGTTGCCACCGGCGAGCTATGTTGTCATTCTGACAAGTCTGGTTTTTTTTCTGAAAAACTTTTTTTTTATATTTGCACTTTTGTGGATAAATAAAATCATTTGAATTGTCCTATAAACACTTCTGTAATGGAATTTTAAGATAGAATTTACATGATAAAGTAAAACAATTCTTTGACATGTTTATTTTATAACAGATGTGGCAAGCTGGTACACAACAAGCCAGGAAGGCCTGGAGCTTGTACGGCAATATTGATATTTTACGACCGTACTTTGATGTAGAACCTCATGAAGTTAGAACCAGGTATGTCTGTATAAATAATATTGGTTTCAGATTCATGTAGATAGGTTAGGTCTGAATTTCAGAATTAACCAAAATAAGTAGCTGTAACAACATTGTGCTTATACACTCACTGTACATAATTATATTGCAGTGATGGTTAAATGCAATATTCTGTTGCAATATTCTTTTTGTGAAGTAGATTAATCACCTGTTTTGTGCTCCTTAATACACATACTTTTTCTAAATTACCTCAAAGATCCTTGATTATAGTGACTTTGGGTTTTTTTTTTACAGATTGTTCCAGTCATTCATACCCAAGCCCATCAAAGACAGACAGGTAAGGCTAACTATTCTCACTCGCAGAAGTCTCAAGATTTATTAAAAAAAGATTGCCATAGATATTCGACATTCCTTCTATAATGAGGTCATATCTTGTATCAAACTGAATTACGAGTAATAAAAATTATCTTCCACTGGGAAGGAATTACATAAAAACACAAACTCAAAGACACACAAATTTCATCCGCAGTCATTTATCATGTGCATGAAACACTAATGCTCTTTTTAGCTCGCCGGGACGAATGTCCGGAGAGCTATTGTCATACCCCCGGCGTCGGCGTCTGCGTCTGCGTCGGCGTCTGCGTCTGCGTGCGCGTGCACAAAAACTTTAACCTTGCTTATAACTTTTAAACCAATACAGATTGGGCTTTCATATTTCACATGTGCATTCCTTGTGACAAGACCTTTCCATGGATACCAAAATTTTTGACCTTGTGACCTTGACCTTGGAGATTGACCTTCTTTTGAAAAACTTTAACCTTGGCCATATTTTTGGAATGGTAAGTGATAGGGCTTTGATATTTCACATGTGTATTCCTTGTGACAAGACCTTTCCATGGATACCAAAATTTTTGACCTTGTGACCTTGACCTTGGAGATTGACCTACTTTTGAAAAACTTTAACCTTGGCCATATTTTTGGAATGGTAAGTGATAGGGCTTTGATATTTCACATGTGTATTCCTTGTGACAAGACCTTTCCATGGATACCAAAATTTTTGACCTTGTGACCTCGACCTTGGAGATTGACCTACTTTTGAAAAACTTTAACCTTGGCCATATTTTTGGAATGGTAAGTGATAGGGCTTTGATATTTCACATGTGTATTCCTTGTGACAAGACCTTTCCATGGATACCAAAATTTTTGACCTTGTGACCTCGACCTTGGAGATTGACCTACTTTTGAAAAACTTTAACCTTGGTCATATTTTTGGAATGGTAAGTGATAGGGCTTTGATATTTCACATGTGTATTCCTTGTGACAAGACGTTTCCATGGATACCAAAATTTTTGACCTTGTGACCTTGACCTTGGAGATGATTGACCTACTTTTGAAAAACTTTAACCTTGGCCATATTTTTGGAATGGTAAGTGATAGGGCTTTGATATTTCACATGTGTATTCCTTGTGACAAGACCTTTCCATGGATACCAAAATTTTTGACCTTGTGACCTTGACCTTGGAGATGATTGACCTACTTTTGAAAAACTTTAACCTTGACCATATTTTTTGAATGGTTAGTGATAGGGCTTTGATATTTCACATGTGCATTCCTTGTGATAAGACCTTTTTTATTGTTGTTGTTGCAATTTACATATGGTTGCCACCGGCGAGCTATGTTGTCATTCTGACAAGTCTGGTTAATTGTTAAAGGCCAGAGGGGCCTCAAATGTTCTGATTTTTATATTTATGTTTGGTTTTTATTCTGATTTTGTTATGCAAATGATGAATGATATGTGATAGCATAGTTGTCTTTGTTTACTCATTTAATTATAAATAAATCATATGATGCACAGTTAAACACAGACGACACACTGTTAAACACACATGAAACAGTTTATAGTTTAACACTCATGCCACAGACATATACTTTTTAAAATTAGGTTTACATATTTGAAATATGTTTGAAATATTGAACCTGTATACATCATCCGCATATCCACTTTACAGAAGATTCACAAGGAGCTGTATGGTCCAGTAATGGTTATATTCACCCTGATCGCACTGCTACTGTTCCAAATGAAAGCTGCAGAACACAAAGTGGTAAGCTATAGAATTACATTTGACATGTAATAGTCAGAACACTGTACTCATTTTATACTATTTTTTTTGCATCTGATCTTTTAAGTATAAACATGTACATGTATGTTCTATTCCTATGTCGCGTGCAAAGCAAGGGGAGCATATAGGTATAACTTTGTATTATATATATATATGCTGCATTTTCTGATCAAGCAGTATAAGTAATATGTTTTGTGTATTACCAGGAGGAGGGTACGTTGATGGGTACGGCATTTGGTGTGTGTTTTACGTATTGGCTTGGAGCAGCAGGTCTCATGTGGTTCCTATGCTTTGTTTGTAATACAAGAATCTCAGCTGTACAAATCTTATCATTATTGGTAAGTTACTTTGTTATGATTTTAAAACTGTATGCACCCTTTGACAACTATGTTGCATATGTATAGAATAAATGTCATAATCTGTGTTTTGTTACGGGTATGCAACCCACAGCAAGTGCTTTTATTAGCTCACCTGAGCCAAAGGCTCAAGTGAGCTATTGTCATAGTGTGGCGTCCGGCGTCCGTCCGTCCGTCGTAAACTTTTAACATTTTCAACTTCTTCTCAAGAACGGCTGAAGGGATTTTGATGAAACTTGGTATGCATGAAGTACTAAAGGTCCTCTACCAAGTTTGTTCATTTCGGCTTGATCCCTTCAGGGGTGGATCCAGGGCGGGGTCAAATAGGCCCCAGAGGGTACCCCTCTTCAAAAATCTTCTTCTCCAGTTCCACTGAATGGATTGAAAAACTAATTGTATCTAAGTGATCTAGAAGGATGTACGATTCAAGTTTGTTCATTTCGTTAAAATCCAATAACTAATTTTTGACGCGTTTTTGACGTCTTTTTCGACATTGCATTTTTAATGCAAAAATTTATATTTCTCTTAATATTTTCTTTCTTATTGAAAAATTCTGCTCCAGTTTAGTTTAATTTAGCCATTTTTAAGCAAAGGAATGCTTTAGTGAAAGAATTTTGCTGAAAGGTTTATTTTTGAATTTTTAATGATTTTTTTAATACTGTAAAAAAGGAAGGGAGGATGGTCATTTTCATCATTTTTGGCATTTTATGGTTCTTCCCATGAATGATTGTTTTAACATTTATCATATTTATTGTAAGGAATGTAACAGTGAAAGAATTTTCTCAATATCTTGACTTTTAGATTTTTAATGATTTCTTTAATACTGTAAATAGGCATGTTTTCTTTGTCAATGATTCCCAAGGTAGCGAGTTCAAATCCCGGCTGGGCCTTAGAAAATTTTTTTCTTTATTTTTCATTTTTAATCCATATTTTAAGCTTTGAATGCTATTTTTAACTTACCTGAATAATTTTAATGCCATTTTTGCCACTTTTTGAACTTTGGAATTTTTTATGAAGTTTGGCATTTTCTCCATATTAATTTCCCTTGAGTTCATATTGATATTTGGAAACCTATATCCTAGGTAAAATTAAATTAATGAATGCTTGTGTGATAGCATTTTTGATTAACAACATGTACAATTTGAATTTATAATAATTCTTGTATTCTATAGAGTATAAAAAAGGGGGGGGGGTCAAAATTTCTGTAACAACATCTGCTGACAGATTTTTTTTTCTATTAGATGATATAATAAGAACTGGACAAAATGATATTTTTTTTCTAATTGGCTTGTATATTAATGAACTAATCAGAGTAAATACTAATCTTTCTTTCATTTACTCCATCTAACAGTGGTTTTCTGCACTTAATATTTCTTAAGGATGACATCCTATCTGATGCCTCTTTAGGTTGTCCATCCTTTTCCCGAAAGAGAGAGATGTTAGGGTGCTCTTATTATTTTTCTTTAACTATTTCTTTTAATAACTTAGTAAATATATGATCTTATGCACTCATTTATTGCATGTTTGTCAGATTAAGTTACTCAATTCTTTTATATACATTATTTGCTATAACTTTATTTTTTGAATTTTTTTTTTTTTTATTTTAATCTAGATATGCTGTGCGTGCACATAGACCCAAGGATTGTGGGTTCAAATTCAGGCACTGGCATCCCAATTTTTTTTTTCATTTTTTGCATTTTGCAAGCTTTTTAAGCACTTTTAAATCATCTGAATACAAAAAAACCCTTCTTTTTTCTTTTTCCATTTTCATTTTCTCCATTTTGCACACTCATTTATTGCATTTTACTTTTTTGGAATTTTTATGATATTTTTTTAAATTATTTATGGCATATGGACCAAAAAATTCTGACTATGGCTCTGGCTCTAACATTATTCAATGTCAGTATGTTCAGAGTGTGCATGGATATCAGGTGAGCGTTGTGCCCCCCTGGGGCTCTTGTTGTACTTGTAATGCACATTAGCGCACTTCATAGTTGTCTGTTTCATTCTTGTTTTCTGAAATGGCATTTTCTAGATAAAAGGGTGATGTTAATGAGTTCAGTTTGCAGGTTAGAACAGCTGTCGCAGCATGTTTCTTTAGATCTTATGCATTGTGACGTCACGAAATGCAGCACGTTCCTTTTAATAGTTGCATCTCAGGGAATTGCATTGGTTGTGCATATATATGTAAATGATAGACTCATATAAGAACAAATACATGTATAATGTAGATTCATATAGATGAGAGAATCATATTTTGGAATCATCAAATATCATTCCATTTTACCAAGATTGCATATTCATTCTTTCTACACAGTACATACATGTATTTATCTCCAGTAAAATAAACTTAAACCTGCAATAAGCTTACATACAACTATTTGGATACTAACTCTATTTCAGACAACTCCCACTTTGTGTATATAACACATGTCTGAATGCCTTGAAATTTGACAATGCTTTGAACCAGCTGTTTCTATATAAATATAGTTTATTTTAAATGCATTTGTCTTAAAGACAAGAGTAGTGTTTTTGTTTGACGTACAATATATCTATATTGTTATTTACAGGGTTATGGTCTATCAAGTCATTGTGTGGTTATTTTACTGGGGACTGTGATTCACACTTCACATGACCATATCTTCTTTTACTGTTTATGGGCCATCATTGGAGGTCTTTCTACTCTTAGAATGGTAAGTTTACATTTTTCATGCCATGTATTTTTTTCTGTGATTTCATAAAAAATATAGCCAAAAATGATGATTATTCATAGAATTACTTGTATATGTACAGATGTATCACAATATATATTAAATTCAGTTTATATAACATATTTTCCAGGTATCTGTGGTGTTGTCTCGGACCCAAGGTCATCGACAGAGGTTAATATTGTCCGGGGTCCTCACAACTTTACATTTACTTTTCCTTTTATATCTTCATTTTGCTTATCATCAAATTGTTGAAGGTACTTTGTGTGTTTTTTTGCGATCTACATGTTTTTTCGTTAAGTGGAAATATAACAGAATAAATTATAATATTATATTATTATTCTGTACATCCATGATTTAATGATTTGAATGGATTCAGATAAATAGGGAAAACTTTGTTAAATCGATGACTGATAAACTTGTAAACCTGTATTGTATAGGCTTGATAAGACACATGCACCATCATAAGTACATGTATGTGAATTTTCAGATCTGTCTGGGGTTTTTGATGACAAAGATGTGGTGCCAAATCCAGTGAAAGACAATGTCCATGATTCACTTGGTAAGTTAAAGTACTGTTATATGTGAAGTAGTTTGTATTTGTATGATTGTCAATTCATTTATATTACATTATTTTTTAAGACTTTAAGATCTTTACAAATTGTTCCACATTTTTTCTTAATTTGATGTTAACTCACCTTAACTTATATATGATATTAAATCATTGCCATTTTTAAGTGGATAACAATATAATGGGGAACTCCAGTGTCATAGAGCAGGATCACCCTGATGTAGCCCATCCTTTACTAACCTCATCAAACTAAAAATTATTTGTATGGAAAGGTTTGAATTCACGTGCATGATTTATAGGTGAAGGTGTTCATGCTCTCCTAATATGAATGGTGCTACAAGATATCAGACATTTCTTGAGTGGGCTGTCTTTCTGGTGCATGATATGTTCTTTCCATCTTAACTGTAACTTTTTATGGATCATTGACTTAGGAGATTTGAGTAATTTTTTTTTTGGGGGGGGGGGGGTTATAATATGTATGTCTTGTATGTCTGTTGAGTGTGGTGGAAAGTTTGTCATCACATTTCCTCCAAAACCAATGGATTGATTTAAATAAAACACGCACAGTGTTAGTTGCAGTATGAAATTTATCTGCAGGATTGAATGTATTTGTCCTGCCAAGATTAAGACAGTTCTCAAAATTCATTGGTTAGTGGTCATGAGGCATAGCTCAGTGGTCAGTAGCATGACCAGACCAGAACAGTCTCTTTATTCTTTGAGAATCTGGCAGAATCAAGTTTATTTTCTTTCATCTTGTACATGTAAATCTTTATTTCATAACATTTACTTTCAAGTTCAATATTATCATATATACTTTTAAATAAAAGAGGAATATTAGTAATATTTTTTCCTTTACAATATGCTACTCAGTACTGTTTGCATGCAATCAAGTATAATGTACCATGAGATCAGGGATTTGCAAGTTAGTTTTGATTTTAAGAAGTCTGCAAAACCCATTTCATCATAAAATTTGATTAGCATTATTTTATCACTGCCTTGTCAACCAGCTTACATTGTAGAATGATTGTCTTTATAAAGTTGTCATCTGTCTGTTGAATATGAAGTCTTCACATTTAAAAAAAAAATTTGAATGCTAATGCTTATTGTGTGTTGCCTTTTAATGTTACTTGTATCGCCTTGGCATTAAGCAAGTTTTACGATAAGATTTATGTATGGCTCTTGCAATGATAACAAAGTCTTTAAAGCTTTTATTTCATCTGTAGAAACCAACAAAGTTCCGTAGAAGATGTATTAAGAATGCAGGATTGATTAGAGAGAAACAAGTGCTGAATACTCAGATGGTGGGAATGAAAGATAGGCACACTGACATCGTGTTCGTGAAGTGAAACAATTGTTCAAATTTTTTGAAAGGAAGACTTTTTACTTTACTTGTCCTCAGTAGAAGGAATAAAATTCCTAACCATCAAGAAGGATAAGGATGTGATGTGTCAGACCACCATGAGGCTAAATGGATACGGAATATCTGTTCATACATCTCCTTTATCACAATACTGTTATTTTAGTGACCTTGAAATTACACCAACACTCAAGGAATGTTATTCATTGTTTATGTATCTATGTATTTTTTCTCTGATTAATGTGATATAAACTGAGCTTTTGAGAAAAGTTTCACTGTATATTTTTATGAATTAAACATTTTTATGTACAGTATTTATTTATAAATTAAATGATGGGAGTAACTACTATATTGTTTAGTTTTTAGCTCACCTCGACGAAGTTGAGTGAGCTTATGCTATAACCCCACGCGTCCGCGTCCGCGTCCGGTTAAGAAGTTTGGGGTAGCTCAGTATCTGACAAAGTACTAATGCTACAGTAACCAAACTGGCACAAGTGATTCATCTTTGGATGCTGAGGTGAACCCATGCATCGGATGCAGCATCTGACCTACATTTTCCGCTTGAGTGACTTGGTTAAGAAGTTTGGGGTAGCTCAGTATCTGACAAAGTACTAATGCTACAGTAACCAAACTGGCACAAGTGATTCATCTTTGGATGCTGAGGTGAACCCATGCATCGTATGCAGCATCTGACCTACATTTTCCGCTTGAGTGACTTGGTTAAGAAGTTTGGGGTAGCTCAGTATCTGACAAAGCACTAATGCTACAGTAACCAAACTGGCACAAGTGATTCATCTTTGGATGCTGAGGTGAACCCATGCATTGGATGCAGCATCTGACCTACATTTTCCGCTTGAGTGATTTGGATAAGAAGTTTGGGGTAGCTCAGTATCTGACAAAGTACTAATGCTACAGTAACCAAACTGGCACAAGTGATTCATCTTTGGATGCTGAGGTGAACCCATGCATTGGATGCAGCATCTGACCTACATTTTCCGCTTGAGTGACTTGGTTAAGAAGTTTGGGGTAGCTCAGTATCTGACAAAGTACTAATGCTACAGTAACCAAACTGGCACAAGTGATTCATCTTTGGATGCTGAGGTGAACCCATGCATCGTATGCAGCATCTGACCTACATTTTCCGCTTGAGTGACTTGGTTAAGAAGTTTGGGGTAGCTCAGTATCTGACAAAGCACTAATGCTACAGTAACCAAACTGGCACAAGTGATTCATCTTTGGATGCTGAGGTGAACCCATGCATCGTATGCAGCATCTGACCTACATTTTCCGCTTGAGTGACTTGGTTAAGAAGTTTGGGGTAGCTCAGTATCTGACAAAGTACTGATGCTACAGTAACCAAACTTGCACAAGTGATTCATCTTTGGATGCTGAGGTGAACCCATGCATTGGATGCAGCATCTGACCTACATTTTCCGCTTGAGTGATTTGGATAAGAAGTTTGGGGTAGCTCAGTATCTGACAAAGTACTAATGCTACAGTAACCAAACTTGCACAAGTGATTCATCTTTGGATGCCGAGATGGACCCATGCATCGGATGCAGCATCTGACCTACTTTTTCCACTTGAATGATTTCGCTTTTAAAAGCCAATATTGAGCAAAGTATAAGTGCTACATGTACCAAACTTGCATATTGGATGTATCTTTGATCAAACTTTCATAAAATGACCTTGACCTACTTTTTCCGCTTGAGTGATTTTGCCTATAAAAGCCAATATTTAGCAAAGTATAAGTGCTAGATGTTCCAAACTTGCATATTAGATGTATCTTTGATCAAACTTTCATAAAATGACCTCGACCTACTTTTTCCACTTGAGTGATTTTGCCTTTAAAAGCCAATATTGAGCAAAGTATAAGTGATACATGTACCAAACTTGCATATTGGATGTATCTTTGATCAATCTTTCATAAAATGACCTTGACCTACTTTTTCCGCTTGAGTGATTTTGCTCTATAAAGCCAATATTGAGCATAGTATAACTGCTACATGTACCAAACTTGCATATTGGATGTATCTTTGATCAAACTTTCATAAAATGACCTTTACCTACTTTTTCCGCTTGAGTGATTTTGCCTTTAAAAGCCAATATTGAGCAAAGTATAAGTGATACATGTACCAAACTTGCATATTGGATGTATCTTTGATCAATCTTTCATAAAATGACCTTGACCTACTTTTTCCGCTTGAGTGATTTTGCTCTATAAAGCCAATATTGAGCATAGTATAACTGCTACATGTACCAAACTTGCATATTGGATGTATCTTTGATCAAACTTTCATAAAATGACCTCGACCTACTTTTTCTGCTTGAGTGATTTTGCCTTTAAAAGCCAATATTGAGCAAAGTATAAGTGATACATGTACCAAACTTGCATATTGGATGTATCTTTGATCAATCTTTCATAAAATGACCTTGACCTACTTTTTCTGCTTGAGTGATTTTGCTCTATAAAGCCAATATTGAGCAAAGTATTACTGCTACATGTACCAAACTTGCATATTGGATGTATATTTGATCAAACTTTCATAAAATGACCTTGACCTACTTTTTCTGCTTGAGTGGTTTTGCCTTTAAAAGCCAATATACATGTACTAAGAAATATGTTTGAATTGAATTTTGCTGTCACGAGGTGAGCTTCGTAATCTGTGATTACCTATGTTTATTCTTTGTCCCAGCTTTTGCAAAAGCAAGGGGTCATTAAAAACTGTCTGTTTGCCTATCAGTCACATAAAGTTTAACCTTAGGCATAATTCTAAATCATGAATAATGAAGTGTCCATATTCACATGTTTATTCCTGGTGACAATACCTCTCCATTGATACCAGAGTTATTTTACCTTGTTACCTATGACCTTCTTGTGATACAATCGCCCAAAAGCAGGTGAACCATTGTGCCAATTCTCTGAATTTGCTTGTTTACCATAAAATTGCCAGTTTTCAAAAACAATATTTGGATTAAAACTGAATTAGCTTTTGATATCCATAGATAAAACATTGCAAATAAACAATGCTCATTGATTGCCGCCTTCCAAATTCAATTTTTAATAGCAATTAGATCTCACAATAAAGCATGCAGGATTATCTAAATGACATTGAATTGGAAAGGAGGACAAAATAACAACAAATTTAGGTCATCTCACACCTAATCCCCTCTTGGCATTAGTTAGACTTGGCATCTGAAATGATTGCTATGAAACAGAGAGAGAGCAAATTTACATGAAATTAATTGATACGGAGCTATGGCAAAGATTTGCTTTAAAGTGGACAGATAATGTAATCTAAAGTTTTCACATTAGACGACCATGCATGTATGTTAAACACCTGACATCTACATATAAACAATTTTTGCTCACCTCACGAAGTGAGAGGGAGCTTATGCTATCGCCCTGTCGTTGGCGTCCACACTGGTATGTTTAGAAGTTTTATTTTTTTCTATTATAGGTGCTAGGAAGTTCAAACTTGCACAGACGATGCGTCTCTATGATAGATCACAAATCTACATTTAAATGTAGGTCATGACCTATATTTTCTGCTTGAGTGCACATGTTAGGAAGATTTGGGTATCAATGTTTCTATATTATAAGTGCAAGGAAGGCCAAACTTGCCAGATGATGCATCTTTATGAGTAGATCACAAATCTACATTCAAATGTAGGTCATGACCTTTATTTTCCGCTTGAGTGCACATGTTAGGAAGAATTGGGTATCAATGTTAAGAAGTTTTATTTCTTTATAATAAATGCTAGGGAGGCCAAACTTGCACAAACAAAGTATCTTTATGAGTAGATAACAAATCTACGTATAAATGTAGGTCATGACCTATATTTTCCGCTTGAGTCTACATGTTCGGAAGATTTGGGTATCATTGTTAAGAAGTTATATTTTTTAGCTCACCTCACGAAGTGAGAGGGAGCTTATGCTATAACCCTGTCGTCTGTGTCCGCGTCGGCGTCCGCACTAGTACGTTAAGAAGTTTTATTTCACTATTATAAGTGCTAGGAGGTTCGAACTTGCACAGATGATGCGTCTTTATGAGTACATAACAAATCCATGTTCATATGTAGGTCATGACCTACATTTTCTGCTTGAGTGCACATGTTAGGAAGATTTGGGTATCAATGTTAAGAAGTTTTATTTTTCTATTATAAGTACTAGGAAGGCCATACTTGCACAGATGATGCGTCTTTATGAGTAGATCACAAATCTACGTTCAAATGTATGTCATGCCCTACATTTTCCGCTTGAGTGCACATGTTATGAAGATTTGGGTATCAATGTTAAGAAGTTTTATTTCTTCATTATAAGTGTTAGGAAGGCCATACTTGCACAAATGATGCATCTTTATGAGTAGATCACAATTCTTCATTCAAATGTAGGTCATGACCTATATTTTCCGCTTGAGTGCACATGTTAGGAAGATTTGGGTATCAATATTTAGAAGTTTTATTTCTTTATTATAAGTGCTAGGAAGTCCAAACTTTTAAAGATGATGCATCTTGATGAGTAGATCACAAATCTACGTTCAAATGTAGGTCATGAGGGCTTTATTATAAGTGCTACAGTAGGAAGTCCACGCTTGCACAGATGATGCGTCTTTATGAGTAGATCACAAATCTTGAGTGTACATGTTAGGAATAAGATTTGGGTATCAATGTTTAAGAAGTTTTATATCTTTATGATATGTACTAAGAAAGTCCCAACTTGCACAAATGATGCATCTTTATGAGTAGATAACAAATCTACATTCAAATATAGGTCATAACCTATATTTTTTTTGCTTGAGTGCACATGTTAGGAAGATTTGAGTATCAATAGAGTACATCCATTCATGCAGAATTTAGTTCAATAAATGAAATACTATACTCCCCTTTCATATTTTGTTTTTGTGTGATGTGATAATTTTTTTTTATGGTTCTCAGTAGGACAGATTTTGAAATTCAAAACTGTGTAATCTTTGACTGCTTTCTGTTTGCTGCCATGATAAAATGCTGTCATGAGGTGAGCTTTGTAATCTTTTATTACACTATGTTTTATAATAAATGCTACGGAGGCCAAACTTGCACAGGTGATGTGTCTTTATGATAATACGGAAGTGTTCCAAGTCTAAACCTACATGAAGAAAATTCCAAACCAATTTTTCCTTCACCAGACACGTGTTTCGAATATTAAATTCAGGCGGAGCCACCAAAATTCATTTCAGTAGCGCGCTCTTTAATGTTTTGAATTTAGATTTGTACATTGTCTTTTTGTACATAGAATATTAAATTCTCATCAGTGATGCTTCCAGCGGAGTTACCAAAATTAATTTCAGTAGCGCCCTCTTTAATGAGTAGATCACAAATCTACGTTCAAATTTAGGCCATGGCCTATATTTTCCACTTGAGTTCACATGTTGGGAAGATTTGGGTATCAATGTTAAGAAGATTTATTTCTTTATAATACGTGCTAGGAAGTCCAAACTTGCACAGATGATACGTCTTTATTAGAAGATCACAAATTTACTTTCTAATGTAGGTCATGTCCTATATTTTCCGCTTGAATGCACATGTTAGGAAGAGTTTGGTATCAACAGACTACACCCATTCATGCAGAATTTGAGTCAATAGATGAAATACTCTACATCCCTTTTCTATTTAAAAATTTGTTTTTGTGTGGTAGCAATTTTGTTGGTTCTCAGAAGTTCAAAATTGGGTAACCTTTGACGACTTTCTCTTTGCTGCCATGATAAAATGCTGCCATGAGGTGAGCTTTGTAATCTTTGATTACACCATGTTTAATTTATAGATCAACTTTCTGCATAATTATACAACTTGCACAAGACCCAACATCAAATACTATTTGTACAAGTGTGCAGATTGTTATCATGACAAATATGGATAATGACCATATCCCCATATACAGTACAAAACTGATAATTCAGAAAATCATAAACTGAAGGCATACAAAATCAGGATAAAACAGGAACCAAATTAAACAAATAAAAACTTCAACACATGAAAAGAAGCGAACTCCAAATACGGAAAAGAGACCAGGTGCTCAGGAAGAATCAGCATCTCCTTCTTGCATCTAACACCTGTCATATTCTAAATTATTGGTGAAAAAAAATGTACGTATGTGAAATCCTTACAATAATGCGGAAGTGGTTCCAACACTATACCTTCTTGAAGAAAAGTTCAAACCAATTTTCATGCACCAGACACGTGTTTAGAATATCAAATTCTCATCAGTGGTGCTTCCAGCCAAATTGCTTTTCATAAGCAGCCTAAATTAATTTCACAAGTGCCCTCTGGTGTTATTTTTACAATTTCAATTTCTGCATTTTTTTTTACAGAGAGAGCGCTGTAGGGTCGATTCAGTTACATATCCAAATAAAATCTATGTTCAAAATAGCATTGGAGGGATGGCACTAAGATGTTAACCTCCTTCAATTTCGGTGAAATGGCAAGTTTCCGAAATAGCAAGAAGCAACATCCTCAGACGTATTATTTTCCGATGTGTCAAACAAAAGGCCACCAATTGATGGATAACGAACACATTTTTAAGATTCTTTGAATCCGCTGCACATAATTTAATGCAAGGTCTTAACGGCTAACACAGCAGCTGCTCAACAGAAAAGAAATAGATATCCAGTGATTCAATTTCTCTTTGAACTGATTTTAAAGTCTCTGTAACTGCCGCTTGTTCATGGTGTCCTCCTTTCTCAGCGGCGGTGACAGGAGAAGTTAAGAACGCGTCAACCAATCAAGAATCTTGCAGTTATGTAATTTTCGACCTGATATGCCAAGCAATATGGCAGCGAAGGTCTATGCTATGATGATACATTGTTGGTATATTCCAATTTAGCGAAATCGGACTGTAAAAAATGCCTTCTAAATTCGTCCCGTCTTTAAGACGAGATAGTAACCATTGTAGAATATTTTATAACTTCTCTACCATAGCTGCTCCAAGTTTAAGCTCTACTGAATTTCAGAATGCTTGCTTCATCGAATGCCGTCGGACTCTTGTGAGCATTTTGTATTTATGATATAGTTGCGATGATTTTGAAATGTTTTATCTGTGTCATTTCAAATGTATTCTGTTAATTTTAGTGTAAACACATCCCTGACCCTAGGATTTCAGCTTAGGGTTATCTAACTGTTAAAAGTCTTCAAATTAAATAGTATCATTTAAGCACAGATAAATTTGCAGCATTGACCAGACATGCACGTTTCGGGTACTTAACCCTCGTCAGTGACCCTCAATCTAACCAGTGTTATATGGCCAAAGAGTGTGAAAGTTATGTCCAAAAATGTACTAAAAGGCGTAGCACGATGGGTGGGATATGATGCTACATGACCCACAGTTTTAGAAATTTCAAGAAATTTCGAATGCGTTCAAGAAACGATCAATCGAAGTTGATCATACTTGGCTACATGTGCCCTCGGGGACTCCTGGTCCACCTAGCAGAGATACTCACCAAAATACAAATGTCAAAAAGTCTTCAATTTAAATAGCATCATTTAAGCACAGATAAATATTAATTTGCTGCATGGACCAGACTTTATACCCTCAATCCTAGGTCACAACTTAAGGTAAGTTACTATTTCCATATGGTTTCACCGCTATATGCTTAGCTAACTCCAATCCTAGGATTTTAGCTTAGGGTTAAGCTAAACCTAACTTTAACCTTAGGGTAAGATAGGGTTTTTAGGGTTAGATAAGCCTAACTTTAACCCTAGGGTTAAAACGCCCCTCATCCTAGGATCTCAACTTACGGTTGACTAACCCTAGGGTTGAATAACCTCAATCCTAGGGTTTCAACTTGGGGTTGGCTAAAGCTAGCTTTCACTCAAAGTTTAAAAACATTAAACTTTAACTTTACGGTTAGATAGCATCTATCCTAGGGGTTCTACTATCCTAGGTTTAGATAATCTCGATTCGAGGGTATCAATTATGGCTTATAGGTAGCACTTAACATAGGGTTAGATAACTTTAATGTTAGAGTTTCAAGTTAGGGTTAGCTTACTCGAACGCATAGCTATAGCTTTATTGTAGGGTTAGTTATTATGCGTCTTATAATTGATAAATTGATAGGATTTGCCGAGGCATTTTTACTTCTCAGCAACTACTTTTTTTGAAAATCGTTTAAGAAGCTTTTTGATTACCCAATTTTTACGTCATCTCCGCAACTGCTGTTGTTCACAATTGTACAAAACCTTCCCTCAATGTTGTGTATGAACACATGAGCCGTCAAACAAAATTGTTGAAATCAGATCTGATTCGCTGACACATTTTTAGCTCACCAGAGTCAAAGGCTCAAGTGTGCTATTAACATAGTGCTGCGTCTGTCGTCCGTCGTTGGCGTTTGCGTAAACTTTTCACATTTTAAACGTCTTCTCCAAAATTGCTAATGAGATTTTTGATGAAACTTTGTAGGAATTAAGTACTCATGGCCCCCTACAAGTGATGTTGTTTTTCGTAAAGATCAGTCAACAGATGGCGCCACCATAGGCAAAAGTAGGTCATGGGGGTACCCTCCTTTGACAAACTTCTATTTTTAGATTTATGCTGACAGTTACTGTATAATTGTCACTCTCTGGTTACTCAGATTACTCAATCAGTTTATGCTCTAAATATTTTGTTTAATATTAAAAAGAAGAGGGCGGGGGAGGATGATTTTCATTTTCGGCTTCTTTTATAAGTTAAGTGAAGTGAGCAGATTTTGATTAACTTAGTAGGTATGAAGTACTTAGAAATTTATCTTTCCACACTTTCTCATACATGTAATTCTATATAACTTACTCGATATATACAGTCATTAAACTTGTATTGATGGTCAAGAATGATAAGATTCAATAACCAATGAGGGTCAAGTCACCTTTAAGGTAAGGTGCATTTTGGGGTCAAACATGTGACTGGCAACATACCTGTATGGTCTTTGCTGGTCAAGTTGTTTCATGGAAATTTACAACTTTGTGATATACATAGTATATTGAGAATTTGACTTAAGTCAGTTCTTCTTTTATGGTGTCAGGTCATGGTATGATGTTCTGGGAGTGAACATAGTTCTCAGGCCTCTTGTTTATATTTTCTGTCCGGATTTGTAAGACGAGATGGTTACTATGGGTTCTGATCTTTCTAAACTTCTCTATCATCGTTGCTGCTATCTTAGTCTACCAAAGTTTTAGAATGCTTGCCATATCGAATTGCATCTTGATCTTACAAGTGCGCATTTTTTATTCGATTACATTCAATTATGGTTTACCATATTTTATGTATTTCATTTAAAATGTATTCGGTTAATTTCAAGTGTTAACACAAAGTCCTAGCCAAAGGAGTTCGACTTAGGATTGCCTTACCTAACCTTTACTCTAGGATTGTATAACCTCAGTCGTTTCGGTATCAACTTAGGGTTAACTAACCCTAATTCTAACTCTAGATTTAGATAGCCCTAACCCTCGGATTCCAACTTAGGCTAAGTCTAATATACAATCTGTATATAATCTCAAGCACTTGATGATTCACACTTTAATTAACATTAGTACTTCATCCACAATTCAAAATTAGTAATACGCATTTCTTTTCTTTACATTTAGGTTTGGAGTATACCATTATAAGGATAACCAAGATAACGCTGTTTTGTTGTTTTTAACTTCTTTGTATGAATACATATATCTTTCTAATACAATAATGATAACGGTGTTTCTATGTCATGAATACATATAGCTTTCTAATACAATAAATCATAATGAATCATTTGAAACACCGAGCTATGATAATGATTTATGCATGCAAATAGTCCTTTGTAGTGGTATCCTTCTAGGTAATTTGAACAAATGACATCTTTACAACCAATCAATCAATTTCATGTGGATTTGTAAAACAAACTCAAAGTAAAGAAAACATCGAAAGAACCTCAATTTATTTCGCCTCAGTAAAATTATTGTCTATGACAGTCTTGTGTGACATTTTATTGGGAAGCACATATTGTTACTTCGACTAATATGTTCTAACATTTTCACCTCTTGAATATTTCATATACTAGCATTACATTATGATACAATTCATATTTCTTCCAAGTTGTAGACACTAACTTACGTAAATTAGATAAGATATTGGAGATAATGGTCCCTTGGGATAGTAAGCCGGGTACTGCATGAGTGATAATGTAGTCTACACGTATCTGATTTGTAGATTACTATAAAAATTGTTCTCATGTGGTCAATAAATGAATAAATAAATAAATAAATGAATAAATGAATAAAACAGGAAAATGCTCTCTCATCATATCGGGACATTGTTTTTTAAGATGTTTTTTAAGATGTTAGACTGAATTGTGATCAGATACTGTGGTTGTAGCACTTTTAGAGATGAATGTACATGTAAACGTCTTCAAATTGAATAGCATCATTTAAGAACAGATAAATTGGCAACGTGGACCAGACATGCACGTTTCGGGTACTTAACCCATATTATCCTTTAAACTCATTTTATTCTTATAATAGTTTAACGTCGTACGAAGATCTGCAAACAAAAGATGGCTACTGACGTCGGTACGGTACCTAGATAATAGGGATTTTCTATAAAAAAAATTAATCGTCTTAAATTTTAAGTCAATCAACACCGTCTACCATAGAATACCGACTGGTACGTGTAACCATAAGCCCAGCTGTTGGTTGAGTGTATATAACATGTGCCTGCAGAGCTCCTGATGGTGAAGCCGTTACATCCATTAGTATTCTCACAGTGCATGGCGCATGTGTCCGTGCTACTGGTGGAATAAGTCGTTATAACATTACTCATGCTTCCATCGGTGTATGTCCCAATACCATAATAACAACCTTGGAAATAGAAAAAATATCCCTTTCGATTAAGATGAATATCTTTGAATGGATGCATACAAATGGTTCATGCAAGAATTTTCAGGAGATTAGTATATAAGTTCAGTGTTCAATTGTAGTGCTGGTGGCGTAGTGGTTAGCGCGGTGGATGGTCACACAGGTCATGGGTTCGAATCTCACCGTTGCCGATCAATGCAAAACCATTGTAACCTTAGGCAAGTTACATTAAGTTACTTTACACTATCCTGCACTCTCGATCTCCACCCAGGAGTAAACTGGGTACCTGGCACATGAGACGAGCTTGTAATGTGAATAAAAAGTATTAGCGCCTAAACGGCAGCTCTGCTTGTATACTCCCAAGGGAGTAGAGAATGCAATGAATTGTACAGGTCTCGCCAGGGAGTTGATTGTAGAAGTCGCGTGAGGCTCAGGCGAACGAGACTATAAACCCTACCTTTACCTTTTTATTTTTACCTTTTAGTGTTTGAAGTGATGCAAAGTCCTCAAACACGCTCTACACTACCATTCCACATAAAAAGCTTAAAAACAGATTGGCTAGTATAAGTCACAATACCTTTCTTTTCAAAAATGGGAACAGGAGATACAAATACCTTCTTATAGGGCGGGAGGATACTTATTTCGTGTAGGAACACTCTGACTGAGACAAATAGTATACCGAAGACGATATCATCCGAATGCTTGAGTTTTTGATAAACAACATTTTTGTCGTGTTCATAGGAACCACATGCCAAGAAATTCTGTCCAAATCTGCCGGTCGTCCCGATACGGTAGATTATTACAGCAGCTGGTATCATAAAAGATGATAATCTTGTAACGGTTTACTCTGTAGAAACTAAACCGCTAAGGATTTCTTGGCATGTCGGGAACAAGATTTCAATAGCGACCATGTTAATTTTGCCGTGTACCCGAAGGTATACTACAGGTAGTAATTATTTCGAACGAGTCGCTTCCCTTCTGAGGCCACCCAAAGTTTGACAAGGAGTAAAAGATAGGGCTTCTGTGATTGGATAATATTCATTAATACAGATATGAAAGAAAAGTACTGATTGTAGACTTACATTGCATGTATAGCATATATGTCGAAATGCTGGATCCAGCGCAACCCCCCCCCCCTCTTCCCGAGTCCTGGCTAATTTTTTTTTATGTATAATGAATATATACATATTTTTAATATGATTGTCATTTTAAGCTTCATGCTGAGCTTATACCGTAGATACAGAGAAAAACGCGCGATTGTAAAATTAGGGGGGGGGTTGCTTCACTGCGAATCGTTATATCGATATATGCATACTTTTTTCATCTGATAAAGTTTGTTAATGGTCACTGACAAAGAGCAAGGAAAAGAATTTCAATACAAAGCCAGAAATTTCTTTTTCTGATCGATTTTACGCAATTTTTACAGATTGTTTTATCCCTCTAGGACCTCACGGAAAAAAATCATATAAATTCTAAAAATACAGCATGAAGTTTTTGCATGTAAAATATCGCTAGATCAAAGTTAAAAGAAGACAACACAATTTATTTTATGTAAATATCTTTATTTGGACGAGAACAGGAAAGTTTTGAAAATGCAATGAATTTTGCTAGGTATTGCGTGCTTAGAAATAGCCATGCCAAGAAATTCTGTCCAAATCTGCCGGTCGTCCCGATACGGTAGATTATTACAGCAGCTGGTATCATAAAAGATGATAATCTTGTAACGGTTTACTCTGTAGAAACTAAACCGCTAAGGATTTCTTGGCATGAAATTACATCAAATAGTTGGCATCCCTATGGGTACCAATTGTACTCCACTTCTTGCGGACATGTTTTATATTCATATGAAGCTCACTTCATCAAGACCTTGCTTTCCTCTGGGCGAAAGCACCTGATGCATCTCAGTTCAATTTTGACTACATATACATGGATGACATGTTGCCCATCAATAACTCGAACTTTTAAAAGGATCACCTATATGAAATCTATCCTCATGGACTAGAGATCAAGGAACCAACCAAATACGACAGTCCCGCTTCTTATTTGGATATATCTATCTTTCGACGCAAACGGTCATCGGAGCACCTTACTGTATGACAAGCACTTACACATAACTAACTTCCCTTTCATGATTAGCAACATGCCGTCCTTTCCTGCTTATGTTGTTTATGTTTCTCAGCTTATTCGGTACGCCAAGGCATGACGATTTCGTTGGAGCCAGGCGGCTTACAAGTAAGGTATACTCGTTCAGGGTCATATCATACAACTGCAGAAATCGTCATTGAGGAAGTTCTTCGGTCGTTACGGAGATCTTATCAAACAATATGAGATACTTCTTTCCAGAATGATAAGTGACATTCTAGATTGCAATCAACATCACCAAACAATATTTCTTATCTTGATATCAGATTACACCATGTTTACATAGAGGCAATGATGGAATTTCACAAGTTTTCTTGGAATTGTTGAGACGAGTGTTGCATGCAAACAGGAGACGCTGACTCTCCCCGAGCACCTGGTCTCACTTCGGAATACTGATTTTTTTTAGGTTCGCAACTGTTCCAATGGAAATTCTTATGATTCAACCATGTCTTCTCAAATTTGAGACTGAATAACCGATTGGTACTTCTTCGTGGTTTATTGTCAAGCTCAAGTGGATAAGTAATGAAAAATTCGTCTTTCTCCTCAAAGTTTTGACCATCAAGCTGTATTTTATATAAGACAAAGTGGATGTTTCCACTGATCAAATAAGAGTTACCTAGCAGAGTTCAATTTAATCCCTTTAATCGAGCACATGTGTATCAGCTGTGCTTTAGATTATAGTTTTGAAATAAAGATTTAGTTAAAAGGTGTTTGTACAGTTAAAGAAATCTGAAGGGAATTTTCAACAAGACCATGTAGTGGTACCAACGGCAAAACCGTCTACTTACAATGTGAATAATACAGAAGGGTTCCAAATCAAAACCTTCCCGAAGAATTTCAAGCCAATTTATTACGCACCAAACACGTGTTTCAGATATCAAATCCTCATCAGTGATGCTTTCATCCGAAGTGATTTTTTGACACAAAATTCATTTTAGTAGCGCCCTCTATTTCTAGAAATTAAATTTTAGTAATTTGCAGAGAGTGCGCGACTCTGAAATTTCTTGTTCGATTCAGAAGCATATCCAAACAATTTAATTATTTCCGTAGTGTCTGTATAACGCCTATACAAACATACGGAGTGTAATTATATCCATAGCTGCATGTATAGACAATGTCGCCTATTATGACGTCACTAACGACGAGCGCCGCTACTTTTAAAAGGCCTGTTCAAATATCACGTCGCCAGTTTTGAACTTGAAAATCAACCATGCTAAAATGACATCAATTGCAAAATAAACTAGATAATTAAATAGTGACTTAATTAAATTATAAGAAATGACTAATAATTTTTTGTGTCGCCTGCGAAGCATAGCGACACTTAGGGATCACTTTGTCCGTTGTCCGTCTGTCCGTCCGTCCGTCCGTCTGTCTGTCTGTCACACTTTGGGTGTCACAGCCCATAACTTTTGATTGGTAAGTGATAGGGCTTTGATATTTCACATGTGTATTCCTTGTGACAAGACCTTCCTACACATACCATAATTTTTGACTTAGTGACCTTGACCTACATATTTGACCTACTTTTCAAAAAAATTAAAAATGGATATATCTTTTGATTGGTAAGTGTTAGGACTTTGATATTTCACATGTGCAATCCTTGTGGCAAGACCTTTCTACACATACCATAATTTTTGAACTTGTGACCTTGACCTCGATATTTGACCTACTTTTGAAAAAAAGATAAGAATCACTATATCTTTTGATTGGTAAGTGATAGGGCTTTGGTATTTCACATGTGTATTCCTTGTGACAAGACCTTTTTACACATACCATAATTTTTGACCTAGTGACCTTGACCTACATATTTGACCTACTTTTCAAAAAAATTAAAAATGGATATATCTTTTGATTGGTAAGTGTTAGGACTTTGATATTTCACATGTGCAATCCTTGTGGCAAGACCTTTATACACATACCATAATTTTTGACCTTGTGACCTTGACCTCGATATTTGACCTACTTTTGAAAAAAAGATAAGATTCACTATATTTTTTGATTGGTAAGTGATAGGGCTTTGATATTTCACATGTGTATTCCTTGTGACAAGACCTTCCTACACATACCATAATTTTTACCTATTGACCTTGACCTACATATTTGACCTACTTTTCAAAAACATTAAGAATGGCTATATCTTTTGATTGGTAAGTGATAGGGCTTTGGTATTTCACATGTTTATTCCTTGTGACAAGACCTTTCTACACAGACCATAATATTTGACCCTTTGACCTTGATCTAGATATTTGATCTACTTTTCAAGAAAAGTAATATTGGCTATATCTTTTGATTGGTAGGTAATAGGGCTTTGATATTTCACATGTATTTTCCTTGTAACAATGCCATTCTACACATACTATAATTTTTTACCTTTTGACCTTGACCTAGCTATTTGACCTTCTTTTCTAAGGTAGTATATATCTTTTAATTGGTGGGTGATAGGTCTTTGATATTTCTTATGATGAGACCTTTTTGTTACCAATTTTCACATAGTGACCTTGACCTAGATAATGACACTCTTTTCTTTTAATTTGTAATTAAGAGGTCTGATATTTCAAATGAATTTCAATTGACAAGACTTTTCTACTGATACCAATAATTTTGATCGACTTTCTAGAATAATAATCAAACCGCTTCGCAGGCGACACAAGCATTCCTTGGATTGCTATTTTTCTGTCTATCGATGTATAGGCAAAAACTGATGCACAAACAAAACATAATTAAATCAAATGTTTTTCAGAAAAAAACAGATGTCTCCCCCCCCCTCCCTCTAAGTTACTTTGACCTTGGGCCAAGATGATGTGAAGCCTTTGAGTCATGGGCAACAGCATACTAAAACATGAAAGTGATTCATTGTATTGTTTGAGGTAAAGCCCAAACATGATTAGCATATACAATTTCATATTTAGTGAAATTGAGTTTGGTCACATGACCTTGGATATAGGTGATCTGAAAAAAACATTGTATGGATCATGCGCATCAAAAAATTGAATTAGTGAGTGGATACACGATTCAAAATATAAAGCCTAAACATGATAAGCATAACAATTTCAGCCTGGACATGATTAGCATATACAATTTCATTACCAAAGAAAGAAGTGACCTTAATCATGTGACCTTGGGACAATGTGATAAGAAACATTTAGTCCTGAGAAACAACGTATTAAAATATGAAAACAATTGTAAGAAGGGTTCAGCAGATATAGCCCAGACAAAATTAGTACATACAATTTCATTAAAAAGAACTAAATGATCTTGACCTTGGGCACATGACCTTGGGTCAAGATGATAAGAAACCTTCCAATCCTGAGCAACAGCATTCTAAAGTATCAGAGCGATCCAGTATGCGATTCCACAGATATAGTCCAGACTCAATAGTATTTACAATTTCATTAAAAAATGTAATATTTGACCTTGACCTTAGTAATATGACCTTGGATCAAGGTGGTGTGAAACCTTTGGGTCATCAGCACCATCATACTAAAATATCAAATGATCCGATTACAGTTCAAAAGATTAAGCCTGGACATAAAACACATAACAAATACAACTTCATTTAAAATACATGTATACTAATTGACCTTGACCTTGGTCACATGATCTTGAGTCAACGTGATGTGAAACCTTCAGGTCATAAGCAACAACATACTAAAATATAAAGCGATCGTGCTAACGGTTCAAGAGATATAGCCCGGACCGGAATGTATTCATAATTTCTTTAAACATGCAGTAAGTGACCTTGACCTTGGTCACATGACCTTGGGTCAAGGTGATGCAAAACCTTCAGGTCATAAGCAACAACATACTAAAATATGAAAGTGATCCGGCAAACAGTTCAAGAGATCTAGCCTGGACATGAATGTATGCATAATTTCATTAAAAATGCACTAAGTGACCTTGACCTTGGTCACATGACCTTGGGTCAAGGTTATGTGAAACCTTCGGGTCATAAGCAACAACATACTAAAATATAAAAGTGATCCAGCAAACGGTTCAAGAGATCTAGCACGAATGTATGCATAATTTCATTAAAAATTGACTAAGTGACCTTGACCTTTGTCACATGAACTTTGGTCAAGATGATGTGAAATCTTTGGGTCATAAGCAACAACATACTAAAATATGAAAGTGATCCGGTAAACGGTTCAAGAGATATAGCCCGGACAGGAATGTATTCATAATTTCTTTAAAAATGCACTAAGTGACCTTGACCTTGGTCATATGACCTTGGGTCAAGGTGATGTGAAATCTTTTGGTCGTAAGCAACAACATACTAAAATATGAAAGTGAGGCAAACGGTTCAAGAGATATAGCCCGGACAGGAATGTATTCATAATTTCTTTAAAAATGCACTAAGTGACCTTGACCTTGGTCACATGACCTTGGGTCAAGGTGATGTGAAATCTTCGGGTCATAAGCAACAACATACTAAAATATGAAAGTGATCCGGCACACGGTTCAAGAGATATAGCCCGGACAGGAATGTATGCATAATTTCATTAAAAATGCACTAAGTGACCTTGACCTTGGTCACATGACCTTGGGTCAAAGTGATGTGAAACCTTCGGGTCATAAGCAACAACATACTAAAATATGAAAGTGATCGGGCAAACGGTTCAGGAGATATAGCCCGGACACGATGTGTGACAGACGGACAGACAGACAGACAGACAGACAGACAGACGGACGACGAAGGCTTCGCGGATTATATAGTTTGTGCATCGGTTTTTGTCGATAGACAGAAAAATTATTACAGTCATTTCTTGAATAAATAGCATTGGAGGGATGGTGTTAAGATGTTAACCTCCTTTAATTTCGGTGATATTTTTAAATGAAATGACAAAATTTCCGAAAAAGCAAAAAACAATTTATGACTTCAAATTGATAAGAGTCAAAGCAAAGCTTCTTCTGGAAGGAAGGAAGTTATCAAACTTAAAAACATCCATGTCACGGAGAACGAGTTAAACTGCTCCAAACTGGAAATAAGTGTTCATTTTAAAACACAGTTTATATCTGTGCTTTAAATTATAATTTTTAGATTTCATTTAAAGGTATTTATATAGTGGTGTAAAACAATGGAGGGAATCTTCAACGAGACCCAATCGCAGTACTAACAGCATGCCAATCTACCCACAATGTGAAGACACGGAATAGACAAACACAAACAGAAATTATTAAAAAGGGAAAAGAACACAAAATATGACACCAAAAACACTAAACACAATATTCTACACATAAGCGAACGATGCTAATGGGCAATTGGAGACGACTGTGGACTGCAATCTGCCATGTCATTTAATGCCCATTGTTATATTATCAGCATCAGAGTAATGTGTTGGTATTTACTTCTTCATACTTGATTTTCTAAATGTTTGAAACATTAAAACACTGTAAAGATCAACTCTGTCATTCCTGCTCTTGTAAACTACAATAATAAACGCACAATGCATACTCATAGAAAGCAAATATCCTACAAACTCTTGCATTATTGTTGTCAATTGGAATTGACAAGGTTATGCACAGACCAACACGCCATGTATAATCTGCGTGAATTCGAGATTCCAGTATACCGGATTACGAATTATCTTGACAACTTTCTTTTCCCTTGAAATAAAACACAATTTTAATCTTGATTTTAATTTAAAACGAGGGAGGGACTGATCAGTATAAAATATCGAAAATTAATTCTTTCATAATTTATCGTACCCATGCATCCCTTCTGGTCAGCAGTGGTCACCTTTCTCCATGGTGGCGTGGTGACGGTACACAGGGTACAGTTGATCTGACCTTCTTTATTTTGGTAGTAATCTGTTGGACAACGACTACAACTAGAAGCCCCTGAACTGCTTTGATACGTCCCCTTGTCACACAAGAAGCATGATGCCAGGCCCGTGATGTTGGCCATCGTGCCTGGTGTACATGGTGTACACGTGGTGGATCCATTGGTGGTGGAGTGGGTTCCGAGACCGCATGGTAGACAGCTACCTTGTCCTACAGTATCCTGGTAATAACCTGCTGGACATTCCTGACACGAGGTATCACCTGTTCGAGACTGAAATGCAATTAATTTAATTCTAAGGTGGGTATTCAACAATCGCGTCTGTCCATCAACAATCCAATATTCGAGGATTACCATATCAAAATAAATCCGTCGGAGCTTGAAGTCAAAGAAACTACAGAGACAAATAATTCAGCATCCTATTTGGACATTATGCTGTCCTACGACACTGATGGTCACATGAACACCTCACTCTATGACAAACATGACGGCATCAGTTTCAGCATTACAATCTTTCCTTTTCTGGGTAGCAACATCACTTCATTGCCTGCTTATTTCAATTTATACGTTATGCTTGAGCAAGTACCAAATATACAGATTTTGATCTGAAAGCTCAGTCTGGGATACGTTTGTGATCGACTAACATATCGTCACTAAGTAAGTTCAACGGTCGATATGGGGAACTCTTCATACATTATATGATGTCCCATGGTCCAGAATGATGGATGATACCAGTATTCTGTCATAGACCATTGGAACCATCCAACCACAAATTAATTGTATCTTCCGAAATTGAAGTAACCGGATGTGATATATCTACCGAATTGAAGCGAGGGGTGTTGCTCGTCCTGAGAACCTGGTGTCCTTCCCATATTGGGAGTTCGCTTTTTTTTTTTTTTCATGTGGTGGAGGTTTTTGTTTGTTTGCTTTGGTGTTTTATCCTGATTTTGTATGCCGTCGTTTCATGATTTTCTGAATTATCGATTTTGTACTGTGTATTGGGATATTTCATTGTCCATATATGATTTATTGAAGATTCTATTGTTCCTAGCATGAATTTATAGTTGAATATGATTAAAAATTCGTTTGCAGGGGGTATAATAAAGTTGCAGGATATAAAATAGTTGGAGAGGCATTCTCAGTGGGTGACATTAGAAACTGATACTATGTTTAAAGCGATTGATTCGTTTTGCCTATAAGTTACGTTAAAGTACATAATCGTTAAAAGTAAATTAATTCCCTCTACCACATTGAGTAGTTAAATTCCTCGAAATAAATGATGAATGAAGAAATGCATATTCGTTCATTTGTAATGTTTAAGATCGGAATGTATCTCTTATGAGAATGAAGATTACTCTAGCAGTGCTTTACCGGAATTTCGACACTCTAGAAGTTCTTAGTAAAACAAAAGGAATGAGAACATTGAAATATGTACTACAAACCCCACAAGTCATGAAATACTATAGCATATTGATTGCAAGAGGAGATTTAAATGATGATTGCTGATGATAGCTGAATTATAGACGCAACTTTAAAACTGCCTTCAAATCAAAATTTAAAAATTTTAGCTGAACAAAAAATACTCTCAGGTGTTAAGCTGTTCAAAACTAATGTATGTAACGACAATACAATCAAATATGATTATTATAAGACCTGAAAAGTTCCTGCTGGGCAGTCTTCACACGTGGTCTGTCCGGGTAATCCGGTATTCTGTCATAGACCATTGGAACCATCCAACCACAAATTAATTGTATCTTCCGAAATTGAAGTAACCGGATGTGATATATCTACCGAATTGAAGCGAGGGGTGTTGCTCGTCCTGAGAACCTGGTGTCCTTCCCATATTGGGAGTTCGCTTTTTTTTTTCATGTGGTGGAGGTTTCTGTTTGTTTGCTTTGGTGTTTTATCCTGATTTTGTATGCCGTCGTTTCATGATTTTCTGAATTATCGATTTTGTACTGTGTATTGGGATATTTCATTGTCCATATATGATTTATTGAAGATTCTATTGTTCCTAGCATGAATTTATAGTTGAATATGATTAAAAATTCGTTTGCAGGGGGTATAATAAAGTTGCAGGATATAAAATAGTTGGAGAGGCATTCTCAGTGGGTGACATTAGAAACTGATACTATGTTTAAAGCGATTGATTCGTTTTGCCTATAAGTTACGTTATAATCCACAAAGTACATAATCGTTAAAAGTAAATTAATTCCCTCTACCACATTGAGTAGTTAAATTCCTCGAAATAAATGATGAATGAAGAAATGCATATTCGTTCATTTGTAATGTTTAAGATCGGAATGTATCTCTTATGAGAATGAAGATTACTCTAGCAGTGCTTTACCGGAATTTCGACACTCTAGAAGTTCTTAGTAAAACAAAAGGAATGAGAACATTGAAATATGTACTACAAACCCCACAAGTCATGAAATACTATAGCATATTGATTGCAAGAGGAGATTTAAATGATGATTGCTGATGATAGCTGAATTATAGACGCAACTTTAAAACTGCCTTCAAATCAAAATTTAAAAATTTTAGCTGAACAAAAAAATACTCTCAGGTGTTAAGCTGTTCAAAACTAATGTATGTAACGACAATACAATCAAATATGATTATTATAAGACCTGAAAAGTTCCTGCTGGGCAGTCTTCACACGTGGTCTGTCCGGGTAATCCCTGGATTGAACCTACAGTGCAAAGTGTACATGATGTTGAGCCAGCAGAGGAGGAATAAGATCCAGCCGGACACTGGTCACATGATGTTTGACCAGTAGACACCTGTTTGTATCCTTCCGAGCAAGGATCACACCCTGTTTGACCAGTATCATTGTTGTATGTTCCCGAGGGACAGGGAGTACAGACAAAAGACCCAATAGTAGCAGAGAAATAACCGGCATCACAAGGGCTACATACCGGACCATCTCTGCGGTATCCCTTAGGGCAGTCTGTTAAATAAAAAAAAAGAGAAATAACGAATGACCACCTTTTTGTTAAATTTTGGAAATATCTAATATTTATTTAGCTTCCATAGAAATAAAACCCAAAAATATCTTGATTTTGGCAGTTTACCTTTCATCATTATGCTAAGTAATCCTTACCATATTGGAATGAAATTAACAATTATATTAAAATATATATGATACAGTATGCATTCATCTTTCAGAATAACTAATTCCGTAAAGAAGACAATGAACAAAATTTAAGAAAAATGGGTTCAAAACAACTTCGTATCCAAATGTTTAAGTTTAAACATATTTGGATATGATAAAATCATATTTCTTTGCTCTAATAATTACTTATATTCCTAAGGTTGATAAATGGTAGCATAAGTCATCTACAACATTTCACATCATGCTCAGTTAAAATGAAATTTATTGTTGATCTAAGGATCAATGATACCCCCGCCCGGCATATTGTACATATAAGCAATGTATAAAAAGTTGGAAGGGGCACAATTCGTCACAAAATTAAGGAACATGACCCTTTATTTGAGCTTGACCTGTATTTCTCAATGTAAAGCTATATATCTAAGAAATAAATATATTCCCTGTTACAGTTTTCATTTAAATGTCAGGCAAGCACAAAATATTGATTTTTTTTTCCAAGTTTAAAGGGGCACAACTCTGCATAAAATTGAGTCATATTCAAACCTACCCTGCAATTTTTGGTATAATAGCTACATTCAACAAATGAATTTATTATCTGTAACGGTTGTCCTTCTAATGTCCAGAAACCACAAAACTGTGAATTTTTCTAAGTTTCAAGGGGCATAAGTCTACACAAAATTGAGGGACAGACCCATATTCGAACTGTATTTCTTGGTGTAAGAGCTATATCCAAGAAATGAATTGATTATCTGTAACAATTTACCTTTAAATGTCCGGAAACCCCAAAATTTTGAATTTTTCCAAGTTTCAAGGGGCATAACTCTGCAAAAATTGAGGGACATGACCCTTATTCGAACTTGACCTGTATTTCTTGGTGTAAAAGCTATATGTGAGAAATGAATTGATTATCTATGACGGTCTACCTTTAAATGTCCGGAAACCACAGAATTTTGAATTTTTCTTAGTTTCAAGGGGCATAACTCTGCAAAAAAATTGAGGGACATGACCCATATTCGAACTTGACCTGTATTTCTTGGTGTAAAAGCAAAATGTAAGAAATGAACTGATTATCTACAACGGTTTACCTTTAAATGTCCGGAAACCACAAAATTTTGAAATTTTCTAAGTTTCAAGGGGCATAACTCTGCACGTAATTGATGGACATGACCTATATTCGAACTTGACCTGTATTTCTTGGTGTGAAAGCTATATGCAAGAAATGAATTGATTATCTGTAATAGTTTTCCTTTAAATGTCCGGAAACCAAAGGTGGGACGGACGCACGCACGGACAAGTGCATCACTATATACCCCCAACATTATATGGCGGGGGTATAAAAATAATTAAGTGAGGGTAAAGATTACACTTTTCTTTTGAGGAAATGATACGGTAACAATATAAAATTTAAAATTACCCATCCAGACACAGATATAAGTAGACGTAAATGATAAACAGTAGGAGAATGCCGGACAGGATACATTTCTACATCTGCCAAGATTGTCCTGTAAAATAAGAAAGTTTAATAGAAAACAACATATCATAATATTCATTTAAGGTATCCGTTGTACAAATAAATATCAAGTGTATTTTATAGTTAGAATCATGGCATATTTTTAACTAAATATACCTAATACAACATAAATAATGGTTTCTATCATCAAAGGTCAGCATGCCGACCGTCGCTCAAGCCACGGAAACTATCGAGATACTGAAGAAGATTACCGAGATTATTTTAACGCTGTTTAAATGAACGAGACGTCCGCGAGATCTTCATTTGTACATTGGATACGTTAATGTGAATATATTATAAGAATATTTGTCAAATTCGCTAATCATAAATTATCTTTGGTTGAATTATACGTCTTACCACCAGAACCGTTGTAGTTTGAGTTTGTCCTGGAAAAGCGCATCAATTAGGATATGGAGACGTCAAAAAGAGATCTACGCTTGCAAGCAGATGTTTCTGATTCACAACGACGGATTGACGAGAGAGATCATCACTTAGAAAAAATGTTTAAGGCTTAAATTTGATCCTATCATTTTATTTTCCTAAAAATTACAAATGTTGATAATAGAAACATACTTTTTCTACATGCAAAGTTTTATCAATTTTTACCGTTAGTTTTGAAGCTACGAACGTACATATACATGTATACCCATCGAAAGCTCCAAAATGGGCCGTAAATTTATGTGACGTCAAAATTAACACACTTTAGGTAATGAAAAACAGTTACAAATCTTCTGAAGAGGCAGAATATTAACAAGTTCTGTATTTTTCATTTAGATATGATGTGGGCGATCGGATTTGCGTAGAATTATAAATGATCACTGAGACTTTTAAAAGAAATCGTCGAAAGGAGATAAATTTATGCCTATTTTCAAAACATCCTTGGGTTGCTTTTTTTAAATAATAAAGTCCGTTTATCTGAAACCCTATCATTTTTTCCGTAAAAACTTGATATCATCTTCTTCATATATTAATTGAAACACCGATAAATTCCTATTGAAATTTGACCGTCAGTTTTTAAGTTATAGTGATTTTATTACTCCCTGCCCCTCATTTCTACTTTACCTAATGCGGACGCTCTTGCGAAAAACGCGCCAATGTCGCCGTTTCTATTGTGACGTCATAATTGATCCAGAGCTTTCCGATGGGGTTCTTTCGGATACTGTTCTGTTTATAGATATCTTTAAAAATGTTAAACGTCTTTTAATACAATAGCATCATCTAAGAACAGATACATTTGCAGCATTGACCAGACATGCACGTTTCGGGTACTTAACCCTCGTCAGTGATCCTCAATCTGAACAATTTAATATGACCAAAGAGTGTGAAAGTTATTATGCCAAAAATGTACCGAAAGACGTAGCAGGATTGGTGGGAAATTATGCTACTGGACCCATGTTTTATAAATTTCAAGAAATTTTGATAACAGAAAATTTCGAAAGCGTTGAAGAAACAATCAACCGAAACTGATCGAACTTGGCTACATGTGCCCTCGGGGACTCCTGGTCCACCAGCAGTGATACCAAGTGGTGAAACGTCTCCAAATTCAATATCATCATTTAAGAACAGGTAAATTTGCAGCATGGACCAGACATGCACGTTTCGGGTACTTTAAGATGCATTAATTTCAACCCTTGTTCATGATCTAATTAATACTTACAGATGCCAGTTGAGAGGAACTGGCATAAGTTGATCCAGGCGCATTGACTAAATTCTCTGGATGTGTTATTGAATCACTTTCTTGTAGATCACACTTCAGATTCTGACGATCATAATTAATTGAATTACAGGAGCCAGACCGCTTTAAGCATTCTTTCATACACATGTGCTTTCCTATTATACTTTCAGTACCAATTTGAGAACCGTTCAGCATTTTATTATTTTCACTTATCATATCATAACAAACACCATATACGTAATGAAAGTAAAAATTCAAAATAATCATTAATACTGTACAAATCTTCATCCTCCTTGAAAACTCTGTATGAGTTCACTGTATATTTCAAATATTAAATCATAAGTCCTGGTTAGAGAAATTATTATGGTTTCTAATACCGCGTGGAGGTGCATGTTTTTCCCCGTCCTCTGGTGCATAGCGGAATTCATGAATACCTAATTATCATGACGTCGTGTGTCAATTCTTCACTTTACCCAGAAGAATATTGACACAAAGAATTAATCTTAAAAAATTAATCAGGAATCTACAATCACAGTACTTTATTTCAGGAAAGCAATTGTACTTTATTTGAACTGTTTCCTCTTTATTTGCGATGAAAAGCTTCAGCAATGTTAATTCTACCACTAAATCCCTCTGCTCATCTTATTTTGACGGTCACCGGGTGTGCTTATTGTTATATCTCATAGAGTCAAATCTATCAATAGACAGAGCTAAATTTCTTTAATACGTAATGATCAACTACAAATATCTTACAATTTCATTGTAAGATCTAAATGATAGCATGATATTAAGTCTGTACTTCTTTGAAATCTATTTCTGAAATATTATATCTTACAAACCTTCAAATGTGATTCTTTTGTTATTCATCGGTCATTTTGTTTCATAAAGACCGCGGGCGATTCTAAATATACGAGGTTTTATGAACGTTCAATGAAGTGTGGAGGTCAATAAAAAACAATGAGGGGCGGAGAAAAGAAAATTATTTCAGTCGCGGGTGTCAATTGTTTTGATTATGATGAGTATTCGGCCATAGTATATAAAATAATGTGTTTTTAAGTCCGCTCAAGACATCCTTTTATAAGAAATGTTAATAGAAGAAGAATAGATTCCTCTATCCCGAAAAGTTCAAAATGCCATTTCAAATCAATCTAGATCCCTTTAGCGATTTTTGAAGACCAGTTATTCTAAATGCCCTTCAAATACATGTGCATTGAGGAACTTGATGGACAAAATATAGAAATATTATCCTCACTTGATTAAAAAATCTTTCTTTATCTCTATTTGCTATAATTAAGTCACCTAATTCAAACTTGATTGGAGATAGAACTCATTGTTACTCATTGTTACTCTGTTTTTTTCTTCTTTGACCGAATACAGGGTACCTTTCAGAAAATTATCGTGATGTATAACAAACTATTTTACTTCTATGGCCTATTGATCGTTACCGTTGCATATTTCGTCCAGGTAATTTGCATGGTCTATTTCATTTTGAAAAGCAGGGGTGTATTAAATATTTAGATTTTTATTTTTCTGAAAATTAAAGAAAATCTGCGGTTTGTAAGTCGGATAAAGACCTCGTTGAGGTCTGTATGAAGGTTAGATGCCCTCGGAGAGAACAGGGTGGTGTTTAAAGACCTCGGCCTTCGGCCTCGGTCTTTAAACACCACACTGTTCTCTCCTTGGGCATCTAACCTTCATACAGACCTCAACTCGGTCTTTATCCTATACTAAAATAATTCTCCAGTAATACCAGTAACCAAATCATTTTTTCATAAATCGGTCATACGTAATTAATGAAATGTCATTTTTGATGATAATAATACGCTGCACCTAACTTTGTTCAAAGTAAATATAACAAAAAATATATATCATCATCAATCAGTTTCTCACCTAACCATTTTTAAAGCCGGTAGTTGTTTGAGTATCAGCATATTAATTAGCAAGTACTTTGGTTTCAGTTTCGTTTAAACAAAAATAGCCCTGAAGAAATTTGATCTGAACTCAGTTCTGTGTCACTCAGAAAGAGCATTGATATAAAATCGTTGAAATCACCAGCGATGAGAACATGACTATAATTTAGTATGACCAGGCTTTGGGGACATATTTCACCCATTGGTTTAATTTTAGGGGATTAATTCTTCAAACCTTCACCCTAGGGTTCTAAGGCCGTAACCCTATGGTTGCACCTTAGTGTACTGTATGTGTACTTTTTTTAGCGGGATTCATATCTAGCGGAGTTAGCACCGCTAAAACTACGCTAATTCAAGAAGACGCTAAATAATGAACCCCCCCCCCCCTTTTTTTTTATTAATGTTTAAAATAAATCAAAGCGCTAATTCATGATTATGCTAATATAGAAAAATAATCATTTTTCCCAATTCTGCTCTGTCTCTGTCCCAAAATTTGATTCCGCTTAACGAAGTACACGTACAGTAATCTAATCTTTTTTTAACACTAGTGTATGAAAACCTAAACCTTCTAATATCAGCAAAGAATTAGCTGACCCTAACTTTACTCCTTTGATTCGAAAGCCTCAACCCTAGTTTAGCTTTTAACCCTGGGGTTATTTAGTAACCATACGGTTGGGTAACTCTAACATTAATCCTGGGATTCGAACATTATACCTAACGATTTTTAAATACGCTAGTCGTTTATGTATCTGCATAATAATATGTTTGAACGAAAACAAATGCAATGAAGAAATTCGAATACCTCAGATTGAACATAACTTCATCTAATAATAGTCTATGCTAGGAACAGATTTTACACTAGGGTTTTAACTTTAGGTTAAGTGGTCTTAAACTTTAACCCTAGGGTTAGAAAATTTCAACCCTGGGATATCACTTTAGGGTTTGCTAACCCTCACCTTAACACAAAAGTTTCGAAAGCCTAATCACTAAATGGCTTTACTCAGGTATGACTAACTCTTACTTTAAGCATAGGGTTTAAACCATGAACACTGGGTTTCACTTGAAGGTTAGCTAAGCCTTACTTCAAAAATAGTATTTAAGTACCCGAAACGTGCATGTCTGGTCCATGCTGCCAATTTGTCTGTCCTTTAATGATGCTATTCAATTTGAAGACGTTTAAAAATTTGAAACATTAAACCCTAGATTTTCACCTTGATCCTGTTTCAAAAGCCTCACCCTTGGGTTTCGCCCAAGGTTTAGCTAACCCTTACTTTAAACAAAGGGTTCTAAAGCCTCAACCCTATAGGGTTTAAATTTAGGGTGAGCTAACTCAGCTTTAAGGCCATTGGTTCGAAAGACTCAACCCATCCTTGATGCTATTTAATTTGAAGACGTTTAATATTTGTACCACTTGGTGAGTGTCACTGCTGATGCTACGTCTTTCAGTAAATATTTGGACATCATAACTTTCACACTATTATTGCATTGTTTAGATTAAGGATCACTGACGAGGGTTAAGTACCCGAAACGTGCATGTCTGGTCCATGCTGCATTTTTTTTTTTTTTGCTCTTAATTGATGCTATTGAATTTGAAGACGTTTAACACTTACTTTAATCCCAGGGTTAAAAGCCTTCAATCCTAATGCTTCATTCTAGCTTACCTTGACTTCAACAATAGGGTTGAAAACCTCTTTCATAGGATTTCACGAAAGGGTTAGCTAACCATAACTCGATCTAACCTTACGGTCCGAAAACCTTGATCAACCCTAGGGTGTCATCATCACCAATCAAGTGCAATAATAAAAGGGAAGGATCTCCAGCATGACAACCCTGCAGACACCCAGCGAAACAAACCCACAGGAAACTGACACAGATTGACATCAGACAAAACTACAAACCGCACAAGGCCGTTAGAACATGATACAAAAAAATCGAAACACAGAAACATCAAAGAGAACACATAAAAGGAAGGAGACCAATGTGCACCCGGCGCCGACTTTGGACGGCCATCTGCTATTAGCAGATGGTGTAGTTATCCGGATTACGTGCGCACAACCCTCCTATTTATCCGGATACACAGAGTTTTCCATAGACGTACAATTGTTGTTTAAACATTAAACTTCACTGTAAGGTGACATCACAAACGAGAAAGTTAAACGCAGTGGCCTCTAGGAACACATATTCTATGTAAATGTATCTAAAAAGGTCTATGGCATGCTTTTAACAGTCTGAGCTCTGCTTGCTGAAGCGAGCTCAAGATCAATCACCCGAGAAGTCTGACCAATTTTCAGATAGGATAGAGATACATACTCTGATGCTGGAGTTGTCCCAAATTTTGAAAGGAGTTCAGAAAAGTTATTGTAAAATTTACAAAAAGATTTAACAAGTTTGTGATGTCTTAATCCTTGACTGATAAGTTTCTTAGTAATTTGTTTATTTTTATCATGGAAGTCCGAAACAAATGAGCAAGCTCTAGCGTATCTGATGAGTTGAGAGATGTAACATCGCCATCAAGCCAAGGAAAATTAACTATGTTTAATTTAGTTAATTCAGGTCGATAAATTTGATTTTTGTTATGGTCAAAATGTGGGTTATCAATATTCAAAATATCATCAAGATATCTAGAGGTGCCGCTGAAATATTTCAAGTCGTCAAATTTCTTGCGTTTTTGCAGATTCTGCATGAATTCTTTTTCGTATGTAAATAAGGAAACGCTGACTATCCCCGGGTACCTGGTTTCACTTCTGTATGTTATTCATTCCGAGCGTCGCAACCGTTCCAATGAAAATTCTAATGATTTTGCCCTTCCTTCTCGACTTTGAGATTGAATAACTAATAGATACTTTGATGTTTATTATTATCATCTTCAACAACAATGGTTTTTAATTTTAGCCCTATGGTGTCACCTCATGGTTAGCGTACTCTAACGTGTTCATATCTCAGTTGATATGCTATGCCAGAGCAAGTACGACTTAAATTTCAGCATTACAAACTTTCCCTTTCTGAGTAACAACATCCCTTCATCGCCTGCTTATGGCGTGTTCATATCTCAGCTGATACGCTATGCCAGAGCAAGTACCAAATATACTGATTTTGTTCTGAGAGCTAGGTGTCTTTCATATAAGCTTCTGAATTTTGTGCTGAATACAGGTATATTGTCATTATCCGTATTTGTCATTTATCTATAGTGGTTTCACCTTAGGGCTAGCTATTATCCGGAGGAATCGAAAGTTTCAATCCTAAAGTTTCACTTTAGGTTCGGCTAACCCTTACATTAATCCTAGGTTTCACCTGGTATTATCTAACTCTTACTTGGACCCTTGTTTTAAAAAGCCTCAAACCTAGGGAATCACAATAGGGTAAGCTTACCCTAATTATATTACCCCTATGGTACTAAAACCTAGGGGTATGTTCCAAACCCTCAACTACGAATACCTTACTCATAATTTCCTCAACTAGGAATAGCTGACTCAACTTTAACGCCGAGAGTTCGAAAGCCTAATCCCTATATATATATATGATTTCACTCTAACATTAGGATTTGAAAGCCTCAATTATAGGGTTTCAATTCAGGGTTACCCAAAAGAAGAATCATAATTTTACGTTTATTATACAGTGTAATCATGGATGTATCATCAATCATCAAAGAATTTGAATTCAAACATAACGGTTCGATAGAATAGTCACTAAAAGTTAATTTAGAGTGAAATTTCTTACATGTGAGATGTATTCTTTCACATTTTACTTCATTCTTTGAAGCAAAATGCTCATATTTTGCCAAATATTGCATAGAATGAAATTTTCTTACATACTTATGCTCTAATTGTATGGTTCTAAGTGATTTCTATTAGAATACAGGACTTATAACCGACGGCTCTTCGCACTGATTCGTAAAACGGAAAGAATTGAACATGGTAACATTTGTTACCAATTGTAACGTATGTTACGAACTTAAAATGCCCAATAATATGTACAACAGAGGAAATTTGAGCTTATCATTCACAGTTATGTGTTTTGAAAATAGCATTAAACTATTTTATTCTTGTGATACTTAATTTCAGAAAATTTTACATAAAATATCCGACACTATTTAAAATTGGGTAAAATCTGGGATAAAAGTAAGTTCACATTTTTTTCTCCGACATAGCAGTATTATTTTTGCTTATGATGAAGGAACAACATCTCCCCAAGCCATGAGATCTACCACGTGATCACTGATCATCAGAAAAATGATTTTATATCAATGAATTGTAGTGGCAGACAACGTATGTTACATCACGTATGTTAAAATTCAACTTTCATCTCCAGTTTATTTCATGATTTATGATACTTTTCTCGTTGCACTGGATTGAATTTCTTCTTACCTTAGCAAAGAAGGATAAAAAGAGTGTAGGCACAATCTTTCATGTTCATGAGAAATATAATAATAGGTATGGTATGTTACATTCTTAAATGACCAATCAATTTTTTGATGAAAAACTTGACTTTTTTCAAACATACTTCTGTTTACTCAAAAAAATGTTCAATGCATGTTAAATTAGACCTTTTCTCATTATCATAAAGTCGGTTAATCATTTTATAACTATCTTTTTAGCCAACATAGTATAACTTTATATCTTCATTATGTTGAAAAATCGAAAATTGGCGACATTTTTCAATGTAATGGAAATCAAACTAATAAGGTTTAAGTGGAAAATTCATTAATCTGAAAAGATGTAAAACACGTCACCCTAAAATGAGAAAATAAAGTTTTTCTGGGTTGAAAGTGTTTTACTTTGTTTTCAGTGACTTGAATGTAAAATTCTTAAATGGCGACAGTCACGTATGTTACAAAAATGGGGGTTTGAGCAGGTCTGCAGACAGGATGATAGGGACAAATATATTTTTTCTTATATGGCCAATGAGGTCCTATGTACTCCTAAGTCACGACATATAGAAATGCCTTCTATCTGTTGCCTATGAAAAATAAACAGCCGGGGACACCATTTGCACTGTTTTATTGACTTTGAGTGATCTAAAGTTTACTTAGATAGTGCCGCGTTGATATCACCAGAGATAAGATCATTTATTAAATGACCAGGTAAAGGCTAGATTTAACACTCAGGTTTCATCTTTTGCTTGGGTGATCATCAACCCTAGAGTTTCACATAAATGTTAGCTTCACCTTACTTTAACCTTTGGCTTCGAAAGCCTCATATCTAGGGTTGAACCTTAGGAGTTTATCCATTGAGTTCAATACCGTCGGCCCTAAGGTCTCGCCATAGGGTTAGCTAACCCTAACTTAATACTCTATGGTTCAAAAGCTTGAAATTACAATTAAATTATTGGTATCGCAAAGATCAAACCGTGGATAAAATATTTACCAATTCTTTAATGGAAGCAAGTTTAGCATACTTTTAAAAAAACTAGAAAATAGCTGGTAAAATCAGTCACATATGCCCTCGTTTCCGAAATATAGATTATTGCTTATGAAATGGGTACCCTAATATAACCTAGTTTTCTCCGAAGAACGGATGCGAACACGCGTAAATACTAATTTGCATAATACTAGTACTGTAGCAAAACAAAACAGCATGGCGGACCAATAACACGTGGGAAAAAAGGAATCGACAATCGGTATTATAAGAAGAAAGAAAAAGAAAGAATAAGTTTTAGCTGGGCATTGGACAGATGGAACCTTAGAGGACGACCGTGACATTAAACTGAAGTCGGACGAGTAATTACACAAAAATGATCTACAGTGTACATGTACTTCTCGTTGTTATATTTATAAGCTGTCTTGTTTGTGTGTGGTCATCTGACAGTAAGGAGATTATTATACACCACAATTGTACGTTCTTCAAGACCTCTGGGTAATTGGAGAAGTGAGAGGGTTGTGCGCACATAATCCAGGATAACTACACCATTTGCTACTTGTGTGGCAAATGGCCGTGCAAAGTCGGCACCGGTTACCCATTGGTCTCGTTGATTTATGTGTAGTCTTTTGTGTTTGATGCTTATATGTCGTATGTCTCTTTTTCGTCTCTTAATATGCTCGTTTTGTATTTTCGCATCGGTTGTATTGCTGTTGGTGCTGCAACAGGGTCTTGTTGGAGATTCCCTCCTTTCCTGTACACATATCAGTTTGTGTATATATGTGTATATATATTCACAGTATTTTGATACATATGCATAATGCGGAAGGGTTCCAACATGTATTCACAGTTTATATCAAATATTGAAAAAAATGAACACCATAACTTGATAAAGGGAAAATCTTCATTCAGGATTTAGAAACAAACACACGTGTAGCAGACTACACCTGCCTTCTAATCAAGCGTCTTGCACGTTATTTGAACGTGTTCGATTTTTCACATTTGAACATAATATGTTAAGTACATAAAAGACCCACCTTTTGTTTACACATCTAATAGAATGTTGGTACGACCCCAAGTAAGTAATTTATTATTTTTCTATCGTGAGAATTTAGAACTGAAGGTATACGCGTGATTTACTACATGTTTCTTAGTAATCCCACGGTGTAAAGTTCATCCAAGCAATTGGCTGATCTCGATAGAATGTTCACTCTGACCTGAATATGGGACATAGTTCTACCATTCTATTGAAAGGAACGTGCTGCATTTCGTGTATTAACACTCATGCCCTGTTTACACGACAGGTTTAATGCGCATTAAATCGAATTTAATGCGCATTAGATGCATTAGCTGCGTTCACACGAGGAATCTAATGTGCATTAGTTTAATTCGCATTAGATTTAATGCGCATTAGATTTTGCCGTGTGAATGCAAAGCGAATCTAATTCGCATTAAATCTGGCGCATGCGCATATGATTTACTAGAATTCTACAGTACATTTCCATCATAACTGGGCACTTTTAATCACCCTTGGGCCTCGAAACATAGAATAAGAGGTAAAAATACTTGATTTCATTCACAATGAGCCCTCTAAGTAACTGTACTGCGTCTCTTAACTTACGTAGAGTAACATTATATTATGACGTCATTTTATCTCACAATGACGTCATGCAATGCATGCATAAGTACAATTTACGAAGAGGTAAATTATTATGAGCAAAACAACATACAGGCATGCATTCGACCCTTTTACTATCTAAAGTATACATCTCTCAGTGCAAATGTACCAAAATCTAATGCGCATTAGAATGTGTCGTGTGAACGCAATGCGAATCTAATTCGCATTAGAATAAAGCGCATCAAATCTAATGCGAATTAGATTTAATGCGCACTCGTGTGAACAGGGCATCATAACGTCTATAGATCTAAAGAAACATGCCACGACGGCTGTTCTAACCAGCAAACTGAACCTACGGTGAGATGATATTTAACATCACCCTTTTAAAGCAATTTCAGAGAACAAGAATGAAACAGACAACTTTGGTGCATATATATAGAATAAATGTCATAATTTATGTTTTGTTACAGGTATGCAACACATAGCAAATGCATTTATCGCATGAAATGCGCCAATGCGCATTACATGTACGATAAATGCACTTGCTGTGTGTTGCATACCCGTTACAAAACACAAATTAGGACACTTATTCTCTATATAAAATCTATGATCAAAAGAGCATTGGTGGGATGGTGCTAGGATGCTAACCTCCTTTAATTTTGATATTTTGGATGAAATCACAAGTTTCAAAAATAGCAAAGTAATATATGATGTCAAATTGGTAAGGTAGCAACCATTTCAGGGGGGGGGGGGGGGGGGGGGGGGAGAGGAGGGGACAGGTAGACTTCTGCCGGCTGGAAATATTTTTCTCTCACCGGCCCTTTGGGTCAGATTATTATATTTTTGAAAAATATATTTCAAGGTTGAAAATGACTCTTAAACTTTAAACCGAGGCTCTTGTGGACATATTTGATATTTTGGTTTGGAACCATTTGACTATGACATTTAAATGTTTCCTTTTTGTGCGAATAGCACAAAGCGATTGCCTGATTTCTTCACTCATGGGAGCCCCGTCTACTGAGTAATAATGTATAAACGATGTTACTCTGTTTACATGTACCTTGGGACTTCGTCAACGTCATGATCGGTTTAAAGTCTGATCACTGTCTGAATCAATGAATTATATCTATATGAATCGAGCTGTCGTGTTATGTACATGCATGACCTAATGAAAAATTGCATCTGTATGTACTGAGATGGACACAGGCTGTGTGTTGGAAATCCCTTTCCATTACCAGGTGATTATCTGTTTTAGTGGACAATATATAATTGAAACGGTGCTATCGATAAAGATATTAAGTTGAATCATTGAAACGTAAAACTAACTTCAAGTAGGCTTATTTTTTGTACTTTGCCCCGCTTCACAAAATAAAATCTGTATAAGACGGAAAAATTAGGAACTTCCATCATGAAATATGATATTAACAATTATGAAAAATAAAAGATCAAAACATTCCCGTTTAGGATGTATCATGTTTTTGCATACTAAAAAAGAAGTGAATTTTCCTTCAAATTCTTAGCACACACCTAACATTGAACATGAAAGGTTAAAGAGAGAGTAAGGATCAAATTAGAAAATAAGATTCGTCTTCTTTCCTTGTATATGGAATCATAAATCGATAGTCATATTGGATTGTTGTATTTTTTAGGGGGGAGGGGTAGATTTAATGTGATGTTATTTAATTTTCATGTTCACTGTCAGACATCATCTTTCAATTCATTACGACAACATTATGCATTTGCCTTTTAGTTCTGTCTTTATACGTCCATAAACTGGCCTATGAAGGTGTTCAGGAACAAATATAATTTTGAAACACAATATTTTGTCATACATTGTAAGTGATATTATTCTGGCTATTTGCACTCAGTACCTTTAGTGCTTTGATTTCTTCCTTAAATACGGCAAGTTATCAATTTTGGAAAGGGCTTTTGGCTCTTGTGAGCAAAGACACAATTTGTTTTTAAATAAAAATACAAGCTAGTGTCTTACAACAGATTTTAATCTTTAATAAAATGTTAAAAAAAAAAAAACCAGAGTAAAAACAATAAAAGATCATCCTCACAGGAAAGCCAGTGCAATGAGCAGCTTGTCATATTTCTAGTTAAACTTTCTTTCTATTTCTTGCATTTGTCTTTTGCTTCTTATCCTTAAAAATGTTATGATCGCTGAGCCATATAAGTCCCCTACCGGCGGCATATATTTATGTCCTGCAACTCTGCCTATGAATTACTCTTCAATTAAACATGAGTTTTAATTAAACTTACTGTCTGTGCAGCTCAGTTCTGAGGTTTTATCTGCTTTATCGATTCGAAAAAGAGGTCAAGCGTGACGGAAGTCGAACTTGCTCTGTAACTATCCAAGACCAAGCTGTGTATCAAATTTCATCTCAATATCTCCATCCGTTGCAGAGAAAAGTCCGGAAAACTGACAAAAACTTAATTTTCCAAGTCATCAAGGGGCATAACTCCTCGAAAAATGGGTCAAGCGTGACGAAAGTCAAAATTGCTCTGTAACTATCCAAGACCAAGCTGTGTATCAAATTTCATCTCAATATCTCCATCCGTTGCAGAAAAAAGTCCGGAAAACTGACAAAAACTGAATTTTCAAAGTCATCAAGGGGCATAACTCCTCGAAAAATGGGTCAAGCGTGACGAAAGTCGAACTTGCTCTGTAACTATCCAAGACCAAGCTGTGTATCAAATTTCATCTCAATATCTCCATCCGTTGCAGAAAAAAGTCCGGAAAACTGACAAAAACTGAATTTTCAAAGTCATCAAGGGGCATAACTCCTCGAAAAATGGATCAAGCGTGACAAAAGTCGAACTTGCTCTGTAACTATCCAAGACCAAGCTGTGTATCAAATTTCATCTCAATATCTCCATCCGTTGCAGAAAAAAGTCCGGAAAACTGACAAAAACTGAATTTTCAAAGTCATCAAGGGGCATAACTCCTCGAAAAATGGGTCAAGCATGACGAAAGTCGAACTTGCTCTGTAACTATCCAAGACCAAGCTGTGTATCAAATTTCATCTCAATATCTCCATCCGTTGCAGAAAAAAGTCCGGAAAACTGATATTCGGACAGACGGACAGACGGACAGACTGACAGACAGACCGAGAGGAAACTAAGAGTCCCCTTCGGCGTTGCCGGTAGGGGAAGGGGACTAATAACTTAACATCATCAGAGAAAGAAACATGAATCAACCTTGTCTTTCTGTGTGAAATTACAACTGTTTAATATAAACTAAATGTATTGACACTAAATTTCTTTCATATCTATATACAAGATTGATTAAACAACAACTTCAAAACAAAACATTATAATTGTTGCTACTTTAAATTGCGTCCTCCAGGGTTCTTGTATCATGTACAGCTTTTATTTAACCAAGTCTTATTACAACCCCAATTTAAAGCCGATTTAATTACTTTTCAACACCATACATTTTTTTATTATTCATATATAATTTCCGCTTACCCAGTCTTTGTACTTAGGTTTTACAGTATTTGGCAAAAACAGACATGACTTCTCCAGTATAAGAACCTTTGCTATGAATCATATCATAACAGATGCCTTTTAATGCGTCATATAAATGATTCTAGAAATCAATACAATATCAATAAAATGCACATTTTTTAAGTCATTATGATTGATAAAACAAATTGAAATTACTTCCTTTCCACATTATGTTGAAAGTAAGATAAGTTACCATATATGATATTAGTGAAAAAAGTTTCAATTTGTTATTTTTTCCTGAAGAAAAACAAAGGACACTTCAATATGCAAGTAGCACTGGCATTCCACATACAGTACATGTTAATAACTTTGACGTGCTAGCTTCCGACATCTCCACCACCACCATCAGTAGTCTGTTCTATTACATTATTCAGCTTACACAAATCTTCACATATATGTTCATTAAATTGAGACAACTTCCAAATGACAGATTTCTTATTGTCATCATTTATTTCGTATTTCAATGAGTCCACTGAGATTTTCACACTTCGCTGAGAGAATGAGGGCTTTGATGAATCTTTAAGCGGCCATGGTAAGTTCAGGTGATGACGGTGTAACTGAAATTCAAATTAAGACATGTTTCATTGTACCAAAGATATATAGTTACTATGCTAAACATTTGTGTATATGATTTCTTTCAAAATTCAAATCAATCCTCAATAATAAAGTTCAAATTCTCTTAGAATGCCTTATATTTACTTTGAAGATGACCTTGACATTGACTACTAAGATGATGACATGTATCTCTAATGTCAGTTTGGTAACTGTATAATACATATAATACATTATAAGAAAATAATGGCTATTCTACATTAAATAAATGTTTACACTTTGATGTAGGCATTTGACCTTGTCGAAGACGTTGACAGCAGATTACATACATGTCATTTTTTGTGCTATAATCTTGGAAGTTTCTCATTGGTTAAGAACCTCTCCCCTATAGTAATATACACATAGATTGCTGTTATACAGTACCACTCTTAGTCCTTATTGTATTGTACTAATATTACGGCTAGTTTGGAATTATTATGTTAATGCTTACTTTATATAGACTCCTGTTATTACAGTGCCACACAATGCCCTCCACACAGCCATTCTGGTTGGTTTGGAACCACTCCCTGATGGCTTCCAGCTCCTGTGGGGGAGGTTCCTTGAGTGAGATACAGCCATGCACCACCAACACATGAAGGGGACTTTTCTTGTTGCCAAGTCCTGTCAATAATATAAAACTTACAGACATTCCACACATGAAATAGGTTGTTACTCATTTTAAAACATGTAGCGATGAATACTGTAAGGAGCTGTTAAGATAAGGGCCGTATTTAGCCCTGAATCTCGTGCCTTATTTCTTGCGCATGGCGAATCGTATACAGAAAAACATGAATCATTATTGAAATATAATGTATTTGCAGAACTTCTACATGTTTTACATTATGTCGAGGAACTCTTAAGGTTGTAAAATTAAGGTCGAAAGAGGTAGGGGTGCTCGGATAAAAAACCCGATAATATCGACAAAAAACGTGTACATTTTTGAATATTTTGTCTAAAATGGATAAATATAAGCTAAAAGACATCAAATATGTCTACATTGTGTATCAGAAATAGATTTCGAACGTTCTACCTCCTTTAATCGGTAAATAATGAAATCCGGAACTTAAAATACGGTATTATTCTTCATTCAATGGCTACAATGTAAGCCTTTTAGCGCGAAATACACATTGACGGAGAAATGAACATCACTCTTGCTTATTCCGTTCCTAATTCTTGTATCTTCCATTCAAATATATTGAGTACGCAATGTCTGATGGATTAAAGAGGAAAAATAGTCAATATGTGCAATATTTAATGGTCAAAAAGATCGATTCTTAAAAAAAACACCCCCCTTTCCATATTTAGTTTTTCGTCTCTGGGGTAGTGTTCCCCCCGGAGATACAGAACCCCACTTTGACAAAAAAATTGTATCATGGATACACATATCCAGTAAAGGTGGCTTTCTGTATATCCGGGGGGAACAATGTTCAATAAAACTTTTCCGTTTTCTATTGATTTCTATGAGAGAAAGATAAGTTTTGACCCCTAAATTAGCAATATTATGCAAAACATATAAAAAATAACTTCATATTCTGATGGGATGCCGTATAGGTATACATTTTACCAAAAAAGGTTCTTGAAATTTCAATTTTTAAAATTCCACTTTTCAGGGCTGATTTTACGCCTTATCTTAACAGCTCCTTTAGGTAAAGAAATACAAAATTTCTTGTGTTCACATACATTCAATATTATCAATCAGGAATTTGATCCATTCCGTTTGGGAACCTCACAGAACCTCTATGGGACCAGTAGGCTGTATTGATCTACATACATGTATATATAATGGGGACTATTTGATCAACCGTTCATTACAGAGTATTATCGCCAGACCATTCCCCATTTGAATGCCTCATAGCCCCTTATATTACTTAAGGGGCAGAGTGCTACTCATTTTTTTCCCTATTTGAGATGCTATGAGGAGCTTTTGACATGATTCTCTCCTGTACATATGCGGACGGATTACTGCAAACATGGATATTTTCACGCTTTTTGTGATTTTATTATTATCGTGACTAGATCACAGATCACAGACTGAGAATAATGCTAAAAAAATTATCTCTTTATCAATAATACTTTCTGAGAATTGGTGCTCACAAGATCACATAGAGTTATATATTAGAAAATGACCACACCTATTTTCCAAGACACTGGGGGTCAGGGGCTCAAACAAAATATCAGGTGCACAACTAGACCATAGACCAATTATAATACAAAAAGTATTTATTTTGTACTATTTACAGATTCAGAGGACTCACTCACAAAAAAAGTTTAACGGATGGAAAGACAAACAAAACGACGGACAGCCGGACGCCAGACACAGGGCGATCGCATAAGCTTGACTGGTCTTTGACCAGCAGAGCTAGAAACTTAGGAATTACAGCTGATTTTGCCAAAATTACCCCCACTTGTACTATTTGCAATGTTCATTTCGCGATACGATACATTTACAGTATTTCATAATTGAAAAATGTATGGATTTCTTACTTTTACAAAGAAATATTTCTGACATAGTGAATACACGTGTATATATCATGTGGTATTTATTCATGTCATTGTTTGTGTGATTTTTGTATGGTTTACAAGTATGTGATATATTAGTTCTATAGGTTATTTTTAGTGTAATCTTCCTAGTCTCTCATCCAATCTCTTATTTCCTGTGACACTTCAAGTGTCTTTCTCCTTTATTTTTTTAGCTTTTAGTGCTGATTACATTGCTGTTTAAGTTGATTTCTTAATTAGCTTTGTTTGCATGATTTTATTTTGTATAAGCTTTTAGCTCTTATATGCCTTGTTTATAGCTTTCAGTCAGTGTTTGCCATGTACATCTTATTTCCAGTGCTTGTTTTAATTTTTGCATGTTTACTCGTTCTTTTTCTTATGTATATGTTTTAGTATTATGTCCATGTCGGTTGTAAAAGCTCTACAGAGCTTATGTTCTTTGTTATTTATGTACACAGTGCCGACTTTAAATAAATATTACTTACTTACTTACATAAAATAATGATACATGAAATGTGATTATCACAAAGAGTACAGATTCTATCTTGTCAACCCAAAACCAAGAACATAGTATTAGAAATACATTAAAACATATACATACCGTATGGATTGGCATTGACATTGGTCCCAATGAGCTCTAGGGTACAACCAACTAACTGAGACAGGGGTACCAGTTCAATCAACAGGTTACTTTCAGCCTCTGATTCCTCTCTGAAAGAAATTATTTTAAATCTTATCATGTCAAAATATTAATCCTCATAAACCTATAAGTAAATAAATATACTATATAGAATGGAGGATGGAAATTGCCTCTCAATCATGCTTATAAGAAAGAGAAAAGTACCTGAGAATGAGAGCTAGTCCAGATGTCAGGTCTACAGCAGATAAATGCCATAAATGTTGTCTGGATTTAGGATCTACCGGCACCCAACCTAGAATATAGAAATATGAATAAAATCATTATACATGTTTACATTACCTACAACTATTCATTCTTTCCTTTCAATTATATTATGAAATAAGCTTAAAATGCATCAAAGATGCAAAGTGCCGAGTTGCAAAACTTGAATATAAGTAAAATATACATGATTTGAATATGGTCTCGACAGATGGGAAACATTATTAGCATGTTTCAGGTTGATCCACATTCATATATAATTCAGAAACCATTTTCAATTAACGAGTCCTATGAATTTGACCTTTGATCTCTTGACCCCAAAATTAATAGGAAACATTTCTGGCAAGTTACATGATAATAGGTGCAATACAGGCTCAAATTCAGTCGGGAAACCATTTTTAATCATCTAAGTCCTGTGACCTTGACCTTTGACCCCCAAAATTGATAGTGGTCATCCTTGATCCATGGGAAACATTTCTGGCAAGCTTCATGATTATAATTGCAATACAGGCTGAAATATGGTCCGGAAACCACTTTCAATCACCGGAGTCCTGTGACCTTGACCTTTGACCTTTTGACCCCAAAATCAATAGGGGTCATTCTTGATTCATGGGAATCATTATTGGCAAGTTTCATGACTTTAGGTGCAATACAGGCTAAAATATGGCCAGGAAACCATTTTCAATCATCAGAGTCCTGTGACCTTGACCTTTGACCTTTTGACCCCAAAATCAAAAGTGGTCATTTTCTATTCACAGGAAACATTTCTGGCAAGTTACATGATTATAGGTGCAATACAGGCTGAAATATGGTCCGAAAACCAATTTCAATCAACAGAGTCCTGTGACCTTGACCTTTGACCTTTTGACCCCAAAATCAATAGGCCTCATCCTTGATTCAAGGGAAACATTTCTGGCAAGTTTCATGACTTTAGGTGCAATACAGGCTTAAATATGGCCAGGAAACCATTTTCAATCATCAGAGTCCTGTGACCTTGACCTTTTGACCCCAAAATCAAAAGTGGTCATTTTCTATTCACAGGAAACATTTCTGGCAAGTTACATGATTATAGGTGCAATACAGGCTGAAATATGGTCCGAAAACCAATTTCAATCAACAGAGTCCTGTGACCTTGACCTTTGACCTTTTGACCCCAAAATCGATAGGCATCATCCTTGATTCAAGGAAAACATTTCTGGCAAGTTTCATGATTATAGGTGCAATACAGGCTGAAATATGGTCTGGAAACCATTTTCAATCATCTGAGTCCTGTGACCTTGACCTTTGACCTTTTGACCCCAAAATCAATAGGCCTCATCCTTGATTCAAGGGAAACATTTCTGGCAAGTTTCATGATTATAGGTGCAATACAGGCTGAAATATGGTCCGGAGACCATTTTCAATCATCTGAGTCCTGTGACCTTGACCTTTGACCTTTTGACCCCAAAATCAATAGGGCTCATCCTTGACTAATGGTGAGTAAGTGTATGAAGTTTCATTGTTATAGCCTCTTTCGTAGTTGACTTATAGTCCGGAAACCAATTGTTGACGCCCTCCCGCCCGCCCAGACGCCCGCCCGCCCGCCCGCCCGCCCGTCTCACATCAAATTAAGAGCCGAGTTTTGCAACTCGGCTAACAAATTCCACAAATCTTAAATATCAGTAAAGACTGAGTTCCTTTGATTAAATTCATCGTCAGGAGATTTGACAAACACATTTTTTCTTCATACCTTTGATTATTTAAAGAAGTCCTCTACTCGTGGGTATTTTCACTTACATTTACTCGGACAAACTCAAATTACAAAGTATTGGTAGTTCCATAAAAATATATTGTCTCGTTTATCCATGAAACAGTAATTTATAGGCCCATATCAACAAGCTAGCGATTTAACATAGAACTAGTCTGCAACTTCCGCCGAAATTGAAAGTACAAATTCATGACGTCAGATGTGTGTATAAACTACACATTCATACGATGACGTAATGTGAAATAAAGTACATGTGTCTCTTTGTTTATATGGTACATTTATAATTATTTTTCGGTTTGACCATTTTCAAAGTAAATAAAAGACCTGTACAATTTTATTGTCGGGGATCCATCCAGGTGGAGTGGGGGGGGGGGGGGGGGGGGGGGGGGGGGGGGGGGGGTTCTTCCCCATTCCTGGTAAGACTTACATGAACACGGAAAATATTAAATAATGATGGGAGGGGAGGGTGAGAGATAGAAATTTTATAGGATATGAAATCCTAAGTAAAGCCTTTCCTAGCTGTCTAGATAGGATCTCAAATTGATATTCTAATCAGCTTATAAATAGCTAGGACTGAGGGGGGGGGGGGGGGGGCGCAACTGTATTAGGAAGAGGGTGAAAAATGAAAATTAATGTCATTAAATTGACGACACATTTTTTGACCGTTTCAGATAATATGAATTTTCTGAAGTTATATAAAATTGTGAAGGTAAAAAAAATTTAAATGATTAGGGTCGACAAAAAAAAAAAAAAAAAATAAATAAATAAAGAAAAAAGAAAAAAAAAAAATAAATAAATGATATGGCCTGGAAAGTTGTCTGTTAGCTCCGTTCAGGATTTCAGGAAAAAAAGAACTTTCTTAAAATTCAATACCGGGAGAAGTGATCATGTAATGTATATCGAATAAAATGAAATTCTAATCGTTTCAGAATTAAACGGAAAGTAAAGAGCGTTCTTCGTCAACTATCTCAATACGAGAGAGAGAGAGAGAAAGATTTTCATTTCCGAGGTACATTACAAGAATTCAAGACGGACTTAATTTATTAATAATACTATCTCCGCTCCAAAAGAATACGACTACTGTGTTGCCCAGAACAATAAGAAAATAGATATCCGGAATACATATACAAGTATTTGATATGGTATCTTGTTTATGATTTTCCGAAATTCAGTCGCGACTCCTTCCGCAGTTAAAATTTACGTCCCCACCCCAATCTATCGAAAATTTTGTAAACATGTAACAGGTTATGCTCTGCATATTGAAAACTGAAGTTCTTGCGTATTTCGATGTTCCACACGGATCCGTTTGATGAAAGTTTTGATTGACATTTATTTGTTTACATTCAATAAAAAATTTTGTTTTACAAAACAACAATCGTCAAACATCGTATCGTTATTTATGAGGGGGGGGGGGGGGGGGGGGGGGGCTGGAGACGAGAGTTATGTCTGGAAATTCGGGCGGGAGGGGGGTTAATATTTGTCTTTAACAGATGTTGCATACTAACTTTTTTCGGCACTTGGGGCCTGTAGATATGTAAAAAAAATATAGCTTGTATCTTTCCTTCTTTCTTTCTTTTTTCCCCGCTCACAAAAATAAGTACATTGAACATGTCGATGATTTATATTTTTACATTTAATTCTCACCGATATTTCACAGACATAATTTCTCCTTCTATTAACATGTACATGGCATGCTTTTTCCAATGCAAGGAAGGTAATATTTATTGAAGTACGTACGTGCCGACTGGAAGCGGGGAGGTACAAATATCAACTAAGGCGGGTGGTATCAATAGGCTGAACGGGAGGGAGTCAGATTACGGGGGAAATTATAGAATTTTGTAAATAGGATACCATCTACAAGCGTGATCTGGACGGTTAGGACGTCATGACCCCTTGGATTCGCCAAAAATGCAGATTTTTTCTTTGTTTTACTAGTACATGTAGTATGTTTTTTTTTCAGAAATAGACGGCTTACCCCCACCCCCATTTTCTTTCCGGGGGAAAGGAAGGTTGATTCCCTTAAGATTTTTTTTATCTATATATGCCTTAGAATCCCTCTCTGAGATAAACTTTAGGATTCTGGAAATCGTTTAAAATATATCAACACATGTACGTACGTATATAAATAAATTATGTACATTAGTAGTTTTAATGTAAATATTTAGGTTTCATTATTATATGCTCTTTTATCATTTTATCACTCATACACTCTTATTTGATATGTCCTGTATTTTGGCATTTATAAGAGTACAATAGTACACGTATCCACAACATGCATGTACATCTCTATATATAGCGTTATGAAACGTGGTTCCCTTTTACACACTTCTGACGTACTTCCGGTGTGTACAGCTATTTTGAGAAATTGGAAAAGGTGGTAAAATATAAATTGGTTTATATCAGCTCTGAAAGAGACTACATAATGGGGAAATTTCTTGTTGGAATTAAGTTTGATATGAACTGTAATATACACAAAAATCTCCACGACTCGAGAACTTCTTTAATGTACATATATATGCTATATCTGTTGAGTTTGACCACTTTTATCCATTTCATTCAATTTGGGGGTAAAATTTAGAGAAAAAAAATTAGAAAAGTGAAGATTACTAATATTCAAAAAAGTTTACACAACTATAAAATATGACTGTCGTAAATGACTAATATTACAATCAATACATGAACTCTTATTTTCTTCATCACTCATACCTGGTATATGTCCATTACTATCTGGTACAGGTTGATCCTTTATTAGGGGAACACCTAGAGCTGGTATCCATTCTTCAGGTACCTCCTTCAGAGAAAAGGAAAATTAAACATTATGATCAGACATGTATATCGTAGGAATTTCCAAAGAAATAATCAGGATGAGTTTCCTAGAACCTGTTCTTCAAACTGAAATTTTCAAGAACAGGTGTATTGCCTGTCAAAGTAATGTGAAAATTGGAGATGACCTTGACCCATCTTTTACAAAAGGTGAGTCATATTGTGCTTAACCATCCAAGTAATTTTGATGTTATTGTAATGAAAATCAAGTACAGTACATTGTTAGGGTAACTATGTTTTATCTTGTTAACCGTTGACTTTAAAGTTTTTTGTGCAAATATATTTAACATATTGTATCATATGTTCTTTTTAAGTTTGAAGTATATTCAATAAACTTTTTCTTTTATTCTAGTCCAACTTAATTTCCATTAAGGGACGCAGGTCTCTTTTTATCAATAATACCATCAGCAGATAGCTATTATATTTCTGATTACAAACTTGGCATTTCCAGAGTATTACATTTACCTTAAAATCTCCGGGAAAGTTCCATTCAAACACTGGTTCTGCACCCTGTTTACCATCTTGTTCCCACTGAGTGCGTAAAGCACTAAACTTCTTGAATTTCTTATCAGCAGCTTTATTTGGTTTTCTATCCAATCTTGCCCATAGCCAAGGTTTACCTGAAAAAATTGATACTTTTCAACTCTGTCAAGCTGGGGTTTTTTTTTGCATTTTATTTGGATCAAGATTAAAGTTTTAGTATAAGTTGAAAATAAATTTGTACTTAAATATCTTGTTGTATTAATAAGTATCACAACATGACATAGACCACAGTATGTACCTTGGTACTCGGCTATGTAACAGCATGTTCCGTCTAGCTTTTCTGTTGCCTTGGCTACAGATATATCATCCTCTATGGCCTGCGATCTGATTCTGTTTGACGCTACCACTCTGAATGGTTGATATGATCTCTTACTGGAAGGCTCCTCTAGGACTGATGTCTCAAAGATACAGGATATCTTCTGTTGAACTTTTCCATGCTCATTCATAATGCAATCTTCCCTGTCAGATCAACTATGTAAATAATCAGAAATTAATAATGGTAGAATTTTAAATATATCATATTGAATCAAAACTAGTGCATTTTTACATATACAAGTAGTCTGATGTGTCTTATAACTGATAATTCCCTGCCCACTTGCAGTTTTGGAAAAGGCAAAATATCAATGATTTAGGAAGAAATATGATAAACCTAACCACAGACACTAATGGTCGCATCACACCTTACCGGATAGCACGAACGGACGTCTAACAGATGAAAAATACGCCAAAATCCTTAGTCCGTTGGTCGTACGTTTGTAAAAAGTCAACACTGCCACTGCTTGCGGCTCTCGCGACTAGTTTTGAACGGACATGTACCGTACGAGTACCGGATATCTACTGGGAAAGTAAAAGACATGTAACGGACTTCATCGTACGAGTAACAGAAAAGCAACGGATAAAACGGATATGCAACGCATAAGAACTGGACAAAATGGATGTACGTTACTCGTCTGTTTGTCTCTGGTGGCTGTCCCTTACATCTCTGTTTTACGTTCCATAGATGTCCGTTCGTGACTCCAGTCTACTGGACATCAACGGACACCTAATGGCTATCAACGGACACCAACCAGAGATGTAACGGACAAAACGGATATCAACGGACACCTAACGTATAAGTAACGGACGCCTTAGTCCATTCTGTCCGTTGGCAAGTTTTGAGCATGCTCAAAACTTGCCAATGGAACAGTCATCGCCGGATGAGTTACAGTTAAAACAGAGATGTAACGAATAACGGATGAGTAATGGATGAGTAACGGATGCAAACGGACACCAACGGATTGGAAATGTTGCTATCCGTTACTTGTCTGTTTGTCTTATCCGGCTAGGTGTGACTGAGGTATAAAGCTTTTTTTTTCTATTTGCCCTTGCTTTAATCATGTTGATATTCTAGTAATACGTTGGTTTTGAGATCCTGAATACGGACCGTAACTATTTGTTTTTTAAACACGGATTTCAGGTGACGTGGTACAAAAGTAGGACAGTTTACATTTCGCAGTATGGTAAGTTGATGGGCCGCCTGTTTTGAATTGTAATAAATTTAAGAGTAAAAATATATGAGCTTCCAGGACAGGCTTGCTACCTCTCTGAATGTTACAAAAGTATGGATTGACACTTTATAAGCATTTATTTTAAGTTTTAGATTGAGATCAAGTGAGCAGTACTTGATTACGGTTGATTTTCTATGTTCAAATCCTAATATCGGCGATTATTTATCATAAAATGATCTTCCTATGCTGTAGAATTCTTTTAGTTTGATATCTAAATTCATTTCTACTGTTGGTATCACACAATTTTGTACTATTCTATTTGTGAAATTCCCTAGATATTACATTACGCTCTATCGACAGGTGTCCCACCTTTTGTCAATGGCGCACGTAAAAGCATAGCTGTCAACTGACCCGATTTCCGCGGGTCAGCTTTTTTACCCTTTGACCCGATTATTTTTTATCACCCGCATGGGTCATGTCTTTCACCCGATTTTTCGTTGCTGACCCGGGAATCTGGTTCTGTCCATAACTTGGGATTTTAAAGTTACAGCTGTGACTTTTCAATAAAAACACCCGCATTTACAAGTAAATTGGGTTGTTTGTTTAGTGATATGGGAAGTAATTAGCCACTTTCATGTTGTTTTAACGACCTGGGCTTGGATTATTATTGGAATGTCTATGGAAAGACGATCGTAAACATGGAGATTTATGCAGACGAAAAGGGACAATTGTTTTTATAGTGTTTAAAACAATAGACCATTTTCGAGTTACCGATCACGTTCGGATATTATACTCCGCTTCGACGTTTTGTCAAGATGCCCTACTTCCGGTTTACATTTGAGTCTAAAAATAACGTGATCACGATTAAGAAATAAACTATTTACGCAACCAAATGGCATTGTAGCGTCATTAATGTGCACCATTTACATGATTTGGAGTTGGAAAAATTCAAGCAAAAGGTATCAGTCAAAGGGGATGCTCTATGTAAAAGTTGAATGGGCAGGAAAGGGGGGGGGGGGGGGTACGAGGAGACACAACAAGAGACTCTGGACACGTGTCCAGGTGTATGTGACTGAATTTATTGTTTCATGACAGTTAGATTGGGATAGGCATTTGACACTACAGGTGCTCAAATGTTTGATTTTGACCTGTATATCTACCCAGTACCTCGGCAACCGGCCAACGACGTGATGCCGGGTAAAGCTTATGAAGGTGAGGGGGTGGACAGGGTGAAAGGGAGGGGGAAGGGGGCGGGAGAGAGGGACAGGGAAGAAAGGGGGCGGGAGGGGGGAGGTAAGGGAAGGGTGAAAAAGAAGGGGAGAGGGGAGGGGGGGTAAGGGGTGGGAGAGGGAGAGAGGTACCCCTTCCCCCGAAGGTGTACCCTGCTGACGATCAAATATCATGATAGCATTGATATACACAGTGACATTGTATCTGTGACTCTGTAATCGGAAAAAGATCATGCAGAATCTAAAAGAAAGAAGAATGAAAAAAAATGTCTGAAATAATTATCGTCTCGGACTCAGGACTGGTATATTTTCCTTACCTGGCTGACACCCCCCCCCCTTTCTCCTATCGGCTTTCCATTCCTCGTTTGTAAAATATTGATCAGGCCATGAGCGTGACTGGGGTGAACTCCGCCCCCTAGAGATTCACGAGAACAATTTTCATTTTAAAGTTTGCAGGCCAGATATATTTATTGAAATGTATGTTCAAGGATCACGACTAAATAGATACAAGAAGGTCTATCTGTGAATACGGCAAATAAAACGTTTACTTGAACTATGAGTCTCATAGGATTTACATTTTATTTTGCGTGAAGTTTACACCCGCGCGGGTGTTGAGGCTCAAAACTCCCCTCCTCCTCAAGATGTCAGTCATTATTCTATTTCTACGCTCCCAATTTCTCAACTTCAGAGCCAGGATGAACCCCATCCTTGGAAAAATGTTTTAGATCCACGTATTATTTTTTATCTATATACAATTTGTTTTTTCATTATTCCAAGGTACCGTTTTTCAGATTTTTTTTTTCAATTTTGAACATCTTTTTTTTAATGCCTTCGTCAGATGTACAGGGACATTCGTAACTTTCTTATTTTCTCAAGTTACCAATAGCACACGCTGCCATTTATCAAAATAGTTTTAACCCCCCCCCCCCCCCCAAAAAAAAACCCCTGTTAATACCGTTTTTCATACTGAATTGATGCATTCAGAAAAGAAAGCGGCTTATATTAATTCAGAAATGCTTAATGTCATTTAAATTTTAGAACCTTTTATTTACTGACAATTTCTTAGGGATATATTTGCATAAAAAGGCAATGGGCAATGGCGTTAAAGGGGGGGGGGGGGGGGGTTAAATCACAATTACTGTTCCGTTTTAAAAAAGAAATTCATTTGGGTTACCATTTTCTAATTTTTTTATGTAAGACTTTTAAATTTTCCGTTCAAAGAATTTCCTGTTTTTCACTTTTTCAATATTTATTAGAATAATTATCTCTATATTATGATATTACTGAAAAACAAGTGAAATCCGATGACTTATAATTTACATTGTCATTGATGACATAAACAAATTAATGGTCAATACAAACAAAAGCAGCGATTGTAATAATTTCCATATTCAAAGAAAAGTAGTTTTTCAATTTTGAGTAGATTAGATCGATTTTACACCGTTGATGTCACAATATGTGACGTTGCTAAGGTAGACCGGAAGTAACCCTACTTGACGTAACTAAGCAGGTGCGTCATAGCAGTGACTAAACTGAAGGTTTATAACGGTCATTAGTTGTAACTCGAAAATGGTCTATTGAAGCAGTGAAATGTAGAGTTTATTTCACACAAAATCTTCATCATGTTATAGCAATTACTAGATAAAAATATATCTAGCCTAGAAAATTCAACTATGAACCTTCAGGCATTGATTAGTAAGTCCTAAAATTTTACACATGTGCTACATTATCATGATTATGCAGTATTACAATTGAAATAAATGCTTTACATGTCTTACAATAAAATGAACTTTATTGACCTGTATTTTTTGTACATACAGCAGGTTGGGGAAAGGTACCGATCAAGCTAATAAACCTCGATCAAGCTAATGTACCTCGATCGGGCTAATCAATCTGACTTTTTTATTCAGAAAAAAGTACTTTTTTCCTCCAAATCATATTTGAATGCAAAATCGCACCAGCTTTTATATCAAGAAATAATATTTAAACAGTAACTATGCCTGAAAACTTTTTAGATTTCGAGAAATCTCACCCAATATATTCAGTAAAATGGAGGTATATTTTCTCAGTAACTATTCACTTTTCAGGTATGTTTCTTTTGTAAACATTACTTCTTTTATAAAGAACTGATGCGATTTTGCTCAAAAGAATAATTTTGAGAATGTTTTAATTTTTTACTACTGAAAATATTCAGATTGATTAGCCCAATCGAGGTATATTAGCCGAATTGAGGTATATTAGCTCGATCGGTACCTTTCCCCAACCTGTACAGCACTGTGGTGTTGAAGAGATATCAGCTGCAATGTACGGTACTAGCCAGGCATTGCAACTGCTCCCTTCCAAAAGTGTGTAAACATACTGCGGTATTGCAAACACCACTTCTCACATATGTCAGTATCACAGGGATTTATCACGCTAATACCTGTTGCTGTATTTAAAACTATATATATGTGTTAAAGGGATCTAACTCGGCGTTTAACGAAAAATCGACAAGTCATCATTAAGTCTTCAGAAATAGGCTAATCAATGTCAAAACCTATTTTCTGTGGTATATTTCGATAGATTAATTCATACTGAATCTTCATACGAAATTTGAAATCAGTACCTCCCTTACGAGCCGAGATATGCCAAATACCACTCTCTTATGAGTGCCGCATTTCTAGGTCGGACAAAAAGGTATCCGGTGATAATCAAGCAGTATAGACAAAATTTGGTTACTGCTTGATCCTTTAAACGTCCGAACACTTCAAAGACATACAACTGCATGATTATCTACTCTTCACATGCTTTTTACCATCTCAAAAATCGCTGGTATATGAAAGTCCCTCGTATAGCTACCTCTCTGCAATCTGCATGCACGTATATGTCTTTCATAACTCTGCACATGTTGAATTTAATCTCGCTTAAATCGGACGCTTTTCTTATTTCAAAGTCGTCAAAAAAGACTTTATTTGAAATTGTACTAAGCATATATGGGACTATTTCAAGCAATGCTATGTATTTGAGATGTTCGCATCATTGAATGGTCAAGCGGTGCCTCAAGTTGATCACTGATGCCTGATTATCATTGGACACCTTTTTGTCCGACCTAGAAATGCGGCACTTATAAGAGAGCGGTATTGGGCATATCTCGGCTCGTAAGGGAGGTACTGATTTCAAATTTCATATGAAGATTCAGTATGAATTAATCTATCGAAATATACCACGGCAGTGGCGGATCCAGAGTGGGAAGCGGGGGGGTTTTGTATCGACCCAAAGGGTCGATTCGAGGCACGAAGTGCCGAGCGGGGGAGGGTACGGGAGGGGGTTGCCCCCTCCTGTAGGTGGGGGTCCGGGGGGCCTCCCCCGGAAAATTTTTGAAAAAATGGAATAAAATGGTGCATTCTGGAGCACATTTTCTCCTTACCCTCTCGAATATTCAGACCATATTTTCCTCTCAATTTATGTGGTTAATAAAGATTTCTAATTAAAATAATTTCTCCTTTACTGCTGGCAGGGGCGTAGCCAGTGTGTTTGTGATGTGGACGTCTATAAAGAAGGGTTGGACCAAGAACTTCAGCTGTCCGGGGGCACAGACACTTTTTGGGGGGATGACTTGCGAGGCCCGAAGGGTCAAGTGGGGATAGTATGGAAATATGTTACCCATCCCCTTAATTGAAGGGGGTCCCCCGTGAAAATTTTGAAAAAAATGAAGCAAACTGCTGACCTCTGGAGCGTATTTGAGCTGAATTTAGATGGGATAAAGCATATGATTCGATGTCAGCAGACGATGAACCGTATCTAAGATGAAGAAAACTTGAGATGTGAACATGACATTCCCTAAATACTTATAATTATATATGTACGTCCACATAAAGTCTTTCAATCGACCGCTCGCACTTTGTTAGCGATCGTTGTATCATGCGCGGATACAGCATTTTTGGTCAGAGGGGGTCCAAAACTTAAGGAAGTCTACCTATCATGTAGGTACATATATATTCGTGCACATGATGGGGGAGGGGGCAATTTTGTTAGCTTTCCTATCACGTTTATGTTCATGAAGAATTGGCGAGCGTAGCGAGCCAGAATTTTTTTTAGATATGAAATATTAATTTGTCTTGATTCGATCGAGATGATTATTTATAACATTGAATATTTCACTCCTTATATCGGCGAGCGGAGCGAATTTCATGAGAACAAATAGATAAGAGATGTGTCATTTTCAAAATAATCAGACATCTTAAAATGACAAAACCTTGAAAAAGATGAAGGAGGTTACATCCTATGAAGTAAGGGACTGTTCAAAATAGGAGTTCCTGAGATATAAAATTACTTAGTATGAACAATTGATAAATTAATGATTAACGAATTTTGCAGAAAAAATAGTTTTGTATTTGTAAATTGCGAGCGAAGCGAGCCGAAATTTTAGGTTTCAAAGCCCTTTCATGCATTTTAGACCCATTTCAATTAGAAATGGGCCAAAGCTGGACCTTACCTCCGAAAATCTCAGGGGGTGGGGTGGGGGTGGGGGGTCCAGACCCCCGGTCCCCCCTCTGGATCCGCGCATGGTTGTATTGAGTTCTAATGAAACACGAGAAAATTACGAAAAATGCATTCAAATCGGTGGTTTCTGGAGTGTCTTTCATCTTTTCTGAACAGTAGTTTGCTTTAGATACTATTTCAAAAGACCCTTCTTTTTGGCAACTGGGGGAGGCGCTCTCCTTTTTTTTTTTTTTTCGCGAGACGATGTGGACGTTGTACGCCTGGCTTGTTGATTTGTCCTTGCTGTAATATGTACTTAGAATATTGGTACGATATCGAGTAAAAAATGTTGAGTATCATTGGGTTTTGGCTTTGAAAAATTGAATGCTTAATTATAGGCCCCCGGAGCATATGAATTCGAGCTATATACAATGTTAAATATTTGCCCATTTTTCTGGTTATTTCAAAGTATGTTTTTAACAAAATTTGTAGATGACAAAAATACTCAAACCGGGTATTTGAGGACAGAAACGTGTAGGTTTCGATCCCCGTACCATTTACATTGATTGTTTGACACAAGTACATGTTTTGCAAATTATTTGGACATGTTCATATTATAGTATTTGTTAATGTGGATTTTCGGGAATAAATTAAACAGAAAACCCCCTCTGCGACGTACATTACAAAACTTCGCGATTGTCTGTACGAATCCACAAATACGCCAATTGATACGGTATCGAATCGATATGCGATAGAATGTATCAGAAAATTTTTGTAAATTTTGTTTCAAAATAGTGAATTCTGGTGGACATCAAGCAATTTTTTTATTACTTAGTTTGCAGGGTTTTTTTCCGAGTTCTAATGTTACCAAAAAAAAAAAAAAAAGGGAAACCGGGGGGGTTTTCCCGAACCCCCCCAAACCCCCCTAAATCCGCCCTTGCACGGAAAATAGGTTTTGACATTTATTAGCCTATTTCTGAAGACTTAAAGATGACTTGTCGATTTTTCGTTAAACATCGAGTTAGATCCCTTTAACACATATATATAGTAAATACTGCAAACGGTATTAGCGTGATAAATCCCTGTGGTCAGTATGTGAGTACACACTCAACAGCTCAATATCGAACTCGAGTACGGTGAGTACCCCTTCCCATGAAAAAAAAAAACACGTGCTTGGCGTTTTTACTTTAATCAAAAACATGAAACATGCAAATGAAGTTTACCTTTAAATTGAAAAAAAAATCTGACACTTTTACAGACGGAGTAAGGCAGAACAACTAGAAATTGCACAGGATTTCGTCTTCCATATGGGCGCTGACATATTGATTTTCGGTTTGAAATGTCGATCCCATTCTTTCTTTTTTTAATTTCACTATACTAGTATGACTATTTTAAAAATCTTGGGTTTTTTGTCCTTGACACATTAATACTATGACCAATTTGACGCATTGTTCTGAATATCTGGACAACAACATTAACGTACGCGTCTAAAGGCATCGCATTGGCTTTATATATCATTGGCGTAGGGAAAGGGTCTTCAAAAGCAGGGTTTTTTCCCCTTGTTTTGGGGCCGAATTTCGACCCTTCCCAATGCCAAATTTCCTCTATTTTTCCCAAAAAAATCACCCTGAAATTCCCAAAGAGGAATTATGAAAAAATCACCTGAGAAAATAAGACCCAAAACCTGGAAGTCGAGGACAAGGTAACAAAATGTCCTATTTCTAAGTGCATTTTCTAAAGTATTTTATTCATCCCATGTTCAGTTCAAGCAAATCAATGGATTATCAGTGTTAATAAATGATACTTTAAGGTTATACTTTGGTGAGAATTTGTACAAAAAATTTCCAAATTTCCAAATTTTCCCAAATGGGACAGGCACAGGCACAGGCACCTTCTCCAAAAGGGGCAGGACAACTCTAGTTTAGTTTAAACATATTTTATTTCATAGTAACATGAAATAGGATTGGGCAAAAGTTATAACAACATTACATAAGCCCTCTCCTTATCATATACAACATATAAATATCAAGATGGCAACTTAAAGAGTGGGAATGATCGTTAAACAAGAATATTTATAATTTATGTGAACAGCATAATGAAAAAGAAATAAATTACATCAGAGAGAGAGAGAGAGAGAGAGATTTTCCTCTTGGTACATCCAATGAACTGAACTATTTTAAAAAGAAAGCGCATGCTCAGCGTTGTGATGGCCACGAATTTATCCCCGCTCCGCAAAATGTGAATTTTTAGCATTTCTAGCTAATTGAGAGGGAGAGTGACAAGTAAAAAATAGACATATGAGTGAGTAACTGTCGTTATTTGATTGATGAGTGAAGTTCTATATGCCCTATAGTAAAAGATAGCTTCTGGTAGACAGTGTTCACATCGGTGTGTCCTGTTCACGCTTGATTGATAACTGAGTAAACAACATTTTTCATGGTGCGTGTTCGAGTAGCGAATATAATCTGTTCATGCATTTATGTGTTCCTTGTTATGAACATTGAAACGTATAAAAGACGATTGTCATCTGGAAATTCTTCCCTGGAGCAACAACACAAGAAACTAAGAGACCGAAGTATCCTTGGGTCGTCCTTCTCTAGTTCAAATATGTCCGACCCATCTCAGGCCTACTCGCTCCCCCCTCCCCCCATGTCATTGTCGTCTTCCATGCAGTCACCGTATAAGTCCCTGCAATCTTTTCCTTACATGATGCAACCTCAGTTCGTGTCCACTCCAAATCCAGTGCAAAATACTCTTGCTCAAAATTCATCATTGTCTGACCTTGACATTCAGAGGATTGTCATGGCGATTAAAGGTCAGGTCGTTGCCGAGGTATATACAGCATTTAACAATCAATTTGAGTATATGAAAACAACAATCGATACTTTGTCGTCAAAAAACAAAGAGTTGGTACAATGCATCGATGATCTTGAAATGCACAGTAGGAAAAATTGCGTTCGTATCACAGGCATACCTGAGGAAAAGGTAACAGTAAATGGGGAGGGGAAGGAGATGCGGGTGCAAGAAAACACCACCGAGAAGATAGTGCAGCTTGCGTCCGCAATCGGAGTCGATATCTGTGAGGAAGACATCGAGGTCTCCCATCGCATTAACAGGAAGGATGGTTCTCGTGACCGCCCCCGTCAAATTATTGCACGGATTCGCAATTACGAAAAGCGTCATGCTCTTATCGCTAATGGTCACAAACTCGCAAGAATACCCGCAAGGCGTGGCACATATATCAACCAGGAACTGACAAAGGCAAGGTCTAAAATTGCCTCACAGGCGCGTCAGCTCGTTAAAGAAAGGAAAATTAGGAGCACCACAGTATGGGACGGAAAAATCCTTATGACTGACCTAGGAGGAAGGAAGTTCACTGTCCAATCGCTGGACGAATTCTTGGATGTCGTAAGCGGCCTTGGTGCAGGAAAAAACATTCCGCCCTCACAAACCAAGGACGCCCCGCAGACGTCTCCAAAGGAGTGACACCGTTCCTCGCTATTCCGTTACATGGCTCATCCATGACTGATATGATTCCATACGTTTCCATGTGAATTTGAATATCACCTTCTTGATGTTCCTTGAAGTCTTATTTAGTATATCTTGCTTTGATATATGAATGAATGAAATATATACATTCATCAATGTTCATGTATTTTCCATTCGGTTTCGTTGATATTTCAACTACAGTGGCGGATCCAGCGCCCCCTTTGCCGGGGGGTCAAGGGGCGAATTTTGCCGATTTTTACTGAAAATGGGCCAAAATATACTTGTTTTTGGAAAATTTTGGGTCAGTGCCGGGGGGGCGGACGCCCCCTCCGCACTAGGGCTGGGACGATACATCGATATATCGATAAATCGCGATACGGTGTTCCACGATACGCGTATCGATACGTTGGAGCTATATCGCGATATCCGGACCCATTTTTAACTCCATTCAAAGGCATGAAAACGCTCAGTAACTTCGTCGATTGAAGGCTTTGGGCTAACTGAAACGTGTGACTTACTGACTTAAAAGGGTAAAGATGTTTTTCTTGACTAATCTTCCTATGTTTGCTCCGGATAGTATGCAATTCGCATATGCATATCAGTATAATTGTCAATTTTACATGCATATAGTTTGCGGTACAGGCGGAAAGATCGCCTTGATATGCGTATGCGCTTCTAATTTTTTTTTAGAAATGCATATGCATATCCAGCATGTGGTTTGCGGGAATCTAGCCGCAGAAACGGCCAATGGCACTTGGATATTTTGTAGGTCCGTGTCGTTTGTCCGTTTCTGCGGCTAGCGGGAATCCTACAGATATTTCTCTACTCAAACTCAATTTAAAGCGGCGAAAGTAAAGTTTTCAGAAACCGTATCTAACGCGACCTTAATATTTACAATTTTGTAAGATACTATTGTCCAGAGAAAGTACCTGATGTCTGGATCAAAGAATGGGTGAGAGTGAGAGCGACGTGAAAACGGCATGAAATAACTTATGTCAAGTAGCTATTCATGCGTGCATGATCCATTCATATATCATCGATTTTTTAAGATACTGGCGTTCGACCTAAATCTCTTCCATTTATTTATCTGAAAGAAAGAGTTCTGAAATCGTAATGCTAGTTACTTAACTTTGTAAATTTTTAATATAAAACCGACTCCTTGATTGAATGTCGGAAACAGCCTTTTGAAAATGAAGGGGGAAAAACGTCTGTCTACTACGATCTTTATATATCTATTATATTTTCTATTGACGTCAGCAACAACTTTAACTCGAGAATAAAATCATAAAGGATTAGTAGATTACGTCCACGTGGTTAACGCACATGCTCTCTCTCTCTCTCTCTCTCTCTCTCTCTCTCTCTCTCTCTCTCTCTCAAGGTTTTGTTAATACATGTACATAAAATAAAACGTACAGAGACGGAAAACCGTTTGTCATAAAAAAATCAAAGTGCAGGATGTATCCATCGAATAAAATCAAACACACGCTGTAATCCTTTCAATATTGTAGAGAAAGGATAGGAATAGGATTTCCTCATGAAAAATAGAAATTCAGTCTAGGATTTAATCATTCAAATAGGAAGGGGAACTGAAAAGAGAGATATAAAATGTAATTCCATGTATTGAAAAAAGGAGGGGGGGGGGTTTACATAAATTCATGGACTTTTCTTCATTTTCAAACTGAGATCACGAGGCTCTCTTATTTTCCAATTCATGACTTTTCTTGTTGATGCAGTTACTGAGAAAATGAACATACAAAAAAGAGTATAAATACATGTTAAGGTGAAAACATAATTGCAAAGGGTATAGATTTGTTCTTGTAGTTTGACTTGTACATTTGTAGTAACTAGCCTCTGTCTATCAGTAATAACTTGTGATATTAATGTTCAAAGTTTGAAAAGTTTGTTTGATTGCTTGGGATTTTGTAAATCTTGATTATTCCAGGATCTAGAAAAATATAGTCTTTATCAAAATATTGTAATGTTATGCTTGAGTTTCATTCTATACAGCCTTAATCCTCATTATGGCAATATACATAAGAAATATCGTGATACATATCGTATCGTAGGCACTATATCGTGATACGTATCGATACGCTCGAGACCCGTATCGTCCCAGCCCTACTCCGCACCCCCCTAAATCCGCCACTGAACTATTAATTCAATATAAAATCACATTTAATGAATATCACCTTGTTGATGTTCCTGATCAACATTCGTTTTTTTGCATTTGAAGTTTATTTAGTATATCTTGCTTCAAATGATATATGAATACATGTTTTTTTTTTCATTTGGAATGCAAAACTTCTGATAGGCAAAATCCATTTTCCCATCGATCTCTTCGTTACTTTTGATATTTCATATATTAATTCAATATAAAACCACATATACTAACCCTTTTAGCCGGGATAAACTTACCTTGAACTTGACATACTGGTGCTTCAAAATAATAAGAGTGGTCATACCTACTGACCTTTGACCTTACATACATTCCATATTTATATTCATCCTAAAGATGGTCGAAATCTCTAAAAGTAAAGAATATCTTTAAGCTTTGGGGTTTCGTTTGGTACCACGACCCCCTGATCGTTCCATTTCAGTCTGCATTTTTTATTGGTTGTTTTTTTATTATAAGTACATGTACTCAGTTTTGCATTCCGACCACCTGGTGTCCGGTTCGTCCTATGCGTCTCACTAGAGTGTGTCGTGTAGGGAGGATCGGATGCATAATATGACACATGCCGTCTCTAGACGGCGTTTCTCGTCCCTATCATATAGTTAAGTGTAAAATAGAATTTGAATACCAGTGCATAGTTCTATGTAAATATATAAGTACATGTAATATCATAACATTATTGACATTGACTCATTCTGAAGAACTCAGAAACTATATAATCCCGATCGTTGGCATAGAAAATGCCTGAAATTCATTTACACATGTACATTTGTATGTATTTTTTGTTGTTTCTTGAACTCTCTCTTTTCTTCTCATTTCCGTCTTTCTCTCGCTCTCACAAATATTTCCGAGTATTTCTGTATATTAGGCATTCCATTGTTTACCTACCTATCTTGGCCAAAGTGTTCGATGTTAAAAACACTGCCATTACTTGATGGGTTGTATGTTATTTTTATATAGAGCCAGGGTAGGTTTATTTTACTCCAGAGCAACAAAACAAAAGGGGAGTAAACTCAAATTAATATTTTGTCTGAATTATTCTGCTTGTCAAATTCCATTGATTTTCTATATTACGATTGTGTCTTTTTTTAAACGTAGTTCCACTTTCTCAATCATGTTACGAATGTCTCTGTTGATATTATTGTTACTGACTTTGTCGGGTGATGTACATCCTAATCCCGGCCCCCATACCCAAATTAGTGAGTCAAGTTCTAACTTAAATACTCTATCCACAAATTATCTAAGTACAGATACAGGTGATAAATCCCTTTCATATCTAACATTAATTCATTTAAATATACAAAGCCTTATCCCCAAAAAAGATATAATTAATGCCGAATTATTGGACTTTGATTTTCTATGTTTTACAGAAAGTTGGCTCAATCCCTCCGTCTCTGATTCAGATATTTTACTTAAAGGTTTCGATGTCCCTCTCAGGTGTGATAGAAAAGATAGACCTGGTGGAGGAGTTATTGTTTATTTCAAGAATAATTTGACTTGTAAACGTAGAAATGATTTAGAAATTCCCGGATTGGAAAGTGTTTGGCTAGAAACCAATATAAAGCATGAGCATTATCTAATCGGAACCTTCTACAGACCACCTAACAGTAACAATAGTACATGGAATTTAATTGAACAATCGATCGAGCTTGGAACGATCTGCCCGAAAATCTTAAAAGTATATCCAGTATCCAAAAATTTAAGAAAGAATTATCCTCCTTAGATAACAAAAGTACTGTCCCAGATTATTATCTCATTGGTTCTCGTCAAGCACAAATTCTCCACGCGCGACGTCGAATGAATTGTAGTTCACTCCGGCATCATCTTTACTTAAAAAATATTGAACCTTCACCCTACTGCTCCTGTGGTGGCATCGAGACCACGGCTCATTATTTATTTCATTGTAAAAATTACACAAGAGAAAGAAATGCAATTTTAGTCCCACTAAATGTCCCACTCTCCTGTAGCCTTATGTTGTTTGGTGATTCATTAATGTCGTACCAATACAATGTTGATATATTTAAAGCTGTACAAAAATATATACTTCAAACTAAAAGATTCTCATAAATGATTACATACAATCAAAAATTTTTATCTATCTTACTATCAATTTTAAAGTCATTTCGCTTTTGAATGTTATAGAAACTGGATCCCTTGTACTAGCATCTCTTTTTGTTGTTAATCCCCTTATTAGATCTTATATTTTGAATGCCTTATCAACTTTATAGTAAGTTAACATGCCTCTCACTTTCATCTCATCCTTCTTACTTCTATATCTATACATCTACTCTCTTTATTTCTATTTTCACTCTTTTCGGGAAATTCATGGTTATCACTTTATGCATTTTACAGATGAGAGAAGAATTAACATAAGCGTTTCGCTTGTTTTCTAATCTCAATGTCGATGTTATTGTAACTTGTAACCTATGTTTGTCATTTCATCAATAAATACAGTTTAAACTAAAGCGCTTAGTTTGTTATATGTAATCTTGTACAGCTAATAAGATAGTTTCATTTTGTTTTTCACTGAGGATGTCCTCATTTCCGAAAAGCAAGGTTTCTAAATCAAGGGGACTGAAATCATGTAGTTTATAAAAAAGGTTATTTCTTTGTGTTAGATATAATCGACATTCTAACAAGTAATGAGAGACATTCTCTTCGTGCCAACCACAGTAGCAGATTGGTGTATTAGTAGAGCAGTTGCATTTGTTTTACTTCTTACTTTACCACTACTTTTACCTCACCTCTACGCTTCAGTGGTCACTGTGGTTAGGGATTAGGCCGTGGTATTTAAAATTCGTTTTCCATCCTGATGTTTCAAAGAAAGACACCCTCCAGTGAGGCGAAAACACACAAACATACAATTTTTGTATTGTTGTCAATGACATGTATTATTCTGAAATTTTATTTAAGGCACATATCCACTGCACAAGTCAGGGGAGACGGGAATGTGAGCTATTATAGCTAAGTCGGGGTTTAAATAGATCCATTTGAGCCGTTTTTCATTTCGAGTAATAAAGCCGTAGTGGAACCTTTTTTTCAATTAGACAGGATACCTTTGGCAATCTCGAATTAATTGTGAGTGTATGCTTTTTATCTGGTATTTTGTCTCGAAAGGTACCAGTCCGCACACGTAAAACAGAATATTTCACAGCTATGGCTTTACATTGTTCAATACACAATACCTTTTAAAGCTGACCTGTCACTTTTTTACCATTTAAATGTGAAAGTATAATCATCAGATGGACGGACATGCAGACGGGAAGATCATTTATTTATGTAGCAAAAATTACAATGCTTAATGTTTCTTCGTCTGAAAAGGGGAAATTTACATAAAATGTACCCGTAAGTTTTATGTCTAAGATATGAAATGTACCCGTAAAACGTCAGGGTAGGTCAGCTTTAAAAGTTAACTGTAGTAGTCAATACTCGAGAACAAGATTATGTAACCCCTAACCACAGTGACAACTGAAACGTAGAGGTGAGGTAAAAGTAGTGGTAAAGTAAACTAAATGCAACTGCTCTAGTAAGATTTACTCTGAAAAGATCATAGTTTATATATATTTATATATGTGTAATACCTAGTACTACGACTCGTCATACCCCAGTGGCGGATCCACCGCCCACTTTGCCGAAAGGTCAAGGGGCGAATTTGGCCGATTTTGACTGAAAATGGGCAAAAATCATGGGCGGATCCAGGAATTTTTTTCAGGGGGGTCCTATAGTCCGAATTTTTTGAAGAGCAAAAGCAAAAAAAGCAAACGCAAGAAAATAAAGTTTTTGTCAGTTATGTTTCTAATTATTAATATATCTCGAATTTTCATATCATAATACTTCATTATTGATTATCAGTTTAAGAGACATGGCGAGCGATAGCGAGCCAGGGAATTTTTTTCCGAGAATTGGAATAAAATACACTTTCGTGTCTTTTTCAGTTTCTTTTCGTTTTCTTAGTGCCCTTATTTATTGACCTAGGTGTAATGTATATGTGTTGTATATAGGAAAGCGCAGCATCATTTGAAAATATAGTACATGTATGTAATAAATTCGACAATTTTTGAAATGCTGACGTAAAAATACTATCAAAATGAAAGATTTCTATTACAAATTCATGATATATTTTTCAAATATTATGATAACAAAAGGGGAATTGGGACTTAATCTTGTGAAATATGTATATTAATAAAAAATTTTTTAGCTATACATCGAAAATTCCGTTACATATATGAAAGATAATTAATTTTCCTTTTAATATGAATAGTCTCAAAAATTGGAAATTCCTATTTCAGACGGTTTGCTCTCTATCTTGTTACAGCATGTAACCACCTCCCCTTCCGCATAATTTCTCAAATGTGCAAAATGAGGACATAAAACCCTGTTACATACATAAAAGATCATTTATATTTTATTTATCAGGAGGAAGGTTCAAAATATTTTGACCCAAAATAGATTTAAATGATTTTTTTTAAATCTAACAAAAAAAAAAAAAAAACTACATTTAGCCACTAATGACCTTGACCCTAACCTTCAAAATCAATAGGCTTTCTGTCTTTAAATTTCAAAGTCCTGGCTCAAATGACATTGTATCAATCTTGTTTGCAATTCCTATAGTTTTAATAAACAAATGTGGGTATGGTACCCCCCCCCTTTCCCTTACATGTACGCATAAACGTAATTTCTCTGCTGATGGAACAAAATATTAAGAAGTCCGTTACATATATGAAAGATCATTAATTTTCCTTTAAGTAAGAATAGTTTCAAAACATATTGAACCAAAAAGAAAACAACAATTATTTCAAAGAAATTTTAATCTATTTCTCATAAAATCTATCTTAAGCCTCAAAATGACCTTGACCTTTCACGCACGACCTTGAAAAATTATCTCTTATATTCGGTAAGTTAAATCTACATGGTAAAAATGATGTTACTAGCTTTGTCTCTATGTTTTATACAAGGTGCGCCCTAGGCTAAAAGACAGGCATATAAGAACAGCCACAAAAATCCTTATCTTACCCCAATTTAGAGAATAAAGTAATTTTTTGCTTGAATTTTGTAACTCTGTAGAAAAAATGTGATATAACTACTAAAGATAGTATTTTTTACTGCAATGATATGATTCTGTGAATTATATAGATCATATCCAGAAATTCGTGATTTTTGAATGAAAATACAGTTTTCCAAAAAAAAACCCCACCTGAAAATACAAATAATGTATTTAAAACATAAGTTATTATGCGAAAGAGCATAATAGATCAGAATGGAATACATCCTTTAATTATCGAATTCATAAGTGATAAAGATGTCATGATTGATGTATAGAAATAATCTTAATAGAAATTAGTATGCAGATTTCTGACGAAAAACAGAAGTTTTGAAGTTTTTTTGCGTTTAAATAATTAAATATATTTGATATCCATTGGAAGAGGAAAATGTTTAGATTTAATTTTCTGAACAACGATCAGAATTCATACAGTGGATCTCAGAGACGGGAAAAAAAGAAAATAACATTTTCACAAAGTAATGCAATTTTTAGGAAAATAAACTTTTTTTAAACCCAAAAACGCAAATTTTATGAGAAATTTGAATTAAAGCTTATCATATTCGAAAAAAGTATTTAATTTAAATAAGTTAGTAATTTTCACCTTTCGATCTTTGATGTTACTTTCCACAGAAGAAATATTTATTGTTTCCTTTTTCAGTGATTTTTCGGTATTTTTGTTAAAACGTTGATGACGTCATTTCAACGTCATATTTGAAAACGATCTACAATGAAAATCATTTGACGACATCTTGATTCATTAACCACAGATAAAGAGCTTTCATTTGATACCAATATTTACCGTGTACTATGCGTGTCGACTAAACTGGTCACCCTACTAATATGCTGTTCGAGAACACTGCTGAACTGACGGGTGTTGCTGGCTACCAGGAGATGCTTACTCTCCCCGGGTACCTGATCTCATCTCTATTGGGGATTCACTTTTTCTCCTTTGCAGAATGTTTCAGTTGTTTTGGTGCATTTTTCATGCCAGTTGATTATGACCTATAGATTTTGCATTTGATTTTCACATCATAATGATGTATGAAAACCTCTCTAACAAAATATCTGGAGAAAAAAAAAACAAGATAATGGATAAATCATCTGTACATAATTGACAATGAGAAGCTGTTTTGCTGATTTTAGCAAAAGAATAGAATACTATATTTCATTTATCTATACCAATATTTTTTACCTTGTGGCACAGCCCTTCTTGCGATATCCAAATTTTTTAACTTGTGATCTTGACCAATTCTTGAACAATTTTATCCTTGGTTAGAACATTTGAATTTTTAAGTGATAGGTTTTTCATGTTTTGCAAGTGTGTACCTTATGCAAAAACCCTTTCCTTGATTACATTTAAAAATAAAAAATTGACTTTGACCTTCTTGCAAAAAATTCCAACCAACTCGAAAACTTTAAAATCGTAGATGAAATGGCTTTATACATGTATTTCTTTATGTCAGGACCTTTACATGGACAGCAAAGGTTTTGATCTTGTGACCTTGACCTTGGATTTTGACCCATTTTGAAAAACTATTGACTTGAAACTTTTTAAAGCATAGTGATAGGGGTTTCATATATAACTCAAATATCTCAATCATGGTTCATACTGAATTTCTTTTATCAAAATATCATGACTTTTCCATGACTCAAACTGCACTTTCTATGACTGTTCTTAAATGATGATATTCAATTTGAAGACGGTTAACATTTATACCACTTGGTGAGTGTCACTGCTGGTGGACCAGGAGTCCCCGAGGGCACATGAAGCCAAGTTCGATCAATTTCGGTTTATCGTTTCTTCAAAGCATTCTAAAATTTCTGATATCAAAATTTCTTGAAATTTCTAAAACGTGGGTGCTGTAGAATCACATCCCACCCATCCTGCTACTTCTTTCAGTATGCTTTTCGACATAGTAACTTTCATACTTATTTTGGTATATTACATTGTTTAGATTTGAGCATCACTGACGAGGGTTAAGTATCCGAAACTTGCATGTCTGGTTCATGCTGCCAGATCTGTTCTTAAATGTTGCTATTCAATTTGAAGACGTTTAACATTCATAGACAGGCAAGCTACCAATAGCTTTGACCATTATGTTGAGTGCATCACTTATGGTGCAAAACTAAACAAATAAACCTGCTCGTCCTCAGAGAATCTGAATTTTGTGATGCTTTAAACGATCATAGACAAAATGAAGGGATATATACATTGCCTTGAAGATAAGAAACCAGTTTATAGTGAAATTTCATGACTTTTCAAGGACTTGCCACCAAATTCCATGACTGAACCCATTTTCCCATGACTTTTCAAGACCCGTATAAACCATGTTGATTACTGCAATTATGCCAAAGTGGTATCATATGGATTCCACAAAATTAAACATAATGCAAAAGGAATTTTGTGTGTACCATGTTCAACCATTTCTGTAACCATAACAGCCTGGATCAGTACTGATAATATATGATTATGTTACAATATTACTTGTAAATAGTATGTATCTTAAATTCTACATGACCAAGATAGATGTACTAAATACTAGTAGTATAAGCTTTATTTTGTTATTTATTTCATTCTATATATATAATGTGGAACATGATCATCAATCAGAGTCCAAGTCTTCTGCAAACTCCTTATCAAACTCAGCCTGTGTTATCTGTAAGGAGAAACAGAAAAACATCTGATCAGGAAATACCAATGTTATAGCAAAGAAAACTGCTCTAGATAATATTCCTAAACCTAATATAATAAATATTACAATAATAATAAAATCGTATATATAACAAGTTAAAAGTCATGTTTGTAAAACATTAATGCCCCCCTACACCTTCTGTGATTAAAGTCCGTCACAACTTTATACTTGCATTGATACAACCTATGGGGGTATAAAGTAACAGTGTAATGAAAAAAGTCAAAGAAGTATAACTGTCAGGAAGACCTGTATGTACAGCATTTATGCTTTGTTAAAGCTCTTCTTCTAATAAACTTCTACAAGGTAATTAATAGTATTCTATTAAATAATCATATTCAACAAACCTGATACTGAACAGAATGTTGGTAAATTTTCCAACCAAAACTCAAGGGGCATAACTCTGTCAAAATTTTTTTGATCGGACCCAAATATAAACTTGACCTAGATTTTCATTTGATGTGTCTGTACACAAGATTCATTTCAGTGTGTGAATACACTCCAGAGATATTGAACGAAAATCCTGAAATTTTGGTACTTTTCGAAAAGCAAGGGGCTAAACTTTGTCAATTTTTTTTTCATTGGACCCAAATATGAACTTGACCTAGATTTTCATTTGATGTGTCTTTACACAAAATTTCATTTCAATATGTGAATCCACTCCAGAGGTATTGAACGGAAACTGATGTCGTGGACCGACCGACCGATCGACAGACAGAAAGTCAGACAGCGGCAAAGCAATATGTCCCCTCTTCTTCAAAGGGGGGCATAAAATTTTTTGATTGAACCCAAATATGAACTTTACCTAGATTTTTATTTGATGTGTCTGAAAACAAAATTTCATTTCAATATGTAACTCCACTCAAGAGATATTGAACGGAAACCCTGAAATTTTGGTATTTTTCGAAGTGCAAGGGGCATAACTCTGTCAAAATTTTGTTCATCGGACCTAAATATGAACTTGACCTAGTAGATTTTCATTTGATGTGTCTGTATACAAAATTTCATTTCAATATGTAACTCCACTCAAGAGATATTGAACAGAAACCCTGAAGTTCTGGTATTTTTCAAAGTGCAAGGGGCATAACTCTGTCCAAATTTTTTTGATCGGACCTAAATATGAACTTGACCTAGATTTTTATTTGATGTGTCTGTATACAAAATTTCATTTCTATATGTAACTCCACTCAAGAGGTATTGAACGGAAACTGATGTCGTGGACCGACCGACCGATCGACAGACAGAAAGTCAGACAGCGGCAAAGCAATATGTCCCCTCTTCTTCAAAGGGGGGCATAAAATTTTTTGATTGAACCCAAATATGAACTTGACCTAGATTTTTATTTGATGTGTCTGAAAACAAAATTTCATTTCAATATGTAACTCCACTCAAGAGATATTGAACGGAAACCCTGAAATTTTGGTATTTTTCGAAGTGCAAGGGGCATAACTCTGTCAAAATTTTGTTCATCGGACCTAAATATGAACTTGACCTAGTAGATTTTCATTTGATGTGTCTGTATACAAAATTTCATTTCAATATGTAACTCCACTCAAGAGATATTGAACAGAAACCCTGAAGTTCTGGTATTTTTCAAAGTGCAAGGGGCATAACTCTGTCCAAATTTTTTTGATCGGACCTAAATATGAACTTGACCTAGTAGATTTTCATTAGATGTGTCTGTATACAAAATTTCATTTCAATATGCAACTCCACTCAAGAGATATTGAACAGAAACCCTGAAGTTCTGGTATTTTTCAAAGTGCAAGGGGCATTACTCTGTCAAAATTTTGTTGATTGGACCCAAATAAGAACTTGACCTAGATTGTCATTTGATGTATCCGTATACAAAATTTCATTTCTATATGTAACTTCACTCAAGAGATATTGAACTGATGTAGCGGACCGACCGACCGACCGACCGACAGCGGCAAACCTATATGTCCCCTCTTCTTCGAAGGGGGGCATAATAAATAGATTTTAGCACAGAAAAGAGGTTTTTCAAATGATGGTCTACCATACATATAGTTTGTTAGTGATCTAAGAGAATAAGGAACTCAATAGTATTAAAAGGATGATCCTGGCATAAGTGAACAGATGTGGTTAGAGTTTGAAAGCCCGGTTCTTTAATGTGCAATTGAGTTAGTATTCTTGTTTACTGCCCATCTTTGAAACTTATAGATGTACATTTGTGGTATTGTACAAAGTTTAAGCTAGAGTTAAAGAGATATTTGTCAGTACATGTATATGACATTTTTTCACTGTTTTAGTAAAAATAATTGTTATGCCCTGGTATGGAAGATCATGGGGCATACTTTTATAATCTGTTTGTCCATAACATTAATCTTTGTTTTGTACATTGTATTTTGAATCATATCATAAACAGCTTATGGATGACCAATACTTAAGGGATTCAAGGTCAAAAGCTAATTAAAACTGCTTAAATTGATCAATGTATCCTAAATGAAGAAATATACACCAAGAGTTCATCTCAATCCAGGTTTTTTATACATTCAATGGTCTAATGAACATAATGGTACCCAAACAACAATAAACGGAACGAACATTTCTAAAGATTTATGCCATTATCAAATCAAAATTAGAAGCTTTGCAATATTTCCTTGATAGTTAAACAAAAGACATTCGAATTTTCACTTTTTACTAAATATCTTAATTCATTTTGGGCAAATATTTCATCATTATAGACAAGTTTCAGAAAATCCTATGCCATTTTGCCTTCATGTACCCCATAAATAATAACGTAAAAATACACATCGGTACCATACAAATGGCACATAAAACAAAAAATCAAGGTCAAACCATGCATACATTGTTGTTTTTGTATTCTTTTCTGTAATATCAATTGATTGGTAAAGAAAATCTGATATGTATCCATGTAAATGGTAAAGATACAATGATATTCAATACCCCCCACCCTTTTTTTTCAAAAAGATATGTTGTAACCTATAGGTTTTCACTGTTATTGGTATGCTACCTTAATATCATATATCATAAAAAAAAATATGAATAATTTTACGCATTCAGGCAATTTCATTATAATGACCTTGATCATTGAGCTTGATGACACTATAACGTGTATTGACAAACTCAAACACATTCTGAGATACATGACGACATGAAGCATAACATTCCCTTGCCTAGTCATAAAACCTTGGAACTTTTCTTATTGTCTCACTCTGAAGATGTTCTTGACTTTTTTTCTTTCAGTTTTCTTTGATTTTGACCTCTGAGCTTGATTTTCAACATTTGACCTTGAAAATCAATCAACTTTATCCAATCACCAAATCCTTTTAACAGTGGCAGAAAATTGATGACGTCATCCGACTATTGGTCCTTCTTAAGATGATTCATTGCAAAAACCATTGCTTGTGACAAAATTTTTACTTTACCTTGATCTTTGATCATCATCACATTAACTTTAAGTTTTACCTTCTCTTTCCATATGGCAATTTACATCAGGATAGTGTTTAAAATATGTACATTGCATTACATTATGGATCCTCAGATACATCACCCACACAATTCTGGTTGATGTAGAACTTAAATGGAGATGTCGCATTTGACCTAACTTTGTGACTCATATATGAAATATCGGTCAGATCCAATATCTGTACCATGCATTGCAGTAAGCATTCTCAGATGCATCATCCATACAAGTTTGAATAATGAAAGACTTGAAGATTGCAGGGAATAAGGGTGTAAGTTTTCATTGCCCTGAAATAGTGCAAAAATGTGCATTTCTAATTAAGTCCAAAAAGAAGTAAAAAACGCGTCAAAAATTTGACCTCGACGTGGAGCCAAAAATAACAACACTTCTTAAGGCATCTCTCTAAATCATCCTGATGCTTTCGGTTTGTTGATACGTGCTTCCATTCTGAAGAAGTTTGTCAAAGGAGGGTACCCCATGTGACCTACTTTTACCTGTGGTGGTGCCACCTGTTGATGGATCCGGACAAAAAACAACAACACTTGTAGGGGACCAATAGTACTTCATTCCTACCTTGTTTCATCAGAATCCCTTCTGTAGTTCTGGAGAACAAGTCGAAAATGTATAAAAGTTTACGACGGACGGTGCCCTATGACAATAGCTCACTTGAGCTTTGCTCAGGTGAGCTAAAAATGGACCAAATTTTTCCCTATTCAATGAAACTTACTTTTCCTCTCTTTAATTTTTTTAACACCCTAACATCATCATCTAAATCCTTTATGTCATCTTCTGTCATCTCATCAGCTTTCCTTTTTTTCACCAATTCTTTTTTCTCTTTTCTTTTCTTTCTTCTTTCCTTCTGTTCTCTCTTCTTGGACCATGCTTCAGACCTTGGAGGGTGTTTGAATTTTGTTTTCGACTTAATTTCCACCTCACTCAGTTTTTGTTGTCTTTGCTTCTCCCTTGCCTTGTCTCTGGAAGAAGAAACAATTTATCAAATCTTCATGTGTTTAATAATACAGCATATTAGTGTCTCATGTAAATATTACTTTCAAGCAATGCTCAAAGGAATACCACTATCAGTAAATAGATTGCTGCAGTTAAATATATTTAAATTTATATAAAGAAGACATTACTACATGTACACTTACTTAAATGCAATGGAAGATAGGTCAATATCTACAGGTTGAAAATTTGGGAAATCCTTTCCTTTTGTTTCTGGCATTTTGGGTATTTTCAATAGTCCATATCCCATGGCAAGCTTTCCTAAATCTAATTCTTTTAACTGAAATATTAAGCTGCACTCATGTTTAGCATAAAACTGCACAAAGGATACATAAGCTTTTGTTCCTTTTTCAAATATAGCCCTATCTTTGCTTGACACTTTCCTTATTTTTGGAATGTAATTATGCACATCAGATACTTCACTGAGCTGTTTAAGTGGCACTTTTTGATTTATGCTTAAGAAATTGACGTAACTATCCTCTGAGGGAAGTAAGAAAACTAAAGCGTTTCCATGGTGACCAATTCTTGCTGTACGGCCACATCTATGCACGAAGGATGTGGCAGTACTTGGAGGGTCATACTGAATGACCCAGTTGACTTCTGGAATATCAATTCCTCGAGCCATAACGTCTGTGCAGATTAATACGCCATAATCAAGCTTTCGGAACTGTGAAAATATCTTACTCCTCTTCTGTTTCATTTTGCCATGGATGCACAAAACCTGAAACAAATTAATGAAGAATCTTTCAACTATTTCAAAAGTCTTTACATGTATTTAAATGTACTCCTACATGCTATTAAGGTATTCAGCTCGTAATACATTTTCAATGAGAATGATCAAAGATACAGATTTTCTATTTCATCATATCACTAATTTTGCTCATATAAATGATGCCACTTGTCAACCAATGACCCATGCAATTACCTCCGAACATTCCCAATAATGAAATCATCGGTATTTGTCGGATATGTAGGAATAGTGTAAAATTTTAACCGGAAGTAACTCTATTAGGGTGCGGGAACCTTAATATTACATACATTGTACTACTTTGATGAAATTCTACAAATGAATTATAATATGTATAACATGTTCATGTAGAATTAAGCAAAGCACATGCTTTTTTCCATAATACATTCTCATTTTCTTTTTTAACGATTTGATAAATTCTACAAATGAATTGTTATATTGACATAATTAATTTGCTAAGTACTCTATGACTATAGCCCAGGTGAGCTAAAATCATGTAACATTGTGTTAATGGATCTAACCTGAGTATTTTTCAGTAGCAGCTGCAGTAATTTCGAAAAGTATTCAACACCTGCACATGTACTAATAAACATCATGACTTTCTCTTTCTTGTGTTGCTGTAGAAAATACATGAGCTGATTAAACTTTTTGTCACTTTCTACTATCATGTAGAAGTTATCAAGAGTTGAGGGAGTCCTTTGTGACACTTCTGGGCTATCTTTTGTCTTCTTCTCTTTCACGTTAATCCTAACAGGATTCCGTAAACCAGCTCGAATCAACTTCTCAACTTCATCCGTCTGAGTAGCGGAGAATAATCCAGTTCTCCTTTGCTTTGGTAAATAACTGAGGATAGTGTTGATAGTGGATTCAAACCCCATATCTAACAAACGATCTGCCTCATCCAGGACTAGTACTTCCAAACTCTTCACACTACCAGCAAGGCTGAAGTTTGTCGGAGGCTTCTCAAGTAACGCTTCAAAACGACCTGGAGTTGCTACCACAATGTTGCCTATTATAAAGAAAAAAAAAATAAAACTACATGTAAAGATTTTTTAACATTCAGCTTAAATATGTACATGACCTATTCAACTGATCCAACTTTATGGTAACTTCTATTTTAATTACTTCCTACATTTATCATGTCAAATTCTTTGTTTACATTGCATGTAAATTACTTTTTTTCAGATTAAATGGAAATCTTTATTAAGTTAAAATAAATGGTAATAAAACACCGCTAAAGACGGTATGGCCGGATTGCAAAGTAAGTTTTTGTCACCAACTGGGTCAAGGTCAATAGGTCAAATAATACAGCATAAATTGAAAGGTTTTGTCAGAGGCAACCTACATGTGTAAAATTAAGTTCTACTGCACACAGTTCCATAGATTTTGCTTAAACCAGGAACTTTAACCAAAATCCTTAACTAGGTCAAAGTCCAAGGTCAAGGTCACTAGGTCAAATGTTACAGCATAAATTGAAAGGTCTTGTCATGGGCGAGCTTCATTAATAATATAAAGTTTCTACTGCATACAGTACCATAGATTTTGCTTAAACCAGGAACTTTAATCAAAATCTTTGAGTAGGTCAAAGTCGAAGGTCAAGGTCACTAGGTCAAATGTTACGGCACAAATTGAAAGGTCTTGTCATAGGCAAGCTTCATGTATAATATAAAGTTTCTACTGCATATAGTTACTTAGATTTTGCCTCAACCAGAAACTTTAACCAAAATCTTTAACTAGGTCAAAGTCCAAGGTCAAGGTCACTAGGTCAAATGTTACGGCATAAATTGAAAGGTCTTGTCATGGGCAAGCTTCATGTATAATATAAAGTTTCTACTGCATATAGTTACTTAGATTTTGCCTCAACCAGAAACTTTAACCAAAATCTTTAACTAGGTCAAAGTCCAAGGTCAAGGTCACTAGGTCAAATGTTATGGCATAAATTGAAAGGTCTTGTCATGGGCATGCTTCATCTATAATATAAAGTTTCTACTGCATATAATTCCTTAGATTTTGCCTCAACCAGAAACCTTAACCAAAATGTTGACGGCAGACGGACGGACAGACGGACAGACAGACGGACAGACAGACGGACGGACATTGTCAATCTATAGACCGGAATTGCTTTGCAATCCGGCCAAAAAGTGCTAATGTCCAAATTCAATGACAATGAGTCCATTCCTGTATTGAGATACATATTTAAACTAAAGGTCATATATTACATGTGTATTTGATACGGTAAAGGGTAATACATGTCCAATGTATATATATATTTACATGAAACAAACTTACTAAAAATATTTGGTAAAAAGCTGCATTAATAAATTAATGTTTTTACCATTTAGGTACCCTCTAGCCTGTATACAAAGATTTTGAACATTTACATGACCTAGACCTTTGACCCATGAACTTGAAAATCAATATTGTCCTTCCTGAGACTTGTCATAAGCAACAAGTGTATGAAATTAAATAGAGATTGGACAAAAATGAGCCCTCTAGGCTATATCAGTGAAATAAGGGTAGGTCAAGTTTGGGAAATATGAATATATACAATATATTCCTTTTGGCCTTAACAAGGTCATTTCAATATATGCATCCATTGCAGAAATAATAAATGGAAACCTTTAATTTTGGGGATTTTTTTTATTCAACTCTGTTAATTTTTTTTGGACCTGTGTATGAACTTGATCTGGATTTTCATGTGATGTATCTTTAAACTAAATCTCAATTAAATAGGTGAATCCATTGCAGAGATAATGAATGGAAACCCATAACCAATATTGAATAGAATTATTTCTAATTGGCTTGTTTTCTAAAATTATTATTTGAACACTTTACGAATTAATTTTATGAATTTATCTTTTGTAAATTAAGTTTATCAGTTAAAGAATAAAATAGTAAAAGATACATTTAAACGTCACTAGTCCAGCATTATTTGACTGAGTAAATTTTGTGAAATTCCCGATTCCATTGAAATCGGTATGTTATATGTATTATTGTAATATATTATATCATGGGTATTATTTGAGCGTTATAATATAAAGCTCTAGTAACCTTACATTAATGAAAGTCAGTTCAGAGTTTCATGTAAATCAGTAATTTCATTTTATCATCTATTCGTAATTTGTCTGTCTTATATTTTTACGTAACTTTTATAAGTCCGTCGAAGATTAATGTATCTCCTTCAGTCAGTCATATCGTCATCATAATTATTTTAATATTCTCTATTTCGTAAAATAAACATTATATCATTAAATTGAATAATTGAATGAATTGTGCAAAGTGTTTATGATATTTACATTTGTATTTAGGGAAAATAATCATGGAGAAATAAATTGAGAAAACGAGATGGATGTCTTGTCTTGGAGTCTGAGCTTGTCCGGTCACAGAAACACTTAAATTGTGGTATTTTTCTTAGTCTAAGGGGCATAACACTGTCAAAATTTTTTGATCGGACCCAAATATGAACATGAACTAAATTTTCATTTGATGTATCTGTATATAAAATTTCATTTTAGCATGTGAATCCATTCTAGAGATATTGGACGGAAACACTTTTAAAAATTGTGGTATTTTTCTAAGTCTAAGAGGCATAACCCTGTCAAAAATGTTTCGATCAGACTTATGAACTTGACCTAGATTTTCATTGGATGTATCTGTATACCAAATTTTATTTCATTATGTGAATCCATTTCAGAGATAATGAGCAGAAAGTGTTGTGGAGGACCGACCGACAGACAGACCGACCAACCGACTGACTGACCAACCAACTGACAGCGGCAAAGAAATATGTCCCCTCTTCTTCGAAGTAAGTAATACATGTAAGTAGTACAACTTTGCAACAAGATGCTGATACTATTTATACCTTTGAAAACAGATTAAACACCCACTGGAAGAACAGGAAATCAAATTTGACCATACATGCATCACCCCCTATGCTACAGATGAAAGATTTAGCACAAACACTAGAGAGGATCTAGAGGGTCATTTTGGCCAATGGTTAGATCCCAACAGGAGGTAACAAGGTATCCATGCCCTGCATGGCAGTAATTAAGCATCCTCTGATGCATCACCCACACAAGTTCAGATGATCTAGGACTTATAATAGTCTGGAAATTGACCTGTCCCATTTTATTAACTGGTTGCTCAAGTGTGAAATACCTGTCACATGTAGCATCCATACCATGCATTGTTGTAAGCATCCTAAGATGCATCACCCACACAAATTTGTATGATCTAGGACTTATATAGGCTGGAAATGGACCTGACCTGTCAAGTAAGCGTGAAATATGAGTCAGATGCAGCATTTGTACCATATGCAATGTATAGTAAGCATTCATAGATGCATCATCCATGTAAGTTTGGTTGCTACTGTATTTAGTTAACCTGTTCGCTAAAGTGTGAAATAATATGTGTCAGATGCAGCATATGTACCATGCAATGTAGTACACATCCATAGATACACCATCTATTAGTGTTGTAACGATTATCGCCGACATCGGCGACATCATCGCTAATACCCTTCGATTTCGATTAATTGATTATGTTTATATAAAACTTCAACGTCAGATGCGATACGGGCCCTGCGATACGTCAATTTCTCTCATATCCACGTATGTGTTACAGTGTAGGCCCATGAAATACAGCTATGTGAGCTACTTCTGTATCACATATCACGTGACAGCTGTATCACATATCACGTGACGCTGTTGTTTCGATTGTTAAAGCTATTATGACGTCATGATTTCAGCCCGCAAAACAAACAAGCTAGCGGCGACGTCGCCATAAAACTTCGATTTTAAGATCGATTTTAAATGTACTCTTGCGTTTTATTTTGAAAAGCCTAATATTCGTAGTTTATTCTTATAGAATAAACCATTTTCGGGGTCGCTGAATTCGAATATCGCAAAATTTTTGCGATTAGATCAACTTGACATTTTTTCAGATTTCGTCCCTTTTCTTTCAGTTGTGTTTTGACCCTTAGATATGAGAGAAAAATACTCTTTCGTGTTCTTCTATGAAAGATACATCGTTTCCACCCTCGGGGTCTCAAAATTTTGCAAAACCCTCGGCAAGCCTCGGGTTTTACATGATTTTGAGACTCCTCGGGTGGAACCGATGTATCTTTCATAGAAGACCATGAAAGAGTCTTATAATCTACTCGACTAAAAAAAAAAACTTCTTAGTTTTTACGCCGAACTCCTGAGCTTTGTAAGAAGGACAAGGTCAGTGAATTTCACAGTACTGCATATTACCACAAAGATATTGCTTGATTTGTTGAATGAGCAAAATCCTAAGTTAACTCTTGGGTCGTGTGGAACCCCTCCCCTCCCCCCTCCCCCCCCCCCCCCCCTCCCCCATCACTGCATATGCTGTTTAAAATCGAAGTCGACTATTACAATCACATATTTGTTTTGACTCCATTAATGCTGTGATCTTGACAAAGTATTTCATTTACTAGACAGGATTTTATCATTCCGTGGTTGGAGTTCTTTCTAGACATTTTGCTATGTATATTAGCATAAGATTGAGAGAAGTTTATTCATTACTTGTCATATTTCTGTCTGTAAAAACAAGAAAGAATTATTTCCGATTAAATCTAAATAATCGATTAAAATCCTCTCCGATTATAAACCGATAATCGATTCTGAAATTTTTCCGATTATACAACACTACCATCTATATAACTTGGGTTGATATAGGATGTACAAGAGGCTGGGCATGGAGGTGTCCCATTTTCCTTAACCTGAGTATGGATCTCGACGCTGGGACGATAGCATGAGGCTGTCTCTACTGCATCAAGGTAAGCCACATGTATTGTGAATTGCAAATCTATTGACACTATGATCTTCTTAAGGTAATAAAGCATCTTATCTTTTCCTTTGTTCAAGAACTTCAACAATAGTCCATTTTCAAGTTCTTGGAATTGATTGTTCAAAACCTTGATTTTTCTCAGACTACGGACAGGAAGTACCTTCTGCATTGTTACTTCTTAATTTACTGACGATTTTACGTATGTTTCCATTTCGGGTGTGACGTCACCATGGAAAACGTCACCAAAATATATTATGTCCATAGTCTAGCTACATTTTTGTATCAAATGGAACATCTCAGAAATTGTCTATTGTTGTGTTTATGTTTTTGTGGGTGGGCCAAAGGAGCTACTACACATATCAAAGTTTATTACCTCCCCTCTCCATAAAATTCTCCACATCTTTTCGTACTGAGACACCACCAATCATGAGAATTGAGGAAAAATGTGGAAGTCTTTCTATAAATATATTTAAAACTTCATATATCTGAATTGCTAATTCCCTTGTAGGAGTGATAATCAAAGCTCCAATCTCATGTTGTTTCAACGGCGCTCGTTTCATCAAAATTTCCAAAATTGGGATTACAAATGCCAATGTTTTCCCGCTTCCAGTCACTGCCTCTGCTGCTACATCTTTGTAATTAAGAAATAATGGAATACAAGCAGCTTGAACGGGTGTAGGTTGTAAAAACTTCAGTTCTTTAAGGGTTTCAATCGTAGTTTTACTTAAATCTGTTTTCACATTGCCCCATGTGCTCTCCATATTTGTTTACGTACAGGGCAGTGCATAAATCATAAAGCTTGGACGGGTTGTGTGATTTTAAAGATCCGGAACAACGCAGAAGCAAAAAGTCGCGTAGCCAGGGTGTAAAATAATGATCACCAATCAAGGCATACATCAAAGTACATAATGATATGAATAAAAACACAAGAAATAATCGAGTGATTTCAGGGCTAAATCAAGCCCTCATCTATCAACCAGCCACATCTATCTTCCAGCTCCTTTATTTTTTTTCATCAAAATTCAGAGCAAAATTATTTTTTTCGAAAAAAAAAAAAAAAAAACCCAAGCCCCCCCCCCCCCGAATTTCAAATGGACCGTGCCTTACTAATTCCAAGATGGCGACTTCTGGTGGCAAGCCCGCTCTGTGAATGTTTTGTTGATATATCGTGCGTTTATAATAGGGCCGTCACCCGAAACTAGGTCAAATCACAGGTAAATACAGGTGCTTGTTTACGTCTTTGTTTACGTCCGTGATAACTTATGATTATATATATATTTATGATATTGAAGTGTTTTTAGGTAAATATGTAATCATTTTAAGGTATATTTACGATATTTAGACCATTTGTTTCATTGTAATGGCCGTTTAATCACAGGAACCTGTCGTTTTATAACAAAGAAAATATTGTTCACTACCTCATGCCTATGTGTTCATAATACATGAACAGAGGCACGAGGGAGTGAACAATAATTTATGTTCTCTATTAAAACAACAGGTTCCTGTGGTTTAATGAATGACAATACAGGTATACTATTTATAACTATATGTACAGGTAGCCCTAATTACAGGTAGACTGTCACGTGTCAGTCACGTGACTCAATAATAAATAATAACATAATGGGATGAATTTTTCATATTTGATTTTCATTTATCAGGTACAAATGTTTTTGAAATACCAAATTGAGCAACTTTTTACTTTTTAAAATATACAATAAAAATGATAACATCATATATGTTTTTTATAACCAGATAAAAAAGGTGTGTGTGTGTGGTGGGGGGGGGGGGGGTTTAAAGTTTACCATAACAAAGGGGGTTGGTGGGATTAAGTTTACCATGTGTTTTTATATAGGAACATACATAGCTTGTTTGTTCCATTCAATAGGAGCTTTACGAATCTTTTGTCTTTTTCTTAAATTTTATATTGAACTTTTTTTCTACATTATAGAGACAAAAATCTTATTTATAGGAGCAAAATGAGCAAGTAAAGAACCTGGGGGTTTTGGGGAGGGGGTTTCTGACATATATTTTAAAAGTCAATTTCTCCTAGCAGTGTATCATGTATATGGATATTATCTGTATATATTTCTTTTTATAATTTCAGGTATCTATCATGCCTCATAATTGCTGTGTGCCGAAGTGTAAGAGTGACTCTAGATTAGTTTCATGCACTGGACTGTCATTCCATAGTTTCCCAAAGGACAAGGAACGTACCAAACAATGGATTATTGCCATAAGAAGAGACATTGGTCCAGACTTCAGAATATCAACATGTACTCGTGTATGCAGCTTGCATTTCGATGAGAATGCATACATGCTATCAGCACCATACAGACAACTGAAGCGATTAAAGAGGGATGCTGTTCCAACCAAATTTGACTGGACAATCAGTAAAGAACCCAGAAGAAAACTTTTTCATGCTAAACCTATGTCCTTACCAACTAAAGTCCAGTTAAGTGACAGTGATTCACCTAAGGTACACTCGTCTTATGCATCAGTCAGTAAAATCTATCCTTGCATCTCTGGCGTTCATTGCAAACGTTTTCATTTTTACACTATATAAAGGCCAAGGGGCCGAAAATGTGTGTATTTGAGTTTTTATTTGTATCATTCCTTCCCTCTGGAAGAAATATTTCCATCTACTGCAATAATGATATGGATCAGTGACGGATTCAGCCTGCAGTGCCCCAAAGAGGGGGCATTTATGACATGCTTTTGGAAGCATTTATTTACTAATTGAATAGATTTATTTCGGAAATAGTATTTCCGAAATAAATCAATGAAATTAGTCAGAAGTAAATTAATAGCCCCAAAACTCCCGAGAAACCACCAATTTGAAAAAAAAAATTCCAAAGTTTTTCTCGGGAATAGATAACAAAGTCGGGAAGGATGAATTGTCATGTTCATCGTCTGTACGTGGACGTACGTTGCGTACGTTTCGGAAACAACCCACATTGAATCATTCTTCATCTGAGGTCCAGATAGTCCTATGCAAGGCATAAAACAAATATTTCTGTACCAAATCTTCAAAGACTCGATATGTAGCATTCCATTAAATTAAAAAAAAATCACTTTTTTTTCGGATTGTTTTAAAACTGCGGTCATGATCAATCTTTTTGAAATGAACAATTAAAATTGTTCTGGCCATATTTGGACTGGCTTCCCCCAAGAATTTTGCAAAGAGTCAAAAATGTATGTTTTTGAATTTCTTTATTTTTAGAATCGAATTGCCAATAAATAATTTCTATCTGGACAATGCAGGGCATGTGGCATTCGTGATCTCTTGTTTGTCATGGAAATTTTAATGATCATTTACTTATTTTCTGCAAGCCGATGCGGGCTCAAACGCAGATCCAGAAGGGGGGGATTTCGAAACATAGCTTTTTTTTATTAACAAGATTTTTTTTATTAACAAGATATTTCATAAGATTAAGTCCCAATTCCCCTTTTGTTGTCGTAATATTTGAAAAGTATATCATGAATTTGTTACTAGAAATCTTTCATTTTGATAATATTTTGCCGTCAGCATTTAAAATTTTTTCTCTGGCTCGCTGCCGCTCGCCAGAATTTATTACATACATGTACGTTGTTTTCAAATGATGCCGCACTTTTTTATATATAACACATATACATAACACCTAGGTCAATAAACAAGCAGTGGCGGATCCAGCGCCCCCTTTGCCGGGGGTCAAGGGGCGAATTTTGTCGATTTTTAGTGAAAATGGGCCAAAATATACATGTATTTTGGAAAATTATGGGTCAGTGCCGGGGGACGGACGCCCCCTCCGCACCCCCTGAATCCGCCACTGAACAAGGGCACTAAAAGGACGAAAAGAAACTTAAAAAGGACACGAATAGTGAATTTTATTCCAATTCTCGGAAAAAAAATTCGCTGGCTCGCTATCGCTCGCCATTTGTTATAATCACATAATCGAACTGACAATTACTATAATGTGAAAATTCAAGATATTTAGAAGCTTTCTGCTCGCCGTCACCCTCCAGTCACCTGTTTTAATAATAATAGAAACAGAACTGACAATCATCAATCAATAACTTTATTTTCTTGCGTATGCATTTTTTTTTTTTGCTCTTCAAAAAATTCGGACTTTAGGACCCCCCCCCCTGAAAAAATTCCTGGATCCGCCCATGATTGATATATCAAATTAATAAGTTGTTTTATCACATGATTCACCCGTTATGCAGTTTCATAAAGCCATTTCATAAATATATGATATGATAACACGTTACATATCACTCTGCTTGAATGCGATTGGTCAAGTTTGGAACCTAATCACATAAACCTTGACAAATGTGACCTTTCAAATATCGGTCAACTGTTAAATTCAGACCCGAAGTCAATATCAATGATTAAAATTGTTGTTGTTGGATTAATTTTTGCATTAAAATACTATTCAAAATTGAAATACTTTTCTCTTACGCACAGAATATCTATACGATGGGGACACTACTTCTCATGGCGTAGCAGACGACTTCTAGATCTCGGCGTGATTCGCCTCAGTAGTTCTCGGAAACGTTGATTTCACGTTAGAAATACACATTTTTAGGCAATATCATGTGATAAAAAGAATCTCAAATGAATTTTCATTTCATACGATGTATTATGAAACTCGTTGTGCGTTTTATATCCCCTCACCAAGGCTCGGGGATATAAAACTCACAACTCGTTTCATAATACATCGTATGAAATGAAAATTCATTTGAGATCCTATATATATCAAATTAATAACTCAAGTTGTTATATCAACTTAATAAGTTGATATATCAAGTTAGTAAGTTGTCATATCAAATTAATATCAAATTAGTAAGGCCATTTCTTGTTTTTATTCTGTTTTGCGTCCTTTTGAAATTGAAAAAGCTACCAGCCAGCCAGGGAGACAAACAAACAAGCATATAAAACAAAGTTGCATTTTCATAATATTTGACGTACGCACCATGTGAAATGTAACCCTATGACCTCTCCCCCACAATAATTATTAATTATGTTTATTAATTAATGCTAATTAGTTAATTACTTCTTGATGTACTTTTATTATGTTAATTAATTGTCATACTATACAGAGAGACTTCCACTCTGGGCAAAGAAAGATAATTTTGAAGTATATTTTGGAAACACATTATTTCAATGTGTTATGAAATTCATTATTCGATCACGCCAAATTTCGGTAATATTCCATATAAGCGGTCCCATCCAGCTAACGCTGGCTGGCACCGGACAATCACGAGTGTAGATATGATCTAATAGGATACAGCTGCAGATATTTCGTATATCGGTGGATGTACCTGTCCTCACCTAGAGTGATGAGGTGACAATAGTTCATATCTCTGTGTTAAGTGCTGTCGGTCTCTGTGCAATGGCTCCAGTTTGACGGGTGCTTTTGACAGATTCTGACAGTTCGGTCCCCAAATTGGGAATGTTTAGTTAATCATCATTTTGGGACACTCGTGATGCCCAGATGCTGGAATTCCCACTGAATAGTATATATTCGAGTCCTAGACTCGGCATGTTAGACCATGTTTAATGATTAAGCTCACATTAGTCTCTGTTAGTACTTTACGCTGTTAATTCATTTACTATTGGAACTTACAATAAACTATTATAAAGTTGAAGTGACTTTCTCTTTGTGAGAAATTAGACAGTAAAAACACAACGCGGAACAAAGATCACCGGACTACAAGGGATCTTTATTGGTGCCTTCTTCCCTGGATCTAAGACAGCCAGAAGAAGTTTCTAAAGACAAAGAAGAAGAAACTAAGGTAGGACACACTTTTCCTTCTACTAAGTACTTATCGACGACCATAGATTTTTCTAAGACCATTTTTGTCCAAATATGTCAACTGATAAGTTAGGAATGTCGGAAGCTGTAGATCAACTATGTAATGAGATGTCTTCCTTGGGTCAACCTAGTCAGTCTTCTCAGTTACCCACACACTCTCAGGTATCCTCATCTTCTCAGTTACCCCAGTCTTCCCAGTCAGGAGAGTCCCAGTCTTACTTCTCATTAGATGATGTCAGACAAGATGTTAGACAAAAACTTCCCAGTTCAAAAGACGACGATGAAATGGTCAAATGGTTGGCAGGTCAAGTAAAAGGTCTTCAGACCGCTATCTCGGTTCCCCTCCTCCAAGTTGTCAGGACTTTCGAAGGCGACCCTAGTAAATTCAAACAATGGATCAAAGATATCGAAAGATATGCTCAAATGGCACGACTGGACAGTAATGACATACCGCGAATCGTCCTCATGACGTGTTCAGGGTCAATAGCAGATTTCGTTAAGAGATATTTAGACGAAGTTGACAAGAAAGGCGATCCCCCTATTTGGCCCCATCTTAAGAAACTACTGCAAAAACGGTTTGCAGAAATAACGGACCCCCAGCAAGCAATGGCTGTGCTGCGTAGAATAAGACAAAAGCCTGACGAAAGCGTTCAGCTTTACTCAGAACGTCTTCTCAGAATCGCTGAAGACGCATACCCGACTCCTTATGATGAAAGGGAACACCAGTTAGTACAAAAGCAGCTAGTCGACATCTTCTGTGATGGACTATGTTATGACTACCTCAGAATGAAAATCTTGAGAGAAAACCCCGATACTTTTGAGAAAGCGTTAGAGATCGCGATGAGAGAACAAAATTTGAGAAAACGATTCAATTTGAGATCAGACTCAGAGTATGCCTCGATGTTGGCTGGCACGAATCCAAATTTGATTCAAAGCCAAAATTTCGGTGTAGGTTGTAATCAGAGTGTCCCACAACAAAATTTTCAGAATGTAAATTTCCCCACTGTTTGGCAAAGTGATGCGCAAAACGCGTTAAATAATCAAAACTCGAGAGTAGTAGAACCCATGGAAATTGACTATTTCAGAAATCAAAAATGTTTCAAATGTAACGGTACCGGACACCGTGCTCGTGAATGCCCGTCCCCCGGACAAATGTATAGTAAACAAAAACATTGGGTAAAAGCTGTTGACAGCTCTGACGACGACTCCGATGAGTCAGACGAAAACGAAGTAGTTCCCCCTCCCAAGGCAAAGAAAACCCCCAAAACTAAAAAGACTCCTAAGAAAACTGAAAGCCCCCCACCTAAACCGCAACCTAAAAAGACTACCCCAGCTCCCCGACAAAACAAGGCCCCTAAACAGAATCCCTCTCAAATAATTCCCCCGGAGACACCGGAGTGGATAAAAGGAGCAGAATGTTGGATCTGCCACATGATAGGTCACCTTAAAAGAAATTGCCCAAACAGGAGAATCCCCGACAAAAACAGAGTAAATCTCTACCCTCAGCCCCACTTCCCATGGAGACATGGCCCCGCCCCTCGACATAATCAGGAAAACTAAGACGCTCTCTTCAAAAAGAAGCCGTTGAAGAGAGAAGAAAATTAAGTGAATCTAAAGACTTTAAGAAAGAAAATGAAAGCAAGAAACCCGTCTTAGAACTTAATTTAGCAGGAAACCCCAGCTCTTGTATCATAAAAGTAGGCAAGTTACGTTGCCGCACTTTAATTGATACTGGCGCTGAAGTTTCAATTATGAGTAGGAAAATATATAATCAATTATCGCCAAAGCCGAAACTGACACCGGTTGTCAAACGATTACGCGCAGTAAATAATGCACCGATACAGATAGCGGGACAAGTGACATTACCTTTCAGCATGAACGGAGTACAAATGTCACAGAAATTTATAGTGGTAGAAACCGTCAACAGAAACTTTATATTAGGACGAGATTGGCTCAAAGAACATGGAGTTCGACTTTACTTCGATTTAGGAATGTTACGTGTAGGAAACACTTATGTGAAACTTGAAGACGACATTCATATTTCACAAATCTTAAGACTTAACAAGAGGACGACTATTAAGCCGCATACTGCACAAATATGTCATGTTAAGTTACAAAAAGGCTTCAAAATACCGGACTCCAGACTTCTTGAAGTCACAAAGATAGACCCAGGATGTATCTTAGACGACCCAGGACTTACACTCACAGAAACAGTGAATACAGTGAAATCACCATTCAAGGTACCAGTCATGATTGTCAACGAAACGAACAAATACTACCGTCTTAAAAGAGGAAGTGTGGTAGGTAAGGCGAGACCCTTGACCACTCAAGAAATCTCGGAAATTCGAAAGGAAGAACCAATGGAAGTTGACGAACCAAATACCGACTTTGAAGAACTAGTGGTACCTGACGACAAAAGACAAGAAATCACCAAACTCCTTACGAAAAACAAGGATCTTATTGCCAAGAAAGACTCGGATCTTGGAGGAACAAAGACAGTACAAATGAAGATCGATACTGGAGACCATGCCCCTATCAAGAACAAACCATACCGGACTCCTTTGAACAAAAGAAAAGTCATTGACAAAGCCATAGACGAAATGTTGGAAGCCAAGGTGATCCAAAGATCTCAGTCACCCTGGGCGTTTCCCTTAGTAGTGGTAGGAAAGAAAGATGGCAGTGACAGGATGTGCGTCGACTTTAGGACCCTCAACAAAATCGTGAAACCGATTTCTTTTCCACTTCCTTTGATCGACGACATCTTATCTCTGATAGGGAACGCAAAGTATTTCACCGCCTTGGACTTAAGAAGTGGCTACTGGCAGGTAACCCTTGACGATAGCAGCAAAGAAAAGACAGCCTTTGCTTGCCACCGCGGACTTTTCGAGTTCAATAGGATGCCCTTTGGTCTCAGTAATGCCCCAGCAGTGTTTCAAGAACTCATGAACATCGTCTTACAAGGATGCGAAGGATTTGCCATGGCTTATCTGGACGACATCTTAATCTTTTCTCAAGACGATCCGAAACAACACATGAAACACATAGAGGAAGTGTTCAAACGACTCCGACAACATAATCTTAAGCTCAAACTTAAGAAATGCGCCTTCTTCAAAGAAGAGACCGAATATCTCGGATTCGTTATCAACAAAGATGGCATATCTCCGGATCCTAAGAAAGTTGAAGCAATCAAGAACTTACCAGCTCCTAAGAATGTCAGGAGAAATCAGAGGATTCATCGGAATGTGTAGCTACTACAGGCGATTCGTACCCAACTTCTCGAAAATAGCGGAACCTCTTATCGCCTTGACCAAGAAGTACGCAAGATTCAAGTGGACAGAGGAATGCCAAACTGCCTTCGATTACCTTAAAGAAAGTCTTACAGTGGTACCCCTTCTAGCCTACCCAGATACCAACAAGCCTTATGTGCTTTATACAGATGCAAGTAACAACTGCATAGGAGCATGTCTTACCCAAGAAACTGACCAAGGAGAAGAAAAACCAATCTACTTTCTGTCTCACAAGCTTAGCCCCACACAGACAAGGTGGTCAACTATCGAAAAGGAAGGATTTGCAATACACTACGCTCTTCAGAAACTTGACCACTACCTACATGGAGCACAGTTTACCATCAAGACAGACCATAAACCCTTGAAATATCTTTTGGATTCTCCAATGCAGAACAAGAAAATACAGCTATGGGCACTCAGTATCGCAGGATACAACTGTAAGATTGAGTACGTAAAAGGAGAAGATAACCACTGTGCTGATCTTCTATCCCGGAATACCGCACCCCAAAACATCAAAGACGACTACGAAGTCTAAGGAATGCGAAGACGAACCGGACATAGATGACAGAGCACTTGAAATAGGAGCTCTCAACTCCAATGAATTCATACCCAGAGGACTTCGCAAGCTGTCATGTACAAGATGACAATGAGATCACCAAAGCTGTCTCTGACTTACCCGAGGAATTCGATATGAAGGAAGCACAGGAAAAAGATCAAGAAATCACAAAGCTCAGAAATAGGATGAAGAAAGGAACGGCAACAAAGGCAGAACAAACACATTACTTCGAAGATGGAAATGGACTCCTTTACTATCTTTCTCAACCAGATTCAGAGGACCCCAAGCTAAGACTGTGTATACCTCAAGAAATGGAGACAGTCGTCCTCAAGCAATACCACGACCAACTTGGACATATGGCACTGGACAAGACGTACGACTCTATCCGTCTAAAGTACTTCTTCCCGAACATGTACAAGAAGATACATTCACACATAGAGAAATGTGTCACGTGCCAAACAAGGAGTTCGAAGACGTCAAGACCACCTATTAAGGAAACAGAAATACCACCTTATCCTTTCGCCAAAATTGGACTTGACTTATCGGGACCATATCCTACAACAATGTCTGGAAACAAATATATTGTCTCCTTCATAGACGTTTTCTCAGGATGGCCAGAAGCCTTTGCTGTCCCGGATAAATCAGCAGACCGGATAGTACATCTTATCTTGGAAGAAATCTTTCCAAGATTTGGTTGTCCTCTCGAGATCGTCTCAGACAATGGAACAGAAAATGTGAACAAGAAAGTCCAAGAAACCTTAGACGCCATGAACATCCACCACATCAAGACGTCGTACTACAGCCCTCAGGCAAACGGAAAAGTCGAAAGATTTCACCGTACCCTTCACGACGTTATGTCTAAGAAAATTCAAGAAGATGTTCAAACATGGGATTTATACCTGAATCAGACACTAGCAGCAATCAGGTTCCACGTCAATGAATCATCTAAATTCTCTCCGTACTTTCTTCTGTACAACCGAGATGTTGTCTTACCATTGGACACCATCTTAAAGCCAAGAAAGCGATACATGGGTGAAGATCAACACCAGATTGCCCTTCAACAACAACACAAAGCCTTTACTCTTGTTCACAGAAACATGAAGGAAGCCAAGAAAAAGCAGAAGAAATACGCTGACAAGAAAAGCAAAGAAGAAAACTTCCAAATCGGAGACCCTGTCTATCTCAGGAATCATCGGAGAAACAACAAACTTGACATCAAGTGGAAACCATACTTCCGAATAATAGATCAAACCGGACCACTCTCCTTCAAAGTGAAAAATCAACTTGACGGAACAACAACAAAGACACATGCGAGACATCTTAGACAGGCCAAAATTGACGAATGGAAAGTTCCCAGAGACTCAGAAGGAAACATCTTAAGGAAAACAACTTACGTTGTACCTCCTGAAAACTCTGATTCTGAAAGTGATGTTGATGAACCGACTCCTCAAGACGTCGCAATAAGACATAGACTACAAGAAAGAGAAGGATCGTCTGACGAAGATGATATTCCTCTTATGGAACTCAGAAGACGACTTCGAAGCCGCGAAATACCACCGACAGAATTAAAACCCGAAACTGTACCCGTCGCTGGCGAAAATAGTCGCGATGAGGAACAAATGGAAATTGACGCCGTCTTAAAAGGAGACGCGAGTTTCTTGCATACCGAAGAGGCTTCCCCCCTTAAAACTTCCATTAAAACTGTCCCCCATAAAACCTCCCCAGACCCAAATGCCCTCATCAACAATTTAGTTGAACTTGCTAAGATGATGATTTCTCAAAACAAAGACTAATACTTTTCATTTCTCTCCTAACAACATCAGATAACTACTGTTAGACATAACCTCTTTATTGACTTACTAGCTAGGTTTTCACTTTCTTAAGAGATTTTAAAATGAATAAGAAACATTGTAAAAACGAAATAGTATGAAAAAAATAAAAGAAATATTTTTCCCTTTTGACCCTGACACTGACCTTTGGACATTCTACAAGACATTGACGTGTACTACTCTCGTACATCGTGATCAGTTAGTTGTTGTTCTTTCAATTCCATTATTAGATACCCTAGGTGCCTTTGAAGTGTATAAGGTCTATAATATAGCCTTACCTCGCAACGTTCCTAACAGCAACTTGCAAGCCCGTTATGACCTAGAAGCCCCAGCTTTATTGATCGATAAAAGAAGAAGTCAGTTTTCGTTACTTTCATCGTTTGAACTCTCAGGTTGTATGTCGTCACTAAGACCCTATTGTACAATAAGGAACCCAGTTTATTTTATCCTTTCATCTTCCATGTGTATTATACACTTGTTCCAAGGACATACAGAAAAGGTTGAGAAATATTGTAAAATCATTGTTACCTCTAACGCCCCTACCCCTTAGGCTAGGTATCTTTCGGATGGTCATTGGGTGATAACATCGGCGGCCTCTCTTACCTTTAGTGTGGGATGCAATGCGTCTTCTTCTACTCAGGTCATTAAGACTTCCCCTCCCCTTGACATCATTCACCTTCCACTGGCTTGTTCAGCATTCAATAACCGTATGACCCTGCCTCCCTTCTTTCATAAGGAAAGTAAATATAATTTGTCCTCACTTTTTCGACAATTCCTCCGAAATTATAAGTTTGGGCTCATTAATGTCTGGAAACCTTTTGTCATTTCTCTCCCTTCTTTCGGCAATATCAAGATACCAAAGAAGTTGAAAACAGTAAAAGAAATGCCCCTCGATAATTTGATTTTTGCACTCAAAAACAGTATACCAGACATCGAGCCAATGCCTGCAGATACCCCTTTTTATTATTACATAATAGGTAGTTTAGGCATTATCCTTTTGGTACTTCTTTGTTGCTTTCGGCGCAGGCTTCGAAATTATTTTTCAAAATTCAAAATCTGCTCGTGGTCGGTCGAGAAGGGAACAGTAGAGGAACCACCGTGTCCAACCATAACCAGGCCTGACCAGCCCGATGTGCGACCTTCGGCACCCTCCTGGCAAGAAAGTGACCATGCACCAAGTAGTTACCTACCTGAACCAGAATCTGTTGCAGACGTAGTTCGAAGACAATACCAAACTCTCGTAGATGATCAACGCCCCTGGAGTTATATGGACAATACAAGAAACACAAATTGGGAACCACCTGTTGTATCCAGATTCAGTGATGGACACTATGTCTACAGGTTAGATCCCCATGGACGATATAAGATAAGAAAACTGAACAAGAAGCAGAACAAGAAAAGAAATTCGTATCCAGGCGCCGGAGACGATGAATCTATCCAGGTCCCTAACTATCCAGGTGTGCGAACTGAAAACATTAAACTAGAACCAAATGAAAACGTCAAGCAGATCGAACCGGAACAAATTCACGTGACGTCGGGAAGACCCGAGTGCGATGATCCCGTACGGCCGGATGTACAAACCAGCCCGCCACAAACAGAAGCGATTCGACTTCGGACATTACCGAGACCGATACCGTCCATTTATCCCGGACTTTCAAATGAACTGAAGGAACTGTGATTAAATTGGGATTTACCTTACCCGGACGCGAAAATATGTGAGCATGACAATATACCCCGTCGCTTTTCTGAGTGGTGCCGCCACTTAGATTACGGGAAGATCTTGGCATCATCACCATTGTCAAGATGCGTCCGAGTAAGAATAACCCGGTAAGAGAGATATACATTTGAAGAAACTTTAAGAAAAAGACTAGTCGAGAAAACTTTATTTTATCACGTGATGAGGAACTGTATCAAGAATATTACGACCCAATGATGAACAATGAATACAGGATGATATCCAGGCATCCAGGTCACAGACTATATACTATCATTGGACTAAGATTGTTTTCTTTTATGGTGCCATTTTTAAGATTTATTAGTTTACTTATGCATGTATATATCTTGTATATAAATCCAGGTCACTTCATACCTTTATGTTTGTCTACGTGCTGGCCTTGTAATATTTTAAGATGTGATTATCCAAGTCAAGGATTACAATATCCAGGTCACTGGATTATCAGATATAAAAAGATGTATTATTGTTACGATAATTTTGTTGAATTGGTAATTATCCAGGTCACAGGTGAATCCAGGTCACTGTGATAGAATGTACATATGTATATATTATTGTTGTAATTAAGATTAATTAGAATATTGTTGAGTCAAGGCCAGGCGTATAGAAAATAACCAAGGACCATCTCATGACACACTATTTTGTAAAGGAACCATCTTGGATCGGCTTTATTAATGAGTCTAGACATTATATCCAGGTCTAAAATTTCAGGTTATAATAGTCAGACTATCCAGGTCAATCCCCGATTAAGCCAATTCAAGTTATGGTCCCTTGATTGTCCTTTTATTTCATGTAAGAAAGTTAGAAATACCGTTTTTATTTAGTTGAAATATCCAGGTCTTTAGAGTAAAAGAACATCTAGGTTACAATACCTTGTTAAAAGATATTGATAAATCCAGATCTCGAAATCCAGGTCTTATTCAGGTCTTAAAAGTGAAGCCTGTGTATCCAGGTCTTTAGAGTAAACGAAAATACAAGTTATCGATATACCCAGGTCACATCCAGGTCAAGGAGATGAGTCGTTATAATCTAGGTCGCACAAACTTGGTTATTTTCTTAATTGGGGGAGCATTGTAACCCTATGACCTCTCCCCCACAATAATTATTAATTATGTTTATTAATTAATGCTAATTAGTTAATTACTTCTTGATGTACTTTTATTATGTTAATTAACTGTCATACTATACAGAGAGACTTCCACTCTGGGCAAAGAAAGATAATTTTGAAGTATATTTTGGAAACACATTATTTCAATGTGTTATGAAATTCATTATTCGATCACGCCAAATTTCGGTAATATTCCATATAAGCGGTCCCATCCAGCTAACGCTGGCTGGCACCGGACAATCACGAGTGTAGATATGATCTTATAGGATACAGCTGCAGATATTTCGTATATCGGTGGATGTACCTGTCCTCACCTAGAGTGATGAGGTGACAATAGTTCATATCTCTGTGTTAAGTGCTGTCGGTCTCTGTGCAATGGCTCCAGTTTGACGGGTGCTTTTGACAGATTCTGACAGTTCGGTCCCCAAATTGGGAATGTTTAGTTAATCATCATTTTGGGACACTCGTGATGCCCAGATGCTGGAATTCCCACTGAATAGTATATATTCGAGTCCTAGACTCGGCATGTTAGACCATGTTTAAGGATTAAGCTCACATTAGTCTCTGTTAGTACTTTACGCTGTTAATTCATTTACTATTGGAACTTACAATAAACTATTATAAAGTTGAAGTGACTTTCTCTTTGTGAGAAATTAGACAGTAAAAACACAACGCGGAACAAAGATCACCGGACTACAGAAACCTGACAGAAACTATTACATTGTAACAGATTTTTGTCAACAAAAGAATGATTGATAATGCGATGTCTTGAATCATTGATGTACTTTTTAAATGAAATGTAGAAAATAAAGATTTTTTCTTTAATGTTTGTAGCAACACATTTAATTTTCAGAAGATTTTATCATTTTAATTTTGTTTTGTTTTATGACTACTGGTCCAAAACCAGCACGGGGACGCAAAACAGAAAATAACAAAGATGTGGCCTAATAATGGATAGAACAAATTATAAAAAAAAAAAGTAATGCTGCGGCCCTAATAAGCTTCCGTAGAAAAACGTTCATCTTGAATGATTTGTAATCAAAAGTAACAAGTGATCAGTAAATGAGAAAAAAATCAGCATGTCAAAAAAAAGGTACTCTCAAGAGTCGGAGAAATTCTATACTTTTGGAGGACCAGTGACCACCTATTTTTCAGGTTTTTTTTGCCAATAAATTTGTAATTGATGAAATATTTGATTGAAACTTTGGATGGACAATGGTGTACCCTTATCACACTGGATTATATACGATTTTCTCCGAAAAAAAATGATTATTTTGTTTATAGAATGTCATAAAGTGTAACCGTTGAAAATGGACACTTTTTGCAAGACTGCAGGACCAGAACTTCACCGCCTATTTGGCTCCTATTTCTGTAAACTAAAATATTTTGTTCCAGTGCCTACACAGTAATAAAAGTAATCTTCACTGTACTTGATAGAAGTGGAAAAATGGGACTTCTGTGCCAGATACCTAACATGGTGCACCACACTAACTGTGGTGCAGTGACGTCAACGGGTCCGGTCCAGATTTGACCTCTCCTCCACTGACTGGAAGTGACCTTTTAATAACCAGAGATGACCCCTACACCTACTCCGACCACCATGGCTTGACCAGATGAACCCCTACATATCAGCCCGGGGATGTTTAAGGGTCAACCCCCCCCACCTTGGGCTTGACCCAAGATGTACCCCTTACCCCGGGGGTGGTTCGGGGTCATTGAGTGCAATATTACAGAGGTATCAGAAGTATACCGTGTGACGTATCAATTGAAAGGTCTCGAGGAGTACAATACTGCCCGGGGGTGGTTCGGGGTCATTGAGTGCAAAATAACAAAGGTATCAGAAGTATACCGTGTGACATATCAATTGAAAGGTCTCGAGGAGTACAATACTGCCCGGGGGTGGTTTGGGGTCATTGAGTGCAAAATAACAAAGGTATCACAACTATACCGTGTGACATATCAAATGAAAGGTCTCGAGGAGTACAATACAGCCCGGGGGTGATTTGGGATCATTAGGTGCAAAATAACAAAGGTATCAGAAGTATACCGTGTGACATATCAAATGAAAGGTCTCGAGGAGTACATTAAAGCCCGGGGGTGGTTCGGGGTCATTGAGTGCAAAATAACAAAGGTATCAGAAGTATACCGTGTGACATATCAAATGAAAGGTCTCGATGAGTACACTACAGCCCGGGGTGATTCGGGGTCATTGAGTGCAAAATAACAAAGGTATCAGAAGTATACCGTGTGACATATCAAATGAAAGGTCTCGAGGAGTACAATACAGCCCGGGGGTGGTTCGAGGTCATTAAGTGCAAAATAACAAAGGTATCGTAAGTATACCGTGTGACATATCAAATGAAAGGTCTCGACGAGTACATTACAGCCCGGGGGTGATTCGGGGTCATTAGGTGCAAAATAACAAAGGTATCAGAAGTATACCGTGTGACATATCAAATGAAAGGGTTCGAGGAGCACAATACAGCCCGCGGGTAGTTCGGGGTCATTGGATACTAAAAATTGAAAGTTATTATCCAATCCGAGGCCAGAAGACGTCAGGATGAAAAATGTTTCTATATCCAGCAGCAGCAGCAGCAGCAGCAATATTTCAATATCCAACAGCAAAAGCAGCAGCAGCAGCAATGTTTCAATATCAAGCAGCAGCACCACCACCACCGCCACCACCACCACCACCGCCACCACCACCACCATCGCAACCACCACCACCACCGCCGCCGCCACCACCACCACCACAACCACCGCCGCCGCCGCCGCCTAGAGATTAAGCATATTCAATGTTGAATATAAAACACACTACAAAAAAATTGTCCTCTCAAATTGTACTTCTAGCGGCGGCGGCGGCGGCGGCGGTGGTGGTGGTGGTGGTGGCGGCGGCGGCGGTGGTGGTGGTGGTGGCGATGGTGGTGGCGGTGGTGGTGGTGGTGGTGGCGGTGGTGGTGGTGCTGCTGCTGCTGCTTGATATTGAAACATTGCTGCTGCTGCTGCTTTTGCTGTTGGATATTGAAATATTGCTGCTGCTGCTGCTGGATATAGAAACATTTTTCATCCTGACGTCTTCTGGCCTCGGATTGGATAATAACTTTCAATTTTTAGTATCCTATGACCCCGAACTACCCGCGGGCTGTATTGTGCTCCTCGAACCCTTTCATTTGATATGTCACACGGTATACTTCTGATACCTTTGTTATTTTGCACCTAATGACCCCGAATCACCCCCGGGCTGTAATGTACTCGTCGAGACCTTTCATTTGATATGTCACACGGTATACTTACGATACCTTTGTTATTTTGCACTTAATGACCTCGAACCACCCCCGGGCTGTATTGTACTCCTCGAGACCTTTCATTTGATATGTCACACGGTATACTTCTGATACCTTTGTTATTTTGCACTCAATGACCCCGAATCACCCCCGGGCTGTAGTGTACTCATCGAGACCTTTCATTTGATGTGTCACACGGTATACTTCTGATACCTTTGTTATTTTGCACTCAATGACCCCGAACCACCCCCGGGCTTTAATGTACTCCTCTATGGAGGGGGTTTAGGGTCACAATGCTATTTGACTTGCTTACATGCTTCATGCTATGTTGCTTCATTCAATGTTTGATGATTCCATGTTCATTTGTCTTGCTTTCATTTCAAATTGACTTTATTGCATTTGTCTTTCTTCTTTATGCAATGTTGCTTCCGTGCATTTACATTTGTCCTTCGTCAATGCATAATTGTCGTTCTACCATGCGTTATGACATCTTTCATTGTGCCATCATTCTTTCGTCCTAATGCCATTATTGCTTCGTCAATGCTAACTTCAATTTTGATACCAGGTGGCGCTCCGTTTGTGTCCGTTCCTTGAAATTAACTTTGAGATGTCCCCTCTCGCAGTACTTGGAAAAATGAGTTATAAATAGCGGAAAAAAGCAAAAGCCGATTGAAATATTTGAACAAAAAAAAAAAGAAATCATTAAATGATAAATATTTTGACTTTTTCTGTTTGTTAGTTATAATAGCATTTGGGGATTTGAAATCTCTAGAAAGTTTTGCACGTTAATGTAAATATCTACGTGGCTCAACGGTAAGCGAGCCGGACTTGAATGGCATTTTTTCCCCGCATGGGTTCGAATCCCATCGGCTACATATTTTTTTTTCTTCTGAATTGTGAGTGGGAAATATAGAAGTCAATTTTTTCTGAGATATCGTGGGAAAGGCGGTATTTCATATCGAAAATTTTCTAGATAAATTGAAACTACCGCGCGTCCTACACTGATCGAACCTAGAGATCAACATCCCCCGGCCCCATTGATTCAGTCAATAATGCAATTTCTAGTCTCCTTTCAGGACCTTGACCTTGAAAATTTACCTTTTGACATCTCTGTATGCCAAAATTACTCCAAGCTGTTGTCTAGGACAAGCGGAGCGTAGGAGAAGGGGGGGGGGGGGGGGGGGGCGTTACCGCTCGCCAGTTCTTTATAGACTTTCTGAATAATTTTCATTTATTTATTTTTTATTTATTTTTTTTTTATTTTTTTTTTTTTTTGCTTGTTAGAAATTTTTTGGATGTTGTGCCCCTCAACTTTTTCAGGCAGAGCTACGCCGTTGGTCCATTACTACGCCTGCTCAAGAACATGGCACAAAAACAGTTCAGTGTCATTCTCAGCCTTTTTCAACAAAGGCCAAAATTTAGACCTTTATTGTGTTCCTATACTCTGTGTTAGGAGCGCAAGGAAGGTATAATTTTAATTAGATTGCACTATGGCAAACTTGTCAGATTCTTCTTGTTCAGTGGCGGATCCATCGCCCCCTTAACCGGGGGTCAAGGGGCGAATTTTGCCGATTTTACTGATGTACCTGTTTTTGCCGGGAAAATATTGGGTCTGTGCAGGGGCATCCCCAGTAAATCCGCCACTGTTGTTCGACTCAAGATCAAGGTTAAGATTGAAATCCAAGCGTTTGATGCTTACAAGGATTGACCTTAAACATTGACCTTCATAAGTCCATACTTCAAAGTCAATTATTATAGAAGTTTTATCTTTTTATGCAAGAATCACCGATTTATGGTACAGAAACGACATTGACGGGCACATAAAAGGCAAGTAATTTAAATTATGACTTTCATAGATCTATGACTTGCAAGCGACGATAGTGAGCCAACGAAGCTTTTGTAATAAAAATGATTTTTTATTTCAACTGAATAATGTACAGTTGCCCGCCATATTTTTTTCCAAAACAATGACTTCCCCCCCCCCCCCAGAAAAACTGAAAAATAATTGCATAAAAACATTTTATTTTTATAAGTACCCCCAATTTTTTTCTACATCCTCTACTGGGCAGATGGACAACACGGACAAGTTACATTATACTTAAAATTGACAAAAGGAAAAAAATGTATCCTCGCCAGGGATTCGAACCCACTCGGAAAGGTGTAAAATAAAATAAAGAAACCAATGTGATAACCACTTCGCTACAGAAATCCTTCATCCGACAAGGTATTTTATAGTGACTGTTAAAACTTACAAAAATCTTATTGCATACAAATCAAATATTTACTAGTTACTTCAATATATTTTTCAAATATTTATACAGCCAATCTACTTCTGTTCTCTCGTGCGATAATATAATTACTTTTCGAACGATACTGTTGTAGAAGTTAAAAGAAATTTCTAACGACAGGGGATGTTTCAAAGTTCATTTCAAGGAACGGGCACATGCGGTCGCGCGAAGCGCCATCTGGTATCAAAATTGAAGTTAGCATTGACGAAGCAATAATAGCATTAAGACGAAAGGATAATGGCAGAAAGAAGGATGTCATAACGCATTGTATAATGACAGTTATGCATTGACGAAGGACAAATGTAAAATGCAGGGAAGCAAAATTACACAAAGAAGAAAGATAAAGTTAATTTGAAATGAAAGCAAGACAAATGAACATGGACTCATCAAACATTGAATGAAGCAACATAGCATGAAGCATGTAAGCAAGTCAAATAGCATTGTGACCCTAATCCCCCTCCATACTCCTCGAGACCTTTCATTTGATATGTCACACGGTATACTTCTGATACCTTTGTTATTTTGCACCTAATGATCCCAAATCACCCCCGGGCTGTATTGTACTCCTCGAGACCTTTCATTTGATATGTCACACGGTATAGTTGTGATACCTTTGTTATTTTGCACTCAATGACCCCAAACCACCCCCGGGCAGTATTGTACTCCTCGAGACCTTTCAATTGATATGTCACACGGTATACTTCTGATACCTTTGTTATTTTGCACTCAATGACCCCGAACCACCCCCGGGCAGTATTGTACTCCTCGAGACCTTTCAATTGATACGTCACACGGTATACTTCTGATACCTCTGTAATATTGCACTCAATGACCCCGAACCACCCCCGGGGTAAGGGGTACATCTTGGGTCAAGCCCAAAGTGGGGGGGTTGACCCTTAAACATCCCCGGGCTGATATGTAGGGGTTCATCTGGTCAAGCCATGGTGGTCGGAGTAGGTGTAGGGGTCATCTCTGGTTATTAAAAGGTCACTTCCAGTCAGTGGAGGAGAGGTCAAATCTGGACCGGACCCGTTGACGTCACTGCACCACAGTTAGTGTGGTGCACCATGTTAGGTATCTGGCACAGAAGTCCCATTTTTCCACTACTCTTGATAGTATGGTGCCTTTTTTATGAAAAATCCCAAAGCAAACGACCACATTGATCATGGGCGGATCCAGAATTTTTTTTCAGGGGGGGGGGGTCCTAAAGTCCGAATTTTTTGAAGAGCAAAAAAAAAAAAAAAAAAAAAAAAAAACCGCAAACGCAAGAAAATAAAGATACTGATAAATGACTGTCAGTTCTATCTCTAATTATTAATAAAACAGGTTACTGGAGAGCAATGGCGAGCAAACAGCTTAAAATTTTGAATTTTCACATCATATACTAGTACATGTATATAGTAATTCATTAAATTGATTGTCAGTTCTAATATGTATAAATACAACAAATGGCGAGCGATAGCGAGCCAGCGAATTTTTTTTCCAAGAATTGGAATAAAATCCACTATTTGTGTCTTTTCAGTTTCTTTTCGTTTCCTTGGTGCCCTAGTTTATTGGCCTATGTGTAATGTATAGGAAATCGCAGAGAGATCATTTAAAAATAACGTACATGTATGTAATTGATTCTGGCGAGCGGAAGCGAGCCAGAGAAAAATTTTGAAATGCTGACGGCAAAATATTATCAAAATGAAAGATTTCTAATACAAATTCATGATATATTTTTCAAATATTATGACAACAAAAGGGGAATTGGGACTTAATCTTATGAAATATGTATATTAATAACAAAAATTTAGCAATGTTTCGAAAATTCCAGGGGGGGGGGGGGGTTCCGGACCCCCCCCCCCCCCGACCCCCCTCTGAATCCGCGCTTGTTGATAGATTAAATACACATACTGAAGATAAGACTATTTCAATCACACCTTTCGTTACGTTTCTTTCTTCTTTCTTTCTGTTTGGGCACCTGGCAACCCTCTATTGGGTCAGTTGGCTGTATTGATGTTATATTGAGGGGAACTCATTCGCCAACTGCCCGTTATGTACAGAGTACTCTAGCCAGACCGTTCCCCTCTGGGGTGCCTCATAGCCCCTACCCCATATTAATGCCCACTTTTCGTTACGTTTGACACTTAGCCTCAAAGAGAAAAAAATCGCTTCCAGGCTTCGAAATAAGCGTGTGATCGAAAAAAAAAAACCCCACCTGTGGTTTAAGCAAAACTGGATTGCCTCATTTTTATCCGACCGCACCCAAACAGTTGTTCTTGATGGTTTGACATCCAACACAGTCCCTGTCACATCTGGCGTGCCCCAGGGCACTGTCCTTGGCCCTGTTCTCTTTCTCGTTTATATAAACGATCTCCCTGATTACCTTTCCTATAGCAAACTCCGCCTCTTTGCCGATGACAGCATCATCTACATGCCTATTTCTTCTGCTCATGATTGTCTCAAACTTCAAACTGACCTTGATGCTGCCGCCAGATGGGAGAGGGACTGGTTGATGGCTTTCCATCCTGATAAATGCACAGTCCTCTCAGTAACTACTAAACGCAAACCCATAAAACACAACTACACCCTACACAATCACACCTTAGAACCAGTATCATCCTCTAAATATCTTGGCATCACACTCCAATCAAACTTGAAATGGGACAACCACATACACGACATTACAGCTAAAGCAAACAAAACATTAGGATTCTTAAAACGAAACTTAAAAACAGCAAATCAAAACATCAAAGACCAGGCATACCGAGCTCTTGTTCGCCCAAAACTCGAATATGGAAGCTCAGTTTGGGATCCCCACACAAAAGAATCTGCCAGTAAACTTGAAATGATACAAAGGAGGGGAGCTCGGTATGTCTGTAACAGATACCACAATACAAGCAGTGTAACAGAAATGATTGACACATTAGATTGGCCCCCCCCCCCCCTCACACATAGAAGACTACGTACCCGTCTAATAATGATGTATAAAATCACACAGGCCCTTGTTGCAATCCCCTCAAACACAATCCTAATCCCACCAGACACCAGAACCCGTAAACAACACACACACACATTTAGACATATCCAAACATCCAAAGACTCATACCGCTACTCTTTTTTCCCATATACAATTACCCAATGGAATCAACTACCTGCACCAGTTATCCTGTCTCCCTCAGTTGAGATTTTCAGAGAACAGCTGACCCCAGCTGTTCTCTGCACCCTCCTGTAATTCTATTTAGATTTTGTAAATAGTTTTAACTCCACCCCCCCTTTTTGTGATTAATTTTTGTTTTGCACATTTAAATTGTATATACTGTAGGCCACGCATGCACCGGTAAATAATCTTCAATTTTGATGGTATACCGGATACTATGAAGAAGAAGAAGCAACGTGAGACGTAAACTTTTTTGCCCACGATGAGCCATAACTACAATAGCTACGCCCCTGCTTTTAATTTGGATCCGGAAATCATACCCTTGTCCTTCACTGTTATAGGTTTTATTGCGTTTAAACCTCTGTACTGTTTGTGGATTTCATTGTCAGAAGAACGGATAACGCTTTCTCAAATATTTTGGAAAAGTGAGAAGCTCCTGATTTGATTTTGAGCTTAATTATTAGGTTCCAAGAATTTTGCATTATTGTATCATATTGCTACTAGATACATCTGTAGGAAAATTCCAACCATTATGTAAGATAGGGGAATCTGGGAGTTTCCTTCATTGCCCATGTACATGATGTATATGCCCCTAAACAATCTGTGTGCCTCTGCCTTTTAAGGTATCCGTTGTACAAATAAATATCAAGTGTATTGTATAGTTCGAATCATGGCATATTTTTACCTAAATATACCTAGTATAACATAAAATAATGGTTTCTATCATCAAAGGTCAACATGCTGACCGTCGCTCAAGCCACGGAAACTATCGAGACACTGCCGAAGATTACCGAGATAATTTTAACACTATTTAAATGGACGAGACGTCCGCGAGATCTCCATTTGTACATTGGATACGTTAAATTTTTTCGTTGTTTACGTCAGAAATCTGAATGACATCACTGTGAAAACATACACTACTTGCAAGGCCTCTAAGGTTTTATCCTTTCATGAAATGGTGTAGGTACTGGTCAGAAATAATTATCGCCGTTTGCCCATTATCTTCGGTTATGCTAATGAAAGAGACTCAGACATGGTTTTTCTCCGCTTTAAAGCGGAATTCCGCTTCGAGAATTGGTAAATTCCGCTCGATCTTATAATTTCCGCTCTTTCGTAAATTCCGGAATTTGACAAATCCGTTATAGAATCGATGTTTTACCTTTGCCTTTTCGCGATGTGTCATGATTTCTAATTGGTCAATAGGCAACCATTCGACCAATCAACGATTAGTATTCATCCGAAACACGGAGCAGAGGAAATTCGCGACTGTTCCTTGGCAGCCGGATCGAACTTTCGTCGGTTTTGCTTTGTATTTGAACTTAAGAGATATGTCTAAAAGCATATGGTTGGTCGTCCAGAGGGGAGAGGTTATAGACGTAAAGGCCCTTGACTCCGGCATTATCACTCAAGAATCCGTGGAAATGAGAGCGTTGATAATGAACCCCTAGCCCTCTCAAAAAGTACAAGAAAAATCAATATAATTATATTTTCGTTTCAATATAACAACACTTTAAAGTTGTATTTTATGCCCCAAGAATGCTGTTCTGAAGGGTCTTTAATGATGAAAATTGTCGTTTTCGGCCGGGGGCCAAAGGCCCCCGGCCTGGTCCCCCTGATATAGGGGCGCTGCCCCTATACACCCCGATGGGGGAGGACCCCCAGACCCCCCTTCAGCTTTTTTCTTTGAACACTAGAATCATGTCTGGAGACTTCATTCTTTCAACGCTAATACTTCTTATAATTATCAAACTGTATATGAAATTTCAAATGAATCCATGCGATGAAAGTTAAGATTTTAGCAGCTGAATTTCATGCATTGTCTCCCCCGAGCTCATTGGGGGCGATGACAGTGCACCTTGCTGTCTTCTCTTCTCTATGTCGGCATGATGTCAGACAAAGGTTCAATCAGAGATAAGCACTGAGAAGTTCCGAAAATAGTTGGGGGATAGACTCATTGTTTATCATACTGATGTCAGAACAGTTTCCGGACAGCAACAGTTTCTGGACAGTCACCCTTTTCTAGTACTTTGAAGGAAATTATTTTCAAAATTTTGTGACAATTTTGTAGATTTGTAAATGCAGAATTCAAATCATGAATCATATAAACAAAATTTTGCTTCTAAGTTGCTTTTATCACACCACCTTTTTACCCCTTTCTGTCCTGTTTAATATCACGCACCGGGGGAAGTGGCCAAGAACCATAATACTATTTTAATTTACGTGATTTGAGAAGTTTTGGTTCTATTTTCAAAATCATTTTACACAGAAAAGATTGAAGAAAACAATATCCAGATTCCAATAAAGCCTGTGTTTGTGAAACACAAATGCCCCCGGTGGCATCTTTGTTAGTATGAACACTATTTTCTGTCAAGTACATGTATGTGAAAGGTCAAGGCCAGGGTCACTTGACTTGGTTAAAATGTTTTGGTATCGATGGAGAAATCTTTTGACAAGGAATACACATGTGAAATATCAAAGCCCTATAACTTACCATTCAAAAGTTTTTGTAAAGTAGGTCATAGGTCAAGGTCCAGGTCACGAGGTCAAAAATTTCGGTATCATTGGATAGGTCTTGTCACAAGGAATACACATGTCAAATATGTAAGCCCTATCACTTACCATTTAAAAGTTATGCCCAATATTAATGTTTTTGAAAAGTAGGTCAAAGGTCAAGGTCAAAGGTAAAAAATTTTGATATCATTGGAAAGGTCTTGTCACAATGAATACACATGTCAAATACAATGTATGAAGTGCCCAATGTTAAAGTTTTTGAAAAGTAGGTCAAAGGTCAAGGTCACGAGGTTAAAAATTTTGGTATCAATGGTAAGGTCTTGTCACAAGGAATACACATGTGAAATATGAAAGCTCTATCACCTTCCATCCATTCAAAAGTTATGCCCACTGTTAAAGTTTTTCGGACAAACAGACGGATAGGCAAAAAACTATATGCCCTCAAATCTTTGCTTCAGGGGGGGGGGGGTATAAAAATCATCCAGTTCGGGCTGAAATTGATCGAGATTGACAGATTTAAAATCAGGTGTCCGGAAACTGTTCCAGTAATTTGTGAAAATTGTCCAAAATATAGGGTCAAAAAATCGGTCTAGAAACCATATTTCTTGAGAGATTTAATCTTTTCTTTCAACATGAGTATCTATGGGAAGGGCATAGCATTATTTGAGAGAAATTTTAATGTTTTCAATTGATGGACGGAGGAGTTATCCCCGAAAAACCTTCAAAATCGTCCAGAAACTGTTCCGACACTTTTTGAGGATAGTGAATGGAAATTGCTTTATATGTCGAATCTAACGTTTATATCAAGGAAAAATCTACTTGAATTCATTGAAGGAACCATTGATGAATTAGCTCTTAGCTCCTCAAACTCCAATATAAAACAAGATTTGAAGAAGGAGCAAACAAATTTATGGATTTTTCATAGGGCACAGTGAAAAATCTAGAGGCACATCCCCCTGTAAACATGCGGAAATTTGGTCATGTGACCAGTCCGACATCAAGACTCTCAAACGTCAAAGAAATTTCAAACTAGTTTCAATAATTTCTATCACAACCGATTAGAAAAAGAATAGAGAAATCTGATGGTATAAATTTAGTTGGAATATTGTGGATATTGGACATGGACGAGAATGATCCCACGTGGCGATAATTGCTTCTCAAACCTCTTTAAAGAGTGCTTAAAAGTAGCGCATTTTAATTGCTTATAAAACCAGTACCAGTCATCAGAATTTATTAAAAATTTATGGAAGTATAGGTACATGTAAATGGTTCTAGTTTGTGTTGTCCAAATTTTATTTGAAAGCCTTGAAAATTAAAGGAAATAGAGCAAAAAATGCTTAAAAATTGGTGATAATTACTTCTCCACCAGTAAATATCAATGATCGATGAGGCAAGGTTAATGTATAATATATATTTAACATGACTTGAGATTTTCTCCCTATATGCACTATAGAACTCGCCTGGTGTAAAATCTCCAACAAACTCCAAGTCCGCTAGCTCCGCCCATTCTCGTGCTATAGAACTCGCCTGGTGTAACAAAATTCCAGCCGTTAACCATTGTCGTCTGCCGAAGGATATTAGAACAGAGATAACAACTAGTTAGCTGTGTCCTGTAATAATGAACCAATCAAATTATCACATCGCCACTTCGCGGCTTGGTGATAATATGATTGGTTCATGCTACTCGGGGAATTATTGGACAACAAACCACGGCTAGCTAGTTCTTATTTCTTACGGTAATTCTTAAATTTATTGCAAGCCTGTGTTGCCTATGACTTTGTTTCATGCAAGTTGAGCCTGGCAGTGTCCTATTCAAGAACTTTGAAGGGACTTATTTTGAAATTTCTGTGACATCATTTTTGTAACTTTTGAAAAGCAGAATATCATAACAAAAGTTACTTTGCCGTATTATCTTTGCACCACTTACTGTCCCAATCAATATTGCACAATGGGAAAAATTGCTGAGATTCATCTTTTCAGCTCGGTTTCCAAGCAAAATCCAAACTATGTATTGGCGAAGTCTGCCAGTCCGTCAACATTTTTCATTGGCTGTTGACAATGCATTTTAGTCTGTTGGGAGAAAACTGGGATAGGGGATCTTGGCGTAGTCAGTTAAAAACCTCTACAGAGCTTATGTTTCTTGTTACATTGTACACATGTACATATTGCCGAATCAAAATAAATGTTGCTTGACTTGAATTTGACTTGTAGGGAAACTGGCTATTTGGGGAGGTGTAGCTCAGTTGGTAGAGCGCTCAGTTTGTTCATTTGTAGCAGAGAGTCAGTACTGGTCGGGTACATATTATTGCCGGTCACATATCATTGCCACTTCATTTATATCTCTGCATTATTGTTGATGGAAGAATTTACTTTTATCACCATAATTACACCTTTGAGACGTGAAACGGTAAACAAAATTTAAAATAGAATAATGAATTTTATGATAGAAAGTCGGTAAATTTGAGTTACGCATTTCCCCGCCTCTCCAGGGAAAGGGTAGGTCATTTTATCAGGATTTTCAGTAGGACAGGTGAATGTGGGGATAATATGTACCCTCCATTCTTTCAACGTTGGCCAAACCCTTATGTTCAAGAATCACCGATAAACAAGGTCCGACCAACAGATTTTCATGTAATTCAGAAGAAAAGTATCTAGGGTTCTTCTTCCTTCTGTACAAATTTCATGAAGAAATAAAGATTTTAGAGAAAACATGTTGAAAAAAGTGGCGATAATATGTGCCGTATGTGGTGATAATATGTGCAGTATGTAATACGATTAGTAGAGTTGGTTCGACTTCTGGCCTGGTCCAGTGAAAAAGAACTGATGGATCTGGTTTCACATCTATTCACAAGTGTGAACAAAAAATAATTGGCAATCTAAAAGGATAATAACAATCATAAATATTTTGGATGAATTCACGATGAATGAATGAATGAATGAATGAATGAATGAATGAATGAATGAATGATTGAAGAATGAATGAATGAATGAATGAATGAATGAATGAATGAATGAATGAATGAATGAATGAATTGATTTTAAATAATTTCATGTCATTACTTTAGAAATATTACCAGATTTGATTCTATAAAGTCTTCAAAAATATAAGAGTTGTCTCTCTTACACCACTATAAAAATATTTCAATCATCAAACATAACATCGTAATTGTAGAAGCAAAAATATATAAATATAAATTGGTAAAATAGAATTACACATTCATAATCTATTCAAGCAATATAAATCGCAATTCATTTTATAATCAATACGATTTAGAAAATCAGGTCCAAAATGTGGCTGAAATGTGGGGTCATTAAATCAGTCTAGAAACCATACTTCTTGATGGATATGACACTTTCTTTCAATACGTATATTTGTGGGAAAGGCTAGGCATTATTTGAGAGAAGTTCCATAATTTGCCTTTGAGGATAGTAGAATTACATGTATCATAGAAGAAACTGTCAAAAGTGCACAGAAACTTGTCTGACAGCAGTGCTGGTGATGTACCAGCTCCCAGCTAATTAAAGAGTTTTTCTGCCCATTAAATGAGTTACTGTATGTAAAAAAAATATTTCATTAAAACTTGACATAGTCAATGGTTACCTACTTTATTGATGATTTTCTGTATATACATGTAGTTAAATATTTTGTTCATTTAATGATTTAAAGAAGAAAGTTGTTCCACATATTCAAAAGAGTGAGTACCTAGTGTACATGTCATGACCGTCTTTGTTGTTTTCCAGTGAATACGTCTTTACTGTTACAGGAAAATCTTGGTGACATTGGCGACATGTCAAAACAAGAGGAAGAGGCAACATTAGAGGATGAGGATCCTACAGCACACATCGTCGTGTCCTCAACGGAGGCCTCACCAGAGAAGACTAAGGGCAATGAGGAGAGCATGGAGATAGATACCACAAAGGAGGAGGAAGATGTCATTATGACCTTTGTGGAAAACAGTACTCAAAATCTGAGTGGTGAAAAGGAGGACAAGGAGAAGATAACAGAAGATACACATAACGAAGAGACTGTCCCGAAAACAGAAAAGAAGGAGGATAATGATAGTGAAGAGAAAGAAACAGATGATATTGAAATCTTAGGTGCCAGTATGTTAGCATCAGAAGGAAAAGATAGCAAAGAAAACTCTGTATCAGTAGAGGCTCCACAGAATATCTCAAACAATCATTCAGAGTCTGAGTCTGTGATGAAAGATGGTGTTATTGACTTGGATAAGAAAGATCCAAGTATGGGAGACATGGTTAAGGAAATCAAACTTCAAGGTAGACATTGTACACATCCATTTATTGATAGCTTCTTTTACTCTTTGCCTTAATGACTATTTGCTATTTTCCATCTCATTAATCCTGACTGTATTTGTACATTTTTTTAATAGTAGGTGATAAAAAGAGTAAACTAGTATCTTAAATTGAATAGTCATGATACATGTATGTTTCCATTTGATAAGTTTGAATTCCATCCCTAGTAACCCATGGTATTTGTGCTCGGTATATTGAGCCTGAGTTCAAATACCAAAAATAATCATGGAGTGCTGAGGATTTTTGAACTTCTTTATGTTATCAACAATTTACCCTTGTCTTTGAAAAGTAAATTTGAGTAACTGGTAAATGAATCACATCACAGATGTATTAAGAAATCAGTCTCATAATTTGTCCTATCACATTCATACATTGAATAACAAATTTGAGATGTTTTGAAAGTGTTACTATTGAGCGCGGGCTGGGTACAAAAATGTTTTGATGTTTCATAGCACCATAAATACACATTTTACTTTCTACAAAGGATGAAGCCTGAACAGCTTTTAGAAGTGTTTCAGATCGCAGGTTTCCTCCCTTACTCCTTATAAAGTATTATGTACATTACAGTCTTCATGAAAACTCACCAACCTGATGCCTAAGGCTAGAAGAAAACTTGCCAGGCTAGTAGAAAAAAAATTACCTACAAATTATACGTCAAATATCTAGTAGATCTTGTGTGATACATTTCAACACATTTTTGTGATTTTATTTTCAGAGATGAAGACTGACACACCTGAAACAATATCAGAGTCTGATAATGATGAACCTGTGTATAAGATCAACTTTGACCTGGATGATCTGCTGGCTTCAACACTAAATGATCTACATAACCCAGAAAAGGATGACGACAACTACTATACGTCACTGGAGGGTATCTCCACACAGATAAAGAGTATAGAAAGTAAGGGCTATAAAAAATATAGAAAGCAAGGGCTGTAAAAAATATAGAATGTAAGGGCTGTAAAAATATAGAATGTAAGGGCTATACAACTCTTGAGGCATTCTTAGCAATTATACATATCTTGAAGAAATTCTAATGACATACAAATGTATATGTAGATGAAATAAGTGAAAGTGAAAGGATTGGATGAAATACGAGGAAGCCACATTTTGTTTCAGAGGGACAGAGAGAGATAAATAAGATATTTGCTGACTGTGCTGAGAAGCTGTCGTTGTATCAGAGGGAGTTAGAGGAAGCAGATAGGGAGGAGGAGTAAGACATTCTTATTTTCTGAAATTTAAAATATAATGAAATTGTTAAAAAAAAAACCCCATAGTAAGATTGCATTTAGCATCAACATTACTATTGTATATTGTTGAATCGTCTTGCTCACTGTGATTGAAGCACTATGTTATGTGAAATCATAGCTATATTTGAAGCTTCTATTATATACACAAAGAATTAAAGAGGAATTCTCTGTACATTGTATACTTTAAATTGTACCATTTACGGTTGCAAATAATAATATTTCCAGGTTGAGAGAAGCAGCTGCTGAAGTAGAGGCTAAAGAGGCTGCCGAAGCTAATGCTAGGAATGAGGAAACAGGACAGCGATGACGATGTACAGTTCATATCAGTCCTCGTTTGATCCATCATTTGTCAATAAACAACAGACAGCAGGCCGGCAGGTACAGCCTACCAACCAATCATTGGCTAATCTTCAGGCTCCACCAAGGTACGACGGACTGGGTGCTTTATAATATAAGTCACTGACGGAAGAAGATATATTTATGTGTGGCTTAGTAGCATGTCATGTACATAGATATCCTTATCATGCTTTTTATTGTAGGGATTAGTTGTACAAAAATTAGATAAATGCTGATTTAAATCTTTTTCTATGAGGAAGTAAAGAAATTGTATTTTTATGATTCATTTCTTTATGATTTTAGAACGGTACTTTTGAAAATACCTCCAAACATGCAAGGGAATTCTAGTGAGCTAGAGAATATGAGGGCGGCTTTCAGGGGTGTCTTAAACCAATCTGTGACCAATAACATAGGACCAAGACCAACTACTAGTCAGGTATGGCGAGGGAAATATTTTGTACATGAAGAAATCTACAGATTTTATACTCCCTCATTGAGCATATTGTTTTTGTCCCATCTGTTGGTCTGTATGTTCGTTTGTTTGTCTCTCTTACCGAAATTTGAACTTCGTGAATGAATAAGGAACTGCAAGTTATAGGGTTTTTGTATTTCACATATGTTCCTTACGACAGATCTTTCTTTAGGTTTTTAAAATCAATTAGGTTTGACCTTTGTTTGATCATTGTTTGATCTTATTCTACCAACAGAAGAGAGCTTCAGATGGAGACTTCTTGTTTTACTAGAAAAATAAAATATAAAACTAAGTATGGGCCGGAGTTTGTCAGCATTGCTTGGGAATGATATACATTGTACATGTAACATTGTGATATTATGTTTTACACAGACAGAGTCCGTGGCATCGTGGTATTTTACATGTATATTTTCTCATTCTTCAGGCAAAATTATTTGAATGCAATATGATGCTGAATGAATATATTTTGTCTACTAATTGTTACAATGCAATAGTAAGAATATAATACTAATAAATTTTAATAAATGATTCAGGCACCACAGGCAGCCCCACCCAAATCCTCTACTTCCCTTACAAGTGCCCAGACAAAAGTTAGCATACCAGACTGATGCTGAGTAAGTGTTCATAAAACTTGTTTTTATCATAAAATTATTCAGAAATTGACTTAAATTCTTTTGCAATATTTGAAATATACATAATGTCTTTGGATAGGATTGTTATATCAAATTTTGAAAACATGATTGTATATTTTATTGAAGACACTAACATGTCATATAACATTCATATTGTTTTACAGACATACATGTAGTTATTTTTGGAGGTCTATAGTGTATGTTGTGTCTTGGTACATGTAAATGTTATCTTTCATTGTAGGAATATAAATGTCAACTCCAAGGTTCTAGCAAAGAAATTCAATGATATTTGGTACAAAGGAACTGTTGTAGAGTTTATCTATGCTGAAAAGATGTCAGAGGTACATTTGTATATTGAAAATTTTATGAACCTATATGTTTAATTAACATGCATTCAACATGTATGTATGATAAATATAGTTGCTTTATATTTTGTATTCATAACAAAATCCTACCTCCCTAATTCTCTAAATGCTGATAGTTTCTGCTATCATTTTATTTACTGTAAACATGGTTATTTTTCGCTGGGGGAAATTTTCGCAAAATAACCATTGCAACAATACAAGTAGGTAATTTTGGTGAAATTGGGAGTATTCCCTTTAGTCTTTTATACTGGTCGTAATTTTCACGCGGGGATGTTTTCGCGATACTTAAACAATCGGGGGTGAAAGCACGAAAATTAGCGCCACGCTAAAATTTTCACGTTTACAATAATTTATTCATTGGAAACAAATATTAATCATTCTTTCTGTAAGTTAGGTCTATGTTAAACAAGCAGATAAAATAATGTGGAAAATTATTTCATTTTACTTGAATGTAAGCAGTTTGAATCTGTTGATAGAAAAGCTGCCCTTTAACGATACACGTTTGAGATAAGAAATAATTTGTATTATAGCGGCGATACACTGTCAAATTTGATGGCAAGGGAAAGAAGAGTTTGTCATCAGTTCATATAGCTTTCAGCAATTATTTAAGCAAGCCAGTATCTGTGGGCACCAGAGTTATAGGTAAGTTTGATGTAATCTGATTTATTGATGTATTCTTGCCTGGCTAGCTTTGATTTTTGCATTAAAAAACGCACCATTAAGTACTATCCTTATTGTCCAGATAGTCACTTCTGTTTTGCTTAGGATCTAATCCTGCTCATTTAGCTTATTTATTAATCCCATGCATATAGTATAAACTGATATAGTGAAAAGGAAGTTTCTTATGTATGTCTGTCTGTTCTTCTGTCCGTTTACCTACAGAAAACTACATGTACTTTCAAATTACTTGTATAAGGTACTAACCTTTAAGCTGCAGTATTTCCCACAAAAAAAATGATCATATGCCAAAAAGGATAACTTGGTTTTCCGTATAAAGGTCTGTGTCAAAAATAAAGCCATTAAAATATATGACTCTTGTTAGTTTCTGGAACATATAGTGCAAAATCAAAGTTCTATAAAACTTGAAAACTCTTTAAAAATGCCCTTGAAAACTCTATAAAAATGCCCTTGACCTTTAGAAGACTCTTACTGAAAAGAGAACCAATGGTCTTGATCACAGTATTTTAGTGTTTTAGTGAATGTCTCCTAAAAAGTTCCTATCAAATAGAGTGATACTGTGGAGAGGGTTATTTTTCCAAACTAGGGGTTTGTAATTTATACTGAATATGGGAATAATATGTTTATGCTTAGTCTGTGTGGCTCAACTAAGAAATCAGAAAATTGCAAGAACACCATGGTAACCATCTTCTTTGCTTTAATTTTGTGATAATGATATAAAAAAAAATTGTCAGAATTTTCTACGTCATCACAGACTCAATTTGAAAGGTTATGAATGTCCAATAAAATTATGAGCCTACTGCTATAACGTATGAATATTAAACTTATAAAATATCAAAGTTTACAAAAAACAAAATCTGCACAGACAATGCATATGTAGGGAGATGAAGATTAAGAAACTCTCTGCTATCTTATATTGTATATTTCAGGGAAAATGTATTTTGATAAGAATGGTAAATAGGAAATATTTTTTACTTAAACAAAAAATTGTTAAATTTCTTTTGTGCATGTTATGATTCACAAAAAATATTAACAACTCATTAAACATAATTGAATCACTGGTTTCTCCTTACCTGTCTATTCATTAGTTGCTTTTTCTCTTCTAGAAATGTTCTTACAGTTTAACCACTCATTGCAAGAATGTTAGAATAGACTATATAAAATTTCCATGACCAGTGGAAGGTCCTTCTAGATTAGTGAAAGTCAAGGTTACGCAATGTCTCTTTCAAATTTGAAACAGATATTTGTCCTTGAAACTTCTTATACTAATTCATTCTGTTTGCAAAGCACATTCTGATTGGCTGAGTGATAGTCATTCTGTTAACAAAGCACATTCTTATTGGCTGAGTGATAGAAAAATCTGCAAGAGGATTTAAATTTTGCTGCAGTTTTTGCTATGATGTCATGAGTTCCCTTGGCTATGTTGTTAAAAGCAGACATTTTCTAGTTCATTATTGACCAAAGCATTAGAATAGGGTTACCATATTGATGTTGTACAAAAAATCTGACAGGGTATCAGCAAATGATGTGTCAGAAATATCAGATTTACTGCTCAGCCAGTGGTTACAGTAAACATTTCTGACATGGGATTTGCCAGTATCCTGTCACTTTATGTAAAATGGGTGATATCACAAAAATAATGATGTTAAAGATTAATGACTCGGCCATGCAGTGGTTTACATTTATTTTGATCTTATGCCTACTGTATATACTTACAAAGTCTCATTGAAAAGATTTTCTCAGAGATTATGATATTGAGAGATTATAAATACATGTATATTTTGCTAGACATGATAGAAGACTTTGTAATAGGATGTGAACAAACCTTTGTGAGAACTTACAGTAAAGATAAAATGCCTATACAAGTTTTATTCACTGTAACTTTTGATGTTTTAACAATCTCTTGTATTTTCAGCAATGTACAGAGATGAAGATGCTATGGCGTCATTTTATGCCGGAATTGTAGCCGAAACACCAAACGGCAGAAACTTTTACAGGTAATTGAATTAAATCTAGATTTAACATTTTCAATGAAATAGATAATTCAAAAACCAGGTAATTTCAAAAACTTTGCAATTTTGATGACCCTGTATCAAAGATCATATTGTATCAAGTTAACAAGTAAATGTGGATATGTTCATGTTTGCAATGAAGTTTTTCTCTGTGGCACTTTACAGATATTTGATATTCTTTGATGATGGCTATGCACAGTATTCCACATCAGAAGACATACATAAAGTGGTAGCTCAAAGTAAGTAACAATGTACTCATGTAAATACTTACATGTGTAAGATACCTGTACATAAAGTGATTGATAACAATAAGATATCTATGCAATATGATGCAGGAATAATAAAATACATAAAGACAAAAGTCATCAATGATAATGTATTTATGAAATGAAAAAATAAAAAGAACATTGTGCTGGACATCAGATGTTTTGTGAGAAGCAATATGAAGATAAGGCTTGAGTATTGCCAGGTATCGAACGATACTATAAGACTCTTTCATGGTCTTCTATGAAAAATACATTGGTTCCATCCGAGGAGTCTCAAAATCATGTAAAACCCGAAGCTTGCCGAGGGTTTTGCAAAATTTTGAGACCCCGAGGGTGGAAACGATGTATCTTTCATAGAAGAACATGAAAGAATATTTTTCTCTCATACCTAAGGGTCAAAAACAAAACTGAAAGAAAAGGGATGGAATTTGAAAAACGTCAAGTTGATCTAATCGCGAAAATTTTGTGATTTTCGAATTCAGCACCCCCGAAAATGGTTTATTCTATAAGAATAAACTACGAATGTTAGGCCTTTCAAAGTAAAACGCAAGAGTGCATGAAAAACGATCTTAAAATTGATGTTTTATTGCGACGTCGCCGCTAGCATGTTTGTTATGTGGGCTGAAATAATGATGTCACAATAGCGTAAACAATCGAAACAATGGCGCCACGTGATATGTGATACAGCTGTCACATGATATGAGATACAGAAGTAGCTGCATAGCTGTGTTTCATGGGCCTACCCTGTAACACATACGCAGGTATGAGAGAAAATACAGTATCATGATATGGGGTTGTAATACGATATTTTGAACTTTATATTTCTTTTAAATTTTGAAGCTTATTTAAGATGTTTTGGATCTTTGATCAGATTCTTTTGTTTGTCTGATAAAAATGATGTTTAAGTGGATGAAAGAAAAATTTAATTTGATGACTTTTTCCTGAGTTTTATTTTGTTTTATCTCAAAAAACGTTAAACGTTGTTTTGAAGCTGACATTAACTCTTTCTGTTTGAATAAACCAATGTTACAGTATTGCAATACCTGAGTCATAATACGATACGTGTATCGTACAACATCGCGATCAATACTTTGGATATATTGATACAAGCCTAATTAACATAGATGAAATCAATATAACATGAGCTGCTATGTTTAGCATCAAAGAGTTGAAATTAACTAAACTGAATCTTTCATTTGGCATAGAGTTACATGTAAATCAAGAAGGATATAAATTGTACATGTATATAAATGTGATTATAGGTGACAATGTATGGGAGGACATACACCCGGACTCACAGGAATTTATCAAGGATTACCTTAAGCAGTATCCTGAGGTATGTTTTCACACTGACCGAGTTTTATCCTGTTATGATGTAAACCAGTAATGTATACATGTAATGTAGGAGAGAACACAAAATTTTATCCATGCATTATGTCATTCTTTATAAAGAAGAGAATTTAACATGATCATAGATGTACCTGTATTTCTGACTTTTAACAGAGACCAATGGTTAGGCTACATAAAGGACAGACTGTCAAAACAGAATGGAATGGAAGATGGTAATACATGAATTCATTTATCTTAACAACAACTTAATTTATGGACAACCTCTTCCATGGACAAATACCCTCTTTCCCCCTCCCCTCCCCCCCCCCCCCCATTACACACACACACACACACACACACACCCTCACACACACACACACACACCCTCACACACACACACACACACACAAAAGAATAGATATAACATACCACACTAATAAAAGATATGAACACTCTGCATGCTAGTAATACTACAATTAATAGGTACATTGTAACATCTTCTGGTACTAGGGTAAGGACACTTCTCATTCACACTCAGTATTTAATTCCTGCCTATTGTTTCCATTGTTTTAAAATTATAACATGCATGTAATACATGTATGGAGGGGTCCCACTCCTGAAAATGTTCTCCAACAAAGGGTAGATTTACATGAGAGAGTGGCAACACACATTTGGTTTTAAATCTAGTTATAGGCACACAAGTACAGCTCTATTATGTGTACTTTAATACCGGCGGAAGCGATTTTGTACATTTACATTGTATGTGTACTCCACTTTGTTGTTTTAACATAGGTGGACAGCTAAAGTAGAGGAGGTTGACTCCAGCTTAGCTAAGATGTTTTTCCTGGCAGACAAACGTACAGAGTGGATTTACAGAGGGTCTACTCGACTTGAACCTCTCTTTACTGCATTGGTATGATATTCTGTAATATTGATGATGATAGGTTAACTGAGAATTTAATTGTAATATGAATTCTATCAGGGGTATGTCAGATTCGAGTACATTTGTCATGCTTGTGTTGCATTGTATCAGTAACTTCGATCTGTTATTCTTTTGATTTACTTTTATAAGTTAATAAAATTCAATTATTTATTCCATTATTTTCTTAAATTCCATTTTAAAATTCTGCCTAATACACAGAAACAGAAATGATGAATATCAGTTACATGTACAACAATCTGTCACACCCCTTATTTCAAGTGGATTTTTTTAACAATGCATTTTGAAGGAAATTTTAGGTGTATAGATAATGTTTTGTGCAAGTTGAAGTTAAATGTCTACCTTGAAATTAATTTTGTTATAGCAAAGAAATTGGTTCAGCTATTTATTGGTAAAAATATTTGGATTTTTTAGTCCCCTACTTTAGGGGACTTGTTTAATTAATTTTTTTTCACTTTATCGTTAGATTTTAATTGTTGCTTGTTTGAATTTTTGAAAGTGTTCTTTCTTAATTTTTGTCAACTCGCTACTTGAAAAACTTGGAAGCATTTCATAAGACATTCATATAATCAATTATAAAAGCAACCTGTATGAATTTACATGTACTTACAGAAAATAAATACTGTTTAAGCTAAATTTTTGATAATAAAGATTCCAGAAAATAGTTTTGGTCAAACTTTCATTTTCAAATAGGAGAAAATACATATATCTTTAACAAAACCAAACTCTCCGAAGAGTAAAATTCATAGCCATCTTATTGTTTTCTTTGTATATCAGCTCCTTTTGACCAATTGCAGGGTAAAAATTGTTTCTGCAAGCTTAGATATACAAATAAATAAATACTTATATCACATGACAGGCAAATGCAGAAGCCTCAAAGAACTCTGGTAAATTACGTAGACACAACATAGATACGAAGGTTGGAAAGAAACCTGTAGTGGAATACACCAGATACCAGTCACATGAAGAAAGAAGTGCACAAATATGTAGAGGTAAGCTCTATTCTCAGATATGTAGAGATTCATGTAACCATCATTGTTAAATACATGCATGTAGAGGTAAAATACACATACATTAAATGCAGATAAAAATTGAAAGAAGTAATTTTAAGGTTAGGAACATACATGTATGTTTTTAATAAGAGCAAGTTATCAGGTTGTCATTTAAGTGAAGAGCTATGTTTCCTACTCTCTTATAATACACTGCCATGTTTACATAATTTGAATGTTGCCAGATGCCTTAGAGACCGCTCAGATAAACAAACAACTACAACATGAAGCAGAGAGAAAGAAAAGATCTGTGGCAAAGAAGAGTACCACTAACTCCTCACCACCTGTGTCCCAGGGGAAATGGGAGGCACCCTGGCTAAAGTACCAGAGGAAGGCTAGTACAGTAGAGGGAGCCACACACATTCCCACCCCTACCCCTACTCCAACCCCCGCTGTACAACAGACGCAAGTCAAGAAAACTAGAGGTAAATGTAGGGACTATTATACCCCAGAAAACAAAAGATCAAGAATTCCATTGTCTGTCCGTTAATATGTCTTGTGTCTTGCCGTCTGGTTTAAAAACTTTTAAAGCAGATTTCTCTTACAGTCAAAGGGATCTTAATAAATGCTTCATTATTACACCAATGCATTTCACAATGGCATTGACAGTATGTATAATTCAATTTGATCAATTTTCGATGATGATACTGCATAACTGCACTGTAATACATTAGAGCTGAGAATATAAATTAAGCTGGAATAGGAAAATGAATGAAAATATATTAAGACAAATTTTTCCCTGAAGAAAGCAATTATGAATGAAAGCTAACAATTACAAAGTTTAAAATTAATGAGGGTTTGTTACCCATTTCTTTTGTAGATATGTTTGCAGCTAGTAGTATCAGTAGTAACAAGCAGGGCAAAGATATGGCTTCTGTACTACAGGAAAGATTGTCTAAAGTTACTGACTCGGGAGATTTAGGTGACTGTTATAAAATACAGTTTGATTTTATTTTATTCTTCTGGATTTGACGATAAGGCCTTTTCATGTCCTCTATGTCATTCTGCATGTCTGCCTCTCTGTCCTTTACACAGTGAATAACTTCTAAAGGTGAAGAGTACTTGATTAATTTTTAGCTCACCTCGACGAAGTTGAGTGAGCTTATGCTATAACCCCGCACGTCCGCGTCCGGTTAAGAAGTTTGAGGTAGCTCAGCATTTGGCAAAGTACTGATGCTGCAGTAACCAAACTTGCACAAGTGATCCATCTTTGGATGCTGAGGTGAACCCATGCATCGGATGCTGCATCTGACCTACATTTTCCGCTTGAGTGACTTGGTTAAGAAGTTTGGGGTAGCTCAGAGTGGCTTGGTTAAGAAGTTTGGGGTAGCTCAGTATCTGACAAAGTACTGATGCTACAGTAACCAAACTTGCACAAGTGATTCATCTTTGGATGCTGAGGTGAACCCATGCATTGGATGCTGCATCTGACCTACATTTTCTGCTTGAGTGACTTGGTTAAGAAGTTTGGGGTAGCTCAGTATCTGACAAAGTACTAATGCTACCGTAACCAAAGTTGCACAAGTGATTCAACTTTGGATTGCAAGATGGACCCATGCATCGGATGCAGCATCTGACCTACTTTTTCCACTTGAGTAATTTTGCTTTTAAAAGCCAATATTCAGCAAAGTATAAGTGCTACATGTACCAAACTTGCATATTGGATGTATCTTTGATCAAACTTTTATAAAATGACCTTGACCTACTTTTTCCGCTTGAGTGATTTTGCCTTTAAAAGCCAATATTGAGCAAAGTATAAGTGCTACATGTTCCAAACTTGCATATTAGATGTATCTTTGATTAAACTTTCATAAAATGACCTTGACCTACTTTTTCCGCTTGAGTGATTTTGCCTTTAAAAGCCAATATTGAGTAAAGTATAAGTGCTACATGTTCCAAACTTGCATATTAGATGTATCTTTGATCAAACTTTCATAAAATGACCTTGACCTACTTTTTCCGCTTGAATGATTTTGCCTTGAAAGGCCAATATTGAGCAAAGTATAAGTGCTACATGTACCAAACTTGCATATTGGATGTATCTTTGATCAAATTTTCATAAGATGACTTTTTTCACTTGAATGATTTTGCCTTTAAAAGCCAATATACATGTACTGAAAAATATGATTGAATTGAATTTGGCTGCCACGAGGTGAGCTTCGTAATCTGTGATTACCTATGTTTGGTACATGTAAATAAACTTCTATTATTATTATTGTCCCCCACTTTCGCGTAAGCGCGGGGACATTAAACCGTCCTGTCTGTCTGTCTGTCTTTTTGTCTGTCCGTCAGTCAGAAAAACTTTAACCTTACCCATAACTTTCAATGGTAAGTGATACGGCTTTCATATTTCACATGTGTATTCCTTGTGACAAGACCTTTCCATGGATACCAAAATTTTTGACCTTGTGACCTTGACCTTGGAGTTTGATCCTACTTTTCAAAAACTTTAACCTTGTCCATAACTTTTTAATGAAAAGTGATAGGGCTTTGATATTTTACATGATTATTCCTTGTGTAAAGATCTTTCCATGGATACCAAAATTTTTGACTTTGTGACTTTGACCTAAGAGTTCGACCTACTTTTCAAAAACTTTAACATTGACCATAACTTTTGAACGGAAAGTTATAGGGCTTTCATATTTCAGATGTGTATTCCTTGTGATAAGACCTTTTATTCCTTGTGACAAGACCTTACCATGGATACCAAAATGTTTTACCTTGTGACCTTCACCTTGGACTTTGACCTACTTATTTTCAATGGCAAGTCATAGGGCTTTCATATTACACATGTGTATTCCTTGTGACAAAACCTTTCCATGGATACCGCAATTTTTGACCTTGTGACCTTAACCTTGGACTTTGACCTACTTTTCTAAAAACTTTAACCTTGTCCATGACATTTTAATGGAAAGTGATAGCGCTTTGATATTTCACATGTTTATTCCTTGTGTGAAGATCTTTCCATGGATAACTTTTCAAAAACTTTAACCTTGACCATAACTTTTGAACGGAAAGTGATGGGACTTTCACATTTTAAATGTGTATTCCTTGTGACAAGACCTTTCTGTTGGTAACAACATTCTGACCTGGTAACTTCGTCCTTGGAGGTTGACCCACATTTAAAAACTTCAACCTCGACCATAAGTTTTTGATGGTAATTTAAGGCCATGCAAAAAAAATTTTCTGGTTCTCAGATAATTGATCTAAAAAATATGGGTAGGTAGGTAGGGTTTTTATTTTTTGTTTTTATTTTCCGAAAACTACTTAAGCACAATTTTTTATTCAGATATTATAGAGACTGTGATCTATAGTGACTATATTTGTTGTAAATGTTCACCATACTCAACTCTTCTCATTTTTACAGTGCCAAGAATGCTTCAGCCCAGTCTGCAATTTTGAAATTCACCTTCAAGCTGACAATCACTCGTTCCTCCCCCCCCCCCCCCCCCCCCCCCGGTCGCCATTTTGCATCTTGTGTACAATAACAAAGTACAGTACCGTAATCGTCCGAAAAAAGGTCCGCAAGAGTAGATATCACGCAGGCAAAAAATTGCGCTGAAAATCGTGGAAAAAATTCTAATCTAGTAAATAATACGCATTAAAAAAATCGAAATTTCGCCGATTTTTTCTCCCAAATTAAAAATATCAAAGAAACGGCCCGCTCGGTAATTTTTATTGTAATGACTTGAATTAGATACCGATTACAAAATAATCCATAGTACGATTGAAAGATTTAGGATTGACAGCCGTATTATGTATCAATTAACTGAACTGACCATTGAAATTTACCGTTAGAATAAACCTATTCGAGAAGATTTTACTTCCCCCTTCACCTGTCAAAAGTGACAGATCAATTTCATGCTTGACCGCAACGCTACCGGTGAAGGCTATTTGTCTCCGTTCAACACCCCTCGGGGTAGACAGGCGTTTACATATATACAGGTATTTAACGTACATGCGCTTGTACGATCTGACCTTAGATGACCAGGTACCGTAAATACTTGGACAAATGTTATTGTAACGCGATTGTTTACTTACGCACGGACTGGTAGCGTGAATTAAAGTCAAATATACTTACAAAATTGATCTATTGACGAATTATCTGTTCAGAAAATTAATAGAAAATTATATTTATCAGCATGAGAAATCTGGCGGGCGGCGGCTATTTTTTTCCCTTCCTACGATAAAAACGTCTCATCGGGAGGAATTTTGAGCGCGCGGCGGTGTCTGAGAACCAGGATTTTTTTTTTATATGGCCTAAATGATAGGACTTTCATATTTCACATGTGCATACCTTTTCATAAGTCCTGTCCCTTGGAAACAAAACAAAACTTTGGACCCTTTGACATTTTCTTGGAGTTAAATCTTTCATATTTAGAATTTTGTTAATATATGAGATATATTATGAAAACTTAAGAATGGGGAGGGGGTGTCTGTAAGCATTTCTTTAAAGACAAACACCCAAAAGCGGGGGACCACAATTCCTTGAATTTTGATTTTTAACTTCCTTTTTGTATCTTCTAAATCAATACCAAGGTGTTAGTTTGACAAAATCTTGTATGCTCAAGGTTTTTCTATCATTCTTGTTTCCACCATAGACAGCACATTTTCTCATACCATAATTAATTGTTTTTAGATGAGGAGTCGTTAGGAGAGAGATTAGAATCTGTCATACCTATAAAAGACAAAGCTCGTACAAGATACAGTAAGTATTTATTATATTTACTGCTCTTTTCACTATTCATTCCCTTATCTCTCATATATTAATCCTAAAAGTATGTTTTACATAAATTTGTTAATGCATCTTGCTAATATAACAGGGACAAACATGTTCCTGTTGTCCGTCTTACCCATTTTACACATTTACGCACTAACCCTCAGTAAAGGGTATAAAAGAAACATGCTTCACATCAATTTTATCACACCCAGAAACTTTGTATTTCTTGCAGATGTTTTGTATTTTAATAAACTCATTGACCTCATTTGGCATTGAAATAAAACATCACTTGTCCGTTATACTGCAATGCTATTTGCTTAAACTCCAAAATTACAAATGATAGATCATTATCATATATTTAGTGACTGCATGTACTTTTAGATTCTGTTGTTTCACAGTACATATTTATGATTTTTTTCTCAGAGAGTCATAGGTGTGGTCCTGGTTGTCTGAAGGCGTCTGAGGAGGAACCAGATAAATACAGGGGAACTAACCCATTGTTGATACCACTGCTCTGTGGATGGGAAAGGTAGGTTTTACTTTTGTCTTTTTAAGAGGCTTCAAATAAGTTTGCTTAAATAGGCAAAGAAATTATGCATGAACTACATGCATTATTTTGCAGTGTTTGAAATTCTCAGCTGTTTAAAATTGTCATTTAGGACAAAATTCTATTTGGGCAGCCAAAAATTTGTTAAGTAGTAAGAGTAAGCTTTGAAATGGCCCACTTGACGACCTCAAATTTTTGCATTTTGCATACGAGTCCTATTTGTGTTAAATGAATTACAACTAGATTTACCCACTATGAAAATACGTGCAAATCAATCAAAGCTTTAAGAACACATATTTTCTGGATCATTGTGTTGGTGGTATGCTGAGATAAGCACATTGCTGTTTAGATTAATGTATTTTCCTGATAAACATGTACTTGAATGTCAATATTATGACTTAACACAATATCTTTGTATTAGTATACATGTATATCAATGCTATCTATATGTACATGTATTTTTGTGCTGTCTACTGTATATATCAAAATATAGTAATATTGTTGTCTTTTGGAGTCACATTTTACTAGTCTATCAAGTGAATGTTTATTTTATTTTTAGACATGTTTGTAAGACCAAGCCCAGTAACAAGCGTTACGTACTGTACCGATCTCCATGTTCCAGACGTGTACGTAACATACAGGAAGCAGACGATTACTTGATGATCACAGGCAGCAGTCTTACTATTGACCTGTTCTGTTTTGACCCGATATTACATGTACACACAGAGTTTGTACCTGTCAAGGTCAGTGTTGGAATTCCTTCAAGTTTTAATGACATTTTAATTTGATGCGAAAAAGATTTTAAAAAGATTTTAATTGAATCCTTTAAGTCATACTAAGAGGGAATTTAAAAAAAAAAAAAACTTCAATAACATAGACATCATCATTTAAAAGTATTGTCTGAGGTGAAAGTTAAAAAAAATCTATGTTGAGTAGTAAGATCAATGTTAAAAACTTTTCAAATACATTGTATGAAGAAATGTCTATTTCAAGACTCGAGAAAAACAAAAACAAGCATATTATTAGTAGAAAATTGTATTGTTTATAATAACATGCCATTGTTCTTTATACATTGTTCATAAATTGTATGTTTCAGACTTTTTGTGATATCAAAGACTTGTCATACGGCAAGGAGAATGTACCTATATCATGTGTTAACGGTATAGACAGACAGTACCCTGACTATGTGGAGTATTCTAACGTCAGGATTCCTACAAAGGGAGTCAAACTTAACCTAGATAGTGACTTCCTGGTCGGATGTGACTGTACAGATGGCTGTAGGGTAAGTTGTCACTCCCATTACCTTTTCTAATAAAAGATTCATACAATCATTTAAAAAGTTCTACCAGTATAATTCAAGAAAACCAAAATTGATTTTGAGTGTAAAAATCATAACGTCATGTACCACCAAGAATTGTTGATTTTCTCCTTTATTCTTTCATTGATTATAAAAGATACATGTTATTACTTTATAAATAATTGTATGTATCTTTATGTGTTGTAGGACAAATCAAAATGTAGGTGTCAGCAGATGACGGTAGACTCTACCACAGTAAACGGTGGTAAACTTAATCCTAGTGCTGGATATCAGTACAGGAGACTGAAAGATCCTCTAGTCACAGGGTGAGATACACATGTACATGCATTGTTCATAGTTGTAGTAATATACATGTATACAGGAAATAAATTATCTAATTTATATAGTACCATCAAATTTTATCAAACAAAAAAATTCAAACTTGTTTCATTTTACACATACACATGTACTTGATTATGATTTTTGGTGAATACATCATATTATTGTAATTTTATTGGCCGGATTGCAAAGCAATTCCGGTCTATAGATTGACGATGTCCGTCCGTCTGTCCGTCCGTCCGTCCGTCCGTCTGTCCGTCTGCCGTCAACATTTTGGTTAAAGTTTCTGGTTGAGGCAAAATCTAAGGAACTATATGCAGTAGAAACTTTATATTATACATGAAGGTTGCCCATGACAAGACCTTTCAATTTATGCCGTAACATTTGACCTAGTGACCTTGACCTTGGGCTTTGACCTAGTTAAAGATTTTGGTTAAAGTTCCTGGTTTAAGCAAAATCTAAGGAACTGTACGCAGTAGAAACCTTATATTATACATATAGGTTGCCCATGACAAGACCTTTCAATTTATGCCATAACATTGGACCTAGTGACCTTGACCTTGGACTTTGACCTAGTTAAATATTTTGGTTAAAGTTTCTGGTTTAAGCAAAATCTAAGGAACTGTATGCAGTAGAAACCTTATATTATACATTTAGGTTGCCCATGATGAGACCTTTCAATTTATGCCGTAAGATTGGACCTAGTGACTTTGACCTTGGACTTTGACCTAGTTAAATATTTTGGTTAAAGTTTCTGGTTTAAGCAAAATCTAAGGAACTGTATGCAGAAGAAACTTTATATTATACATGTAGGTTGCCCATGATGAGACCTTTCAATTTATGCCGTAACATTTGACCCAGTGACCTTGACCTTGAACTTTGACCTAGTTAAAGATTTTGGTTAAAGTTTCTGGTTTAAGCAAAATCTAAGGAACTGTATGCAGAAGAAACTTTATATTATACATGTAGGTTGCCCATGATGAGACCTTTCAATTTATGCCGTAACATTTGACCTTGACCTTGAACTTTGACCTAGTTAAAGATTTTGGTTAAAGTTCTTGGTTTAAGCAAAATCTAAGGAACTGTATGCAGTAGAAACCTTATATTATACATTTAGATTGCCCATGACGAGACCTTTCGATTTATGCCGTAACATTGGACCTAGAGACCTTGACCTTGGACTTTGACCTAGTTAAATATTTTGGTTAAAGTTTCTGGTTTAAGCAAAATCTAAGGAACTGTATGCAGTAGAAACCTTATATTATACATTTAGGTTGCCCATGATGAGACCTTTCAATTTATGCCGTAACATTGGACCTAGTGACTTTGACCTTGGACTTTGACCTAGTGAAAGATTTTGTTTAAAGTTTCTGGTTTAAGCAAAATCTAAGGAACTGTATGCAATAGAAACTTTATATCATACATGTAGGTTGCCCATGATGAGACCTTTCAATTTATGCCGTAACATTTGACCCAGTGACCCAGTGACCTTGAACTTTGACCTAGTTAAAGATTTTGATTAAAGTTCTTGGTTTAAGCAAAATCTAAGGAACTGTATGCAGTAGAAACCTTATATTATACATTTAGGTTGCCCATGATGAGACCTTTCAATTTATGCCGTAACATTGGACCTAGTGACCTTGACCTTGGACTTTGACCTAGTTAAAGACTTTGGTTAAAGTTCCTGGTTTAAGCAAAATCTAAGGAACTGTATACAGTAGAAACTTTATATTATACATGTAGGTTGCCTCTGACAAGACCTCTCAATGTATGCTGTAATATTTGACTTAGTGACCTAGACCCAGTTGGTGACAAAAACTTACTTTGCAATCCGGCCATACCGTCTTTAGCGGTGTTTTATTTACATGTATTTTAGGTGGAAATTTTCAGTTTTCATCCTTATATATTGCTTTCTTTCAGGTTGTATGAATGTAACTCACAGTGCGGTTGTGATTATCGCTGTATTAACAGGGTGGCACAAAATCCACTCAGTGTTAGGTTACAGGTCTTCAAAACCGAGAAAAGGTAAAGTTTTAAATAAAGATTTTTTCTCTCACTATAAAAAATACATTATGTACATTTAAAACTTTGCTGTGACTTTAATAATATTTTAATCAGGTTAGGCAAGTTTTCGCGTAAATAAGCAGAAATTTAAGATTGAAAGAATTCTAAAATTACCAAAGCTTGTGTTTGTACATGTTAATGTACATGTACAACAAATCAAATGAGTGATCTATTTTACCATCATATACATGTATTTTATGTAAACGTGTGTATGTTGATATATTTTGACTTTTTCAGAGGTTGGGGTCTGAGATGTCTAGATGACATTCCATCAGGGGGTTTTATTTGTATATATGCAGGGCAGCTACTTACTGAACAGGGTGCAAATGAGGTATGCTAAGGCCAAAGGTTTTTAGCTCACCTGAGCCAAAGGCTCAAGTGAGCTATTGTCATAGTGTGGCGTCCGGCGTCCGTCGTCCGTCGTCCGTCGTCCGTCCGTCGTAAACTTTTAACATTTTCAACTTCTTCTCAAGAACGGCTGAAGGGATTTTGATGAAACTTGGTATGCATGAAGTACTAAAGGTCCTCTACCAAGTTTGTTCATTTCGGCTCGATCCCTTCAGGGGTGGATCCAGGGCGGGGTCAAATAGGCCCCGGAGGGTACCCCTCTTCAAAAATCTTCTTCTCCAGTTCCACTGAATGGATTGAAAAACTAATTGTATCTATGTGATCTAGAAGGATGTATGATTCAAGTTTGTTCATTTCGTTAAAATCCGACAACTAATTTTTGACGCGTTTTTGACGTCTTTTCGGACTTAGTCAGAAATGCACATTTTTGCACTTTTTCTTTAAATAACTCAATAAGTGTATGATTTTACACACTCATTTACTACATATTTATCATATTTAACTTACTTAATGCTTTGATATGTATTTTATGCTTAAATTTTATTTTTTTTGATTTTTTATGAATTTTTTTCTTATGTAAAAAGGAAGGGGGGGGTGATTTTCATACATTTTCTGCTTCTTTTCTATAACCACTCTTCAGATTGTCATGACAATTTGTAGGTATGAGGTACTCATGCATGGTACCCTACAAGTGAAAGAATTTTGTCCAGATATCCACTTTTGGATTTTTAAGGAATATTTTTTAAGATTGTACATAGGTATAATGTATGTTTTCCATGCCCAATGGACCCATGGGGAGTGGCTTCAAACCCCGGCGGGACCCCAACAAAATTTTTTTCCCTTTTTATTAGCTCACCTGAGCCAAAGGCTCAAGTGAGCTATTGTCATAGTGTGGCGTCCGGCGTCCGTCGTCCGTCGTCCGTCGTCCGTCGTCCGTCCGTCGTAAACTTTTAACATTTTCAACTTCTTCTCAAGAACGGCTGAAGGGATTTTGATGAAACTTGGTATGCATGAAGTACTAAAGGTCCTCTACCAAGTTTGTTCATTTCGGCTCGATCCCTTCAGGGGTGGATCCAGGGCGGGGTCAAATAGGCCCCGGAGGGTACCCCTCTTCAAAAATCTTCTTCTCCAGTTCCACTGAATGGATTGAAAAACTAATTGTATCTATGTGATCTAGAAGGATGTATGATTCAAGTTTGTTCATTTCGTTAAAATCCGACAACTAATTTTTGACGCGTTTTTGACGTCTTTTCGGACTTAGTCAGAAATGCACATTTTTGCACTTTTTCTTTAAATAACTCAATAAGTGTATGATTTTACACACTCATTTACTACATATTTATCATATTTAACTTACTTAATGCTTTGATATGTATTTTATGCTTAAATTTTATTTTTTTTGATTTTTTATGAATTTTTTTCTTATGTAAAAAGGAAGGGGGGGGGTGATTTTCATACATTTTCTGCTTCTTTTCTATAACCACTCTTCAGATTGTCATGACAATTTGTAGGTATGAGGTACTCATGCATGGTACCCTACAAGTGAAAGAATTTTGTCCAGATATCCACTTTTGGATTTTTAAGGAATATTTTTTAAGATTGTACATAGGTATAATGTATGTTTTCTTACCAAAAAAGAAAAGAAATTCTCAAATCGCACCGGGTTATACACATTGATACTACTTTTAAATGAAGAAATTTTATTTGAATCACAAAAAAAAAAAAAAAAAAAAATGCCGTAATGATTAAAAGTACACAACTTTTTAAATATTTTTCAAAGCCATGCACCTGGTTCCGGACCGGAATTATTCGAATTTTATGATCTGAGGACCCATTTTCACACGTATTCTTCCACACATGTAGATGTCTCACACACTTTAAAACTATATTCAAAATTTTATTTCATCTGTCTAGTAAACAATCACGGAGAAGACAATTCAAGATAAACATTGTGTGTATTTTCCACCAATTGTTGAAAATAATAAGAAAATAATCGGAACTATTTGACAGGACAATGACCTAGATACGCATTCATTCATCTTCGTCCCCAAGGCGCATCGTATTCCGCTAGGCGCTTCATTGCAATACAAACCGCAAAGCAGTACTGCGATATATTTCAGGAGATACAGTGCAAACGGAATAGATTTTTATAATTGGAACACTTTCATAATCTGTATCTGTATCTGTATGGGTACGTTGAATTACCAATACTGGCTTGTGATCAACGGAATGAGAGAGCGCATAAACTTACTTAATCGCGCTTCAGGCTGAATCTAAAGCCTTCCACAGTCCTTGACAGCACTTGATGGTTATCCAGTTCGTTCCACTCTGTGACTGTACGTATGAAGAATGAGTTCTTCCTGATGACGGAATTACATGTAGGTATGTTAAAGGAGCGAGTATGGTTTGAGCTATGAACAACGTTCATAATGGTTATCATTCATGTACTTGGAACACTTGCATATACTTGTTATTATGTATAAAGTTTGCTCGAATTTCCTCTGTCTTAGACTCTCTTAGATGAAGTAATTTACGGACTGATTTCTTGAAGAAACGTCTAATGAGTAATCTCTTCCTCTGGATTTTGAGAATGCATAGGACATTTAATATCTGAAATTCTTGAAAATAAATAATTCCGTTCAGAGTTCCTGAAATCTTCCAATGAAATGTTGGACCACAGAAGCTGTTGTTTTAATAGAGAAAATAAATTATTATTCACAACCTTAAGCCACTGTGTTCGTCATCTTGTATGTATAATATTTCTAAGAGGAATACAGAGGCCTGAGGTTGTGAATAATAAAACATTTTCTCTCATAAAGCGACAGGATCCTGTGTTAAGACATTTGGGAATTTTTATCTGTTCAAATAATAGATACATAATGAGTTTTTATCAGACCAAATAACTTCTTGTCGGAAAATCCAATGCAACCGATACATTTCATGAACTCTCTCCGCTAACAACTTGCCCGTGTAACAGACCTATGATGAGGTAAAACAATTAGTTAACAGTAAATAACGATGTCGTAGGTCTGCTAGTTGGACAAGCTTAACAATTTCATGGGCCTTTTAATTTGTTTCAAACTGCGAAACCTTAGAGAAACCACTTGAGTTGTTGAACAGCGTATGCTGAAATGCGACGCTCCTTCTCGCCTGTTGAAATATGCATAGGCAAGAAGCGTCGCATTTCAGCATATTTACTGAAAATTATTTGTTCAAGTGGCTTCACTGGGTCATGAGGTTTGATACAACATACACTGCTTTTTTGGAAAACAAACTGGCACAATTTCTGCACAACTCACTTGAATTGTTGAATATTGGATCAAAACGATTTTAACTGTACGTTTCATGTATTTGAGATGAAATCAATACTATTCAAAAGCATAATTCATAGATTTTAGTGAATAAAGGCAAAACCGAAAAATCTTTGTTTTTTATGCCCCTGGAATAAAAGATTCGGGAGCATAAAGTTTTTGGCCTGTCCGTCTGTCTGTTTGTCTGTCTGTTTTCCAAAAAACTTTAACATTGGGCATAACTTTTGAATGGAAGCTGGTGATAGAGGTTTCATATTTCACATGTGTATTTACCAAAATTTTTGACCTCATGACCATAACCTTGACGTTTCACGTACTTCTCAGAAACTTTAACATTGGGCATAACTATTGAATGGTTATAGTGATAGGGCTTTCATATTGTACATGTGTATTCCTTGTGACAAGATCTTTCCATTGATACCAATATTACGCTGACCCTGACCTCTCACATACTTAACAGAAAATGGTGTTTATACTAACAAAGATGCCGCCGGGGGCATTCTCGTTTCACAAACACAGGCTTTATAATTTCTGGCATGCTAGCTATCAATAATGAAAGGTTTTGTGTTCAATTTTAAATAAACTTAATTTGTGAAATCATTTCATTGTTTTATTCTTTTTCTCTGTCAGTATGTCAGTTAGAGCGTGCATGGGTATCAGGTGAGCGTTGTGCCCCCTGGGGCTCTTGTTAATTCTTTTTTGCAGTCACTTTACTGAAATAACGTATTACATACATGTACATTGTATGAGAGTGCCTGAGTAAATAGCAAGGAATTATTTTGTGTGTTTAATTTGACAGGATGGGCAGCAATATGGTGATGAGTACTTAGCAGAGCTTGACTATATAGAGGTGGTGGAAAGACAGAAGGAGGGGTACGAGAGTGACGCTAACTCTGACGAGGGAATTGGCAGAAATAGTGATGAGGATGACTACGATGATGATGAGGAGAGTGATCATTCCTCTAGTGACTCAGACAGGTGAGAAAAAGAAACTAGAATAAACTGCAGTATAAAGGGGGGATTTTAATACAAGTACATGTATGTTGAGTAGATGGCAAATAAAAGTAATGTATCTTTCTTTCATTATGACTGAAGTTAGAATTTTATACAATTTTGTATTTGTCTAGAATTTTGTATATGTATTTGTCGGTATATTTGTCTGTATAGGTGTGAAAGTTTCTGGACTCTTTTGTTATAATTTTAGTGACTTTGCCGGAGACGGTTTACGTAACAGAGACAGTTTGGATTCTAATAGAAGTCATTCACATAGATTAAGGTAAATATTATTTATTATGCATTCAACTGTGCTTCATCTTGCCATATTTGTGACGAATCAAACTACAATAAAAATGTTTAAAAAATTCATATTTTAAAATCATACTCAGAATTGGCCTTGTGGTCAGTGTACATAATTTTCTAATTGTCCCCCAGAAGTTCAGTGCAATGTTTTTCCTCACAACCAGCTTGTTATGTGCTTTTGGTTGGATGCTGTGGACATCCATAGTGAAATATATTCTTTGAAAAAGTGAAGTGCCCTAAGCACGCCAAAGGGGGAGGTAAAGCCTTGGGTTTGGAATATGTTCAGTATTCAGAAATTTATCTTTACCAGAGCCAGAAGTAGCAGAAGTAGTAAGAGAGACTCTAGGGACTCCACACAGGATAAACCTACATGTAAACTGGTGTTACGTCGGGATTCCTCACGTACATCAGATCATGAGGAATGGTAGGGAGGGAAACTTTTTATGTCCATAATTATTGTGCAATTTTTTTTTCATGTAATTATTGATTAAATGTCTCCAGTTTTACTGAAGTGACATATGATAATTATTTTTATATGAGGCATTTTGAAGCCACAATGCTAACTTAATTGGCCGGATTGCAAAGCAATTCCGGTCTATAGATTGACAATGTCTGTCCGTCCGTCCGTCCGTCTGTCTGCCGCCGTCAACATTTTGGTTAAAGTTTCTGGTTGAGGCAAAATCTAAGGAACTATATGCAGTAGAAACTTTATATTATACATGAAGCTTGCCCATCACAAGACCTTTCAATTTATGCCGTAACATCTGACCTAGTGACCTTGACCTTGGACTTTGACCTAGTTAAATATTTTGGTTAAAGTTCCTGGTTGAGGCAAATTCTAAGGAACCATATGCAGTAGAAACTTTATATTATGCATGAAGCTTGCCCATCACAAGACCTTTCAATTTATGCCGTAACATTTGACCTAGTGACCTTGACCATGGACTTTGACCTAGTTTAAGATTTTGGTTAAAGTTTCTGGTTTAAGGAAAATCTATGGAACTGTATGCAGTAGAAACCTTATGTTATACATGTAGGTTGCCCATGACAAGACCTTTCAATTTATGCCGTAACATTTGACATTGTGACCTTGACCTAGGATTTTGACCTAGTTAAAGATTTTGGTTAAAGTTTCTGGTTTAAGCAAAATCTAAGGAACTGTATGCAGTAGAAACTTTATATTATACATGTAGGTTACCTCTGACAAGACCTCTCAATGTATGCTGTAATATTTGACCTAGTGACCTTGACCCAGTTGTTGAAAAAACTTACTTTGCAATCTGGCCATACCGTCTTTAGCGGTGTTTTATTTTACTCTTCTCTCAATCTTGCTATCAAATATCTTTATAAGCAGACTTTATTTCCACACATGTTTTTCAAAGAATTTTGAAAATAATTTTTTTTGAATGATAATTTTCTATATTGAAGAAAAAAAAAGGTACATTAAGTAATGATCATAAACTAATACATATATATGTGTATTGCATACATGTACATTGTGTATGTCATTGAACTCAAACTTGCAAAATGTGAAAGAATAAAGATAATGCCAAATCATTTCACCATTACATCTTTTCTCTATGTAGGTCAGTGAAGTTAGGAACACCAGGGAAACTTTCAGCATCCGCAGGATCAAAAGTCTCGGAGCCAATCCTGATAGACGATGACGATGATGAAGAGGGCAATGATAATACTCCACAGAAAACACCGACATCTGTCACGGCTAAGAGTGCCTCCGTAGATATAATAGACGATGATTCGTTACCAGATTTGGACAGTGATACACCTAATGTGAAAGATAAGAAGGACAAGGCAAAGAAACCAGAGTTTGATAAGCCTCCTGTTACATGTAGGTTCAATTACTTTGTAGGTTTATTTAGCTCTCTTTTCTCCTTTATCTTGTCTTAAGCATTCTGATCGAGGTCATGACAAAGTTGATTTGAATAATTGATTTAAGGTGTCTTCTTTCTAAAAAGCAATTGAAATGACTGCAGTTTAAAATTGAAGTGCATATAAATGAGATTGTGGGCTTCCATGCTATGATAAGGAGTTGATTCACTAAAAGTTTCTTGAAAAATTATTTGCTATTTCTTTCTTACAAGTTATGATTCTCTCCTGATTGATAGCTTGTAATCATATCCTTTTCTTATTTGCATTTTTTCAGATCCTGAGCCAAGAGAAATGAGCATAACAGGTAAAAACTCTTTCTTTCTTATAAAAAAAACAAACTGTCATTCCATGTAAAAATAAATTGTGACACACATGTAAATCTTTTCTTTATGTTAGATTTCATACATGTTACATCTCATCCAGTTTCATTAAGAAGACCCTATAATTCCTGTCAGTTACAGAAATGATATACATGTAGTTTTGATAAGAGTACATGTATTTGATACATACAAAATTGCTGCAGTCATCATACTAACCAAAATTTCCATGCTGAAGTAGAATTTATAGAATAAGGGCAGTTTTCAATATCATCTGTCTTAGATATACATGTAGTCTCATCTTGTTATATACATGTAGTTAGAAAAAAGAATGAGTACTTGCAATATTTTTGTCTTTTATATACTAATTATGAAAGTTCATTTATTATTTTTCAGCAAGAAGGAGTACCTCTGGTAAACTTTCCCGTTTTAAGAATTTACCTGATCCCAAGAAGAAGCTGACAGGCACTGAAGCTACATCTGATGTAAAGGACAAAAACGATGGTAGTGTCATCTCTCTTTATTACTATACATTGACTCTTGGAAAAGATTATCTTTAAATACATAGTGCATGTAATCTGATTCCTAGAGAGACCTCCAGGAAGATTTGATCAAATTCTATTGTACAGTAAAATATGCATGCATTACACACCCTACCATTTGATGTTTCTTTTTATATGCATATAAGTATATACATGTATATATATATGTAATGGTACACAGGTACGTTTGTCTCATTTAAAAGATAATTCCAAAATGCCTATATTGAAGCAAAGTGTCATACTGTAAATTGGTTTTTGTTTGTCAGGTACCAATTTTCGTCAGTGCCTTCCTTGACGAAATTACGTACCGACGAATATAAATACTCCTGATAAAAATAAATTGTAGTAAGGAAAAATTGACGGCGGATTAAGATGTTACGTACATTGGCATTTCAGCAAACAATATACATTTTAGGGACCCTTGGATGACGAATTTACGTACTGACGAAATTGTCATTTTTAACGAATTGACGAAAATTGGTACTGACGAAAATAAAGCAATTTACAGTATGTTACATTTGAGCTCCTGGACACTAATTTTTGTTCATTACAAATACATGTATATATTAATAAGGAAATAGTAACATTTATGTGTATGTTTGACTAGAAGGCAAATTCAGAATTTTGTTTATCATTTAATAGAGGAGAGTGAAGGACCAGGCACTAGATCCTTCTTTCAGGATGGCCAAGCTTGTTATATAATGGATGCCAAGTCTATAGGAAATATTGGACGTTATCTTAATGTAAGTGTCTCATATATGTAGATCCCTGATACCAAATGTAATTCTTCCTGTTCTTCTGTGATACAATAGGAGGATGACAATGTCCATCAAAGCTAGTCATTTCATGTGAAATCAGAGTTATTCATCCATTTATACCTTTCATTTATATAAATGTAATAATACTTTCCATCTCCTATACATACACTTTAGCTTGGATAATTTGTATCAACACTTGTATTTATTTACAGCATAGCTGCAGCCCCAACGTCTTTGTACAGAACGTATTTGTGGACACACATGATCTCAGGTTCCCCTGGGTGGCGTTCTTTGCTGCAGTGTAAGTACCTTGTACAATATTTAACTTATTATTTCGAACTGCTCCTATTTGTTAACTCGAGGTCAGCTCAGGGTGCCCTTTTACATCAGCCAATGACAATATGTTCTAGTAATTTCTCAGTATAAGGACATCACTATTGAAAATGATGCTGATAAACAGATGTGTTTATGTAGTAAACTGTATAAGTAGAGTCATTCCCTGGTACTTTCTTTCGCAATTTTATAAATGTATATGCTTTCAATTGGACAATGATTCGCGGATCTGCTCTTGCTGCTATTGAATTGTGCAGAAGATATTATTTTTCACCGAGACAAACTTTCGTGGTACGATGCTGACCGCGAAAGTAGTAAATTTTAATACACAGTGTATGATTCTACTTATACAGTAGTCCATAATTGCTGAGAAGCTGTTATATCCTGTATTCAAGAGTATCAGAAATTACAACTTGGATTATAATTAGATTACTTTTATCTAGTGTCTGGTATAGCAGATAAGCTGTCTTTATATGTTGTTATATAATAATAAGTAATTTCACCTCACAGCCATGTTTAAATGGACACAATGTAGTGACTTAATTTATACATGTTTGTACTTTTAATTATTAGGTCTACTGACTTTTAACATGTTTATACTTTTAATTGGTAGGCCTACTGACTTTAAACATATTTTTCCATATTTGTAGTTATATCCGAGCCGGCACAGAGTTGACATGGGACTATAATTATGAAGTTGGCAGTGTACCAGGGAAGGTATTATACTGTTACTGTGGGTCTGCTGATTGTAGGGGGCGGCTCCTGTAATCATGTCCATCAGTTTGATGGAGCGTTAATATTGTTGTTGCAGTTAATGGTCAAGCTTAAATGGTTATAGCTTAGTCATAGTGAATGGAGGATGGATGAGATGACTTGAAATTCCATAGAATCCAAGCTCATTTATTCTCATGTAATTTGAGAGAGGACTGCAACTGTAATGTGAGAAAGGACCACATTTTTGATGTGAGATTGGGCAGCAATTTATTTCAAAGAAAATATCAGAAATACAACTTTCCTGTCTCAGGAATGCAACATTCCTGTCTTATCAGACACTGATGTCATCTTTATGTTTAAGACATGAATAGTCATTACATAGTCATGTACTTGTATTTGTTGTGAAACTGTATTATATCAGTATGTGTATTGTACATTTTTTTTTGGGGGGGGGGGGGAGGGGATGTTTAAAGTATCAATCACTTGATTCAGTGTATTGAAGTGATGGTTCATACATGCAATACATGTACATCTTACAATGAATTTTCCAGTGAGAAATCTACTCATATTTCACTGCCATGATTATTATATTTGTACAATCCATGGATAATACTTTTAATCCAAAATAAAGTTTTATTTCACTTTCTATTATTTATTGTAGTCATTTTCTCAATAAATAATGATAGATACCTCTAAGCAAATAGAACATATTTGTTTGCAAGACACCATGCCCATTTTTGTATTTTCTAGGCCATACATGTATGCTTAGAATGCAGCGAGACATTCACTAATTAGACTATGGCATAAGAGTCCTTCATATTTAGTTCGTTGAGTATGTCATGACTAAAATACAACTGTATCATCTAACACCTGATTGGAGCTCCGTCATGCAGTCTTTCATTGAAACTGAAACTCCTGATGCAACTTTCAGGCAATCTATTATTTTTTGATAGAGTGGATCCTGGACCTCAAGTCCTCTTTTGATCATAAATTAATGGTCATTTGTATAACTTTTTACATCAAATGACAAATGAACCTTTCATGTCCTTAATTATTGAAGTTCCACTTGTATAAAGATGTAACTGTGAATGTCTGTTTCATGAAAGGGGCATTTGACCCAGAGAATCCACCTTCAATTCTGGTTTTCTTTAATCATATACATGAGAGAGGCAGACCAAATTGTCACATGATCACATATTTTGTCAGTCGTTATGACTGGCCTAGTAAGTAGAATTCTTTTATCAGCTTTGCCAATAGGATTAGAGGAGATCAGATAAATACCTTGAGCTATAGAGGGTCCTTGTTGATTGAGAGGTACAATGTATTATTGTGGACGTCTGTTTTCAGTGTGCTGTGGGGGGTCACTGTTGATTGAGAGGTATTGTTGTGGACGTCCATTTTCAGTGCGCTGTGACCTTGAGCTGTGGAGGGTCCCTGTTGATAGCGAGGTATTGTTGTGGACATCTGTTTTCAGTGCGCTGTGACCTTGAGCTGTGGAGGGTCCCTGTTGATTGCTAAGTATTGTTGTGGACGTCCGTTTTCAGTGCACTGTGACCTTGAGCTGTGGAGGGCCCCTGTTGAATGAGAGGTATTGTTGTGGACGTCTGTTTTCAGTGCACTGTGACCTTGAGCTGTGGAGTGTCCCTGTTGAGAGGTATTGTTGTTGACATCTGTTTTCAGTGCACTGTGACCTTGAGCTGTGGAGGGTCCCTGTTGATTGAGAGGTATTATTGTGGACGTCTGTTTTCAGTGCGCTGTGACCTTGAGCTGAGGAGTGTCCTTGTTGAGAGGTATTGTCGTGGAAGTCTGTTTTCAGTGCACTGTGACCTTGAGCTGTGGGGGGTCCCTGTTGATTGAGAGGTATTGTTGTGGACGTCTGTTTTCAGTGTACTGTGACCTTGAGCTGTGGAGTGTCCCTGTTGAGAGGTATTGTTGTGGACGTCTGTTTTCAGTGTACTGTGACCTTGAGCTGTGGAGTGTCCTTGTTGATTGAGAGGTATTGTCGTGGAAGGTCGTTTTCAGTGCGCTGTGACCTTGAGCTGAGGAGTGTCCTTGTTGAGAGGTATTGTCGTGGAAGTCTGTTTTCAGTGCACTGTGACCTTGAGCTGTGGGGGGTCCCTGTTGATTGAGAGGTATTGTTGTGGACGTCTGTTTTCAGTGTACTGTGACCTTGAGCTGTGGAGTGTCCCTGTTGAGAGGTATTGTTGTGGACGTCTGTTTTCAGTGTACTGTGACCTTGAGCTGTGGAGTGTCCCTGTTGAGAGGTATTGTTGTGCACGTCTGTTTTCAATGTACTGTGACCTTGAGCTGTGGAGTGTCCCTGTAGAGAGGTATTGTTGTGGACCTCTGTTTTCAGTGCACTGTGACCTTGACCTGTGGAGTGTCCCTGTTGATTGAGAGGTATTGTCGTGGAAGTTCGTTTTCAGTGCGCTGTGACCTTGAGCTGTGGAGTGTCCCTGTTGAGAGGTATTGTTGTGGACGTCTGTTTTCAATGTACTGTGACCTTGAGCTGTGGAGTGTCCCTGTTGAGAGGTATTGTTGTGGTCGTCCGTTTTCAGCGTACTGTGACCTTGACCTGTGGAGTGTCCTTGTTGATTGAGAGGTATTGTCGTGGAAGTCCGTTTTCAGTGCGCTGTGACCTTGAGCTGTGGAGTGTCCCTGTTGAGAGGTATTGTTGTGGACGTCTGTTTTCAGTGTACTGTGACCTTGAGCTGTGGAGTGTCCCTGTTGATTGAGAGGTATTGTTGTGGTCGTCTGTTTTCAGTGCGCTGTGACCTTGACCTGTGGAGGGTCCCTATTGATCGAGAGGTATTGTTGTGGACATCTGTTTTCATTGTACGGTGAACTTGAGCTGTGGTGTGTCCCTGTTGATTGAGAGGCATTGTTGTGAACGTCCGTTTTCAGTGCGCTGTGACCTTGAGCTGTGGAGTGTCCCTGTTGATTGAGAGGTATTGTTGTGGTCGTTTGTTTTCAGTGCGCTGTGACCTTGACCTGTGGAGGGTCCCTGTTGATTGAGAGGTATGACGTCTGTTTTCAGTGCGCTGTGACCTTGAGCTGTGGGGGGTCCCTGTTGATTGAGAGGTATTGTTGTAGATTTCTGTTTTCAGTGCGCTGTGACCTTGAGCTGTGGAGGGTCCCTGTTGATTGAGAGGTATTGTTGTAGATGTCTGTGTACTGAGACCTTGCTTCCCTTTTTATTGAGAGGTATTGTTGTGGACGTCTGTTTTCAGTGTACTGTGACCGTGAGCTTTGGAGTGTCCCTGTTGAGTGGTATTGTTGTGGATGTCTGCTTTTAGTGCGCTGTGACCTTGAGTTGTGGAGGGTCCCTGTTGATTGAGAGGTATTGTTGTGGACGTCTGTTTTCAGTGCGCTGTGACCTTGAGCTGTGGAGGGTCCCTGTTGATGGAGAGGTATTGACGTGGACATCTGTTTTCAGTGCGCTGTGACCTTCAGCTGTGGAGTGTACCTGTTGGTTGAGAGGTATTGATGTGGACATCTGTTTTCATTGTACGGTGACCTTGAGCTGTGGAGTGTCCCTGTTGATTGAGAGGTATTGTTGTGGACGTCTGTTTTCAGTGCGCTGTGACCGTGAGCTGTGGAGTGTCCCTGTTGATTGAGAGGTATTGTTGTGGTCGTTTGTTTTCAGTGCGCTGTGACCTTGACCTGTGGAGGGTCCCTGTTGATTGAGAGTTATTGTTGTGGTCGTCTGTTTTCAGTGGTGACCTTGAGCTGTGGAGTGTCCCTGTTGATTGAGAGGTATTGTTGTGAACCTCTGTTTTCAGTGCGCTGTGACCTTGAGCTGTGGAGGGTCCCTGTTGATTGAGAGGTATTGTTGTAGATGTCTGTTTTCAGTGTACTGTGACCTTGACCTGTGGAGGGTCCCTGTTGAGAGGTATTGTTGTGGACGTCTGTTTTCAGTGTACTGTGACTTTGAGCTGTGGAGGGTCCCTGTTGATTGAGAGGTCTTGTTGTGGACGTCTGTTTTCAGTGCGCTGTGACCTTGAGCTGTGGAGGGTCCCTGTTGATTGAGAGGTCTTGTTGTGGACGTCTGTTTTCAGTGCGCTGTGACCTTGGGCTGTGGAGGGTCCCTGTTGAGAGGTATTGTTGTGGACGTCTGTTTTCAGTGCACCGTGACCTTGAGCTGTGAAGGGTCCCTGTTGATTGAGAGGTATTGTTGTGGACGTCTGTTTTCAGTGCGCTGTGACCTTGAGCTGTGGAGGGTCCCTGTTGATTGAGAGGTATTGTTGTGGACGTTTGTTTTCAGTGCGCTGTGACCTTGGGCTGTGGAGGGTCCCTGTTGAGAGGTATTGTTGTGAACGCCTGTTTTCAGTGCACTGTGACCTTGAGCTATGGAGTGTCTTTGTTGAGAGGCATTGTTGTGGATGTCTGCTTTTAGTGCACTGTGACCTTGAGCTGTGGAGGGTCCCTGATGAGAGGTATTGTTGTGGACGTCTGTTTTCAGTGTGCTGTGAACTTGTTTCCCTTTTGATTGAGAGGTACTGTTGTGGACGTCAGTTTTCAGTGTACTGTGACCTTGAGCTTTGTCCATTCTTATCTCCTTTGTGCAATATACTCATATAGTTCATGAATAGAGAAAGAAGTTTGGCCTGTAAAAGGTTATACATAAGGTGTTGTGACCTTGACCTTTGTTGAAGGTTGTGACACAACCTTGGTCCCTGAACAATTCTGTGAAATATTGTTGATATCAATTCAGAAGGGAACAAGTTACAGAATGGACAAGCCTTCAGTATCCATGAAAGGTACTGTTACCTTGATCTTTGGCCATGGTTCAAGATCATGATGCAACCTTGAGCTCTTAACAACATTTCTTTGAAATCTAAGCATAGGGGGAAAGCTAAAGCCAGGACTAGCTTTATCCATGATGTGTATTATCAAATTGATCTTTGTGCCCTTGGTTAAGTGTCATGGCACACTCTTCTTTCCTAAGCAACAATTCTAAAGAAATGTTATTGTAGTCCATGCCGTGAGCAAGAAGTTGTTGCCCCGGAAAGGTTCCAACAATGAAATGTACCATCATCTTGACCTTTGTTCAAGGTCATAAAACCCTCTTGAATCCATTGCAATGATTCTGTGAAATATTACTGCAATAGGGAAAATAGTTATGATCAGGACAAGGTTTTTCCCTGTAGTACACTGTGACCTTGAACTTTTCTTTAAGGTCAAACACATCTTTGAATTCTCAGCAACATTTCTGTACAACAATGTATTTTTGAATTATAAGCTTAGGTGAAGAAGTTATGGCACGGTTTTACCCATTATATAAGTGACCTTGAAATTTTCAAGGTACATGTATCGACATATCCTTCATTCAAATGCAACACATACATGCATGTGAAATGTTAACGTAGCTCGCGGTTTTAGAACAAAATTGATTACCTACCCTGAAAGTTTGCATATGAAAACTAGAAGATTCAAACCTTCACTCGTGAAAAAATGAATTCACTTCACCGCCGATTTAATATTTTACAGGCCTCTAAAATGGCACATTTCATTGTATAAAATAGCAATTTACGTTACTTCCGTGTATTTTCGTGCTGACATTGCTTTGTTTCATAGAAATTTTCTTTCTTATTTTGCGGTCAACTCCCTAAATTAAATCTTATTCATAAACTGCATATATTTCTGAATCGATTTATAAGAAAACATGAATATGTAAACAATTTTGTTTTCAAGTAATAAAAGTATGAAAATGCAAGAAAAGAGTGTAAACTCCGAATAAAAAATGACGTCGCGGTCATAACGTTAGGTATTTGTTTGACGACGTTATCTTTCTTATACAATGAAAAAAAATATCCTCTCGACAATTACAATAAAGTGCTGATTATACACCCTCAACAGAGCTGTGGGGGATATGCTGGATTTGTCCGTCCGTCCGTCCGTCCGTCTTTCTGTCCGTAGACAAAGGTTTGTTATCGCAGCTCCTCCCAAACCAATCGATGAAATTCAGTGAAACTTTACACAATGACAGAACATGATATGTAGATGTACATGAAGAAAGGGAATTGCTGTCGAAAAAGTAACACCTGAGTTATGGCCCTTGGACTTAGATTTTTCATGCAAGTTATCAGTGACAAACCTTGTCATCACAACTCATTCCGAATGAATTTTTCATGAATATTTACACTTATTTCCCAACCTGATCGAGTTCCGTCTAATATCAGGCCATAGTAATCAAATATTTTGTTTTACGTCTCGAACTTTTAATATAAGGACCATCCTGCCAGGCATGTGTTTTCGACCCTCCTGCCGGGCATGACAACACAAACACATGACCAATATGAAGAAAGAAAGATATTGTTTGGCAAAAGTCAGAACTAAAGGTCTTATCAAGTTATCAACACATGAAGCTATGACCTGTAAAGAAGTAGACATATGTCATATATATTTCAAAACGCAATTTGACGCAAAAATTAAATATAATAAAAAGTACTTTATAAAGGCTTTATGAAAAAAAATCAATTTGTACGTACTGAGATGCATAAATACTCGATTTCAACACAAATCAGATCGCATTGATCAAAAAATAAATTAAAAAAAAAATCAAAATGCATTGCACTCGTACAAATTTAAACCCGATTTGAATTTTTATTTTTAAAAAGTGCGTTTTTTTTTTTTAGCTCACCTGAGCGAAGCCGTCAACGCCGTCCAATATGTGGCTTTGAAAAATATTATACTAGTACGTTAGATACGTGATAATTCAGTTTTTTTTTAATTCCTGGATGAAAGAGGCCCTGACAATTTCTATACAAGAAGCACAGGATAGACATAAAAACTACGTTCACTATTCAAAAAAAATGTCGGATCGGCCTTATTCGACCAAAGAGCTAAGGGAGCAACCATTTGATTTTTAGGGGGGGGCGGCAGGAAGACGTTTGCCAGCCGGAATTTTTTTTTTTTTTCGACCATATTTTAAAAGAGCCGGAAAAATGTTTTTTGCCGGCCCTTCGGGCCGGATTATTTTTTTTTTGTAATTTTCCAATGTTCAAAATTACTCTAAAGTTTAAATAATTCAGCGTGATTTTTCGGCCATATTAAACATCAAACACAGAATTAGTTCATCTCTTGCCAGCAGATCACTTCATTTTAATTTCTTGAATGGCATATGATGCCTATAATCTATTTACTTAAACGATACTCAATGGAGACAGACTATATGGTGCTTATGATTTTTGAATTTGATTTATCCACTCCAAATTGCATAAAGTTTGTTCCATTTTTTTATAGTTAGTTTATGATACACAAAAAAAAAGATTTTTTTCCCTAAAATTTCGATCCAGAACTTTTTTTGCAAAGTCTTCCTGCCCCCCCCCCCCCCCATTAAAATCAAATGGTTGTTCCCTAATGCACATCACTTTTATCAACAACAAAAAAAGAAAATATAAAAAGCCCAATGAGGTATATATAGTGACAACGACAGGATTTATAATCAAATTTTCAAAGCTCTTGTGCTTCACAGAGACTGATCCTTGCTATTATTTCAATCCAAGTTTTATATCAGTGTGAGTGCTTGTACGGGGGGGGGGGGGTTCTGAATTTTCTTAGCCAATCATGTAAAAAAAAAACTGAGAAGCGCCAAATTGTACAGAATTATAAAGTAAAAAAAAAAAAATAAAATACGATCCATGTATAAAAATTATTGTTTCTTTCTTTTTTAATCATCGAGATATATTGTACAGGCCGATTGACACTCTTGTCCGTGGCATGTATTTCGCTTATTGTACGATTTTATTTAAAAATAAGTCTTCAGTTTACGTCTACTAATTTTCGTTTATGTTATAATTTAGTTCGGTTCTTTCCGATATACAGTGAATAGAACGTTTCTTTTGGCGGCAAAGTAATGCAGACAACGTCGCGTAGTAAGCGTTGTGACGTTACAAATAAAGTGTGCACCACTATTCCTTTCAGCCGGAACGCCAGTCGGCACTTGTCTTTGAAGTTTAAAAACGAAGTCACGTGACAAAAGTTTTGAATATGACGACATTGTACCACGTCATCAAAAACGCGTCACACTGACTGTGCTGCATGTGTAAACAAGAATGACACAGGTGATTTTGATGGCAATAGAGATACCGTTTCAAGTAATAACATCTAATCAGGTAAATTTTGTGGCATTTTGAAATAAATCGGGCGTTGTCAAGGGCAGTTTTTCGCCAGCGATCTGTTTACCTGCATTTTATTGCTTATTTTCTTTTAAAATCCCGGCTGGGAATGATTGGGAACAGTCTGAATGTAAACTTTATATATCACCGAAGTCACCAAAACCAAAAATAGTATGCCGATCTTTGCCTTAAGGGGTTTGTGTCACCTTTCAAACTTCGATATGCTGTTCGGGCGTCCATCTTCCATGTCAACGTATGGAAACTCGTTTGTAAACAGCGAGTACACGAGTACATATGTACCCAAGTCGGTGCTGCGAAGTGGTTAGATTTGCCAAAATGAAACATGGCACTGGCACAAAATCATCTACAAGGTATCAAACCATAAAACAAATGTTAAAAATTCCATTGCATTTTGAATTTGGTGTATTCTGAGTCCGTAATGATGAATTTTTATTCAAATCTGGTCCTCGTTATAGCGTTTTTATTCCTATTTATAGAGTACTTACTGACTAAAATTCTATATAGATATCATAATTGGGATTCTGTTGAAAAAATTATCATTGAATTTTGACCAGAAGTGCAAAGGGGAGCATTTGTGTCAGCTTTTAAAACCAACGGCGTATGCACAATTTTCGTTGGATCTTTAGCAGGGCTGAAAAATGTCAAAAATCCCTTTCAGAGGAATTTCAGTTATATGTAGTGAATTATATCCGAGCATCATTTGTTGTATAATAATATTTAAAATTTGAGATAAACAATTAAGGTCGTTTAGCCAAATGTATTCTTATTCTGCTACTTTTTGTGTCAAGAGTTATCCGCCCCTTTTAGAAACAATGCTTCCAACCGTCAAAATAGGGATTGGCGTTCCGGCTGTTTGAACCACAAAACTTGCGTACTTAAAGTCCAATGACGACACAAACCCGCGAGCTACGTTAATCCACGCAAAGGGAAAGAAGTTGTATCCTGTACAAGATACATGTATACACAATGCTTTAGCGTAATACACTCCATCTTTAGAGAAGCATATTAAATAGTGTAGATTCTTTCATCATTCTGCTTTTTCCCCCCACTAAATTTGTGACTGAACTGCAAAGTTTCAATCTGGACAGACTAGTAAACTTGGGTTTGTGAAATGACAGAGCGAGAGCGCACCATCATCCCAAAGACATCTTCAAGAAGTCTGCATAAAACATGAAATATCATCAATGTAGTGTGTTATGCTGCATTAAAATTTTGATTCTACGGACAATGAAATAGTAGTATATCCTTAACTTTGTAGTCCAAATTAAAAAATATGTGCTCAGCTTACTTTCAATGTCTCCACAAAATACTAAAACTTATGTACTATTACTTCTCAAGAGCACCCTGTTTTCTCTAAAATATGGTATCGTTATTTTCCAAAATGATATCAGTTTTATAGTACTTCTTTAGTCGTAACAAAAATACTGTTGTTTTGGCTGTACATCAATTAAGTTAGAAATACATGTAGGACGGAAAATAAAAAGTCTACGGGGATTTTCTACAGTAAAATCGCTGAAAATGTGCGACGTCAGGAGCTTTGACGTCACTGTTTACTATTGTCGACACGGAGAACAATATGGCGGCAGCTTGAAATTAACATGGAAATTTCCCGTAGACATTCTATTTTTCATATTGAGATTTGAAGGCATCTGATAGGGTAAGTTGAAGTTAATTTCCAGTTACGACTAAAGGAGGTCAATTCTCGGAAACTATAATTTATAGTAAAAAATTCTTCAGATGACAGAATAAATCGCTAAAACAGGGTGCTCTGGATTTAGTGAACAGGATAGTAAGAGCTCTAGCCCCTCATTGTTAGCTCATTCACAAGTTGTCCATGTCTTTAAACTACATTGCAATGGAGAACCTTTGTGTTTGAGTATTTATGGCTGGCTATGACTTTGACCATGAAAAGTCTTAAGGTTTGTAATTGTGATCATTAGCAGAAAGTCAGCAGATCTTACTTAAGTTGAGAGCTTAGTGTATATCTTCACAATAATGTGTATAGGACAGTAAGACGGGCAGACAGACACTACATGTATCACTGATTGTCTATGTGAAGCATGTCTACAGGTGTATAAGAATAAACACATTGGTTTCTTGTTGTTGACATTTATTTCCCTATATACAAAGCACTGTCTATGTAAATCACGACTGTGGTGGAGGTGCCCCACGTCCTCTTCCAAAACCTCCTCTCTGTAATATAAAGATGCAAGTCAGTTTACATGTACGTATACATGTATTTACATCAGTATTTGCTTTATATCTATTTGTTTGAATTTCAAAATGACACCTCTTTATATTAGGGACCTAGCCTTTTTGACATTCCTTAATGCTCAGCTTTTTCTCCTCTTAAACATGTTTCAAGATTTACATTGTGTAGTTCGAAGATGGCAAAATTAGGATGCCACTTACATGAGATCAAACATCTTGTATGAATACACAATTTTATTTTGACTTACGAATTGAAATGATGGTTCTGCACCAGCACCAACATCTGCCTTCTTGTCTCCACCAGCTGTAAAATACATGACATTAATGTTTTAAACAGAAGCAAAGATCAGTAAATTTGTCTTTATCAAAACCAGAACATAAAAGATAAACGTGTTGCTGGTTTGATCAATCCTTATCCAAGGCCTTGCTAAAACAATACATATGTACATGTGTACTGTAAAGATTAGACCTAATTTCATAAAACAAAATTTAAATGGAAATTTTAGGAGGAATTCATTATATCTTACGTTGAGCTCTCCTAGTATTCAGCCCTGTCTTGAGCTCCAGGACCCCTGGCACCTCCCTCTGGTCCTAGGTAAGAAAATAATAAGAATGAAAATAAAATTGTTTTAAAAAGTATTTTAAAAACTTATCTGTTGGATAAACTCTATGAAAACAACCAGTTCAGCAGATAAACACAAGGTGATTAAAGATTATAATGCTAATTTCATTCATGCATTAACGTACATCAAGGACATTAAGCTAGAATATTGCAGTATATGATATAAACAAACAACCTTTAGGTCTTGGTCTTGCCGTCTCAGGACGAGTCTGTCTCTTGAGAGTTGCTGGGACAATCTCTGCTGGCAAGGTGGAGGAAATCTCTCAGATACTGGATACCTTCATTTGTCAAGTACCAGTAAAAATGACGCCATGCAAACTGCTCCCTCACATATCCTCTTGATTTCAGAGACTGTAAACATGGTAAAAATAAGTGTACCGTTTAGGAAAAGGCAAGATTGTTTTTTCCGGTTTTTTTTTATCATAAATACAAGATCTTCTAGAATGTTACATGTACATGTCAATTCATAAGACAATCTTCTTTGATTGCATCTAACACATGTATTTACACATTTTAAAATAATACCACTCTTGTGAGGATGCATATATATCATATATACTTACAGTAAGTGCTTTAATCACATGCAGATTAGGGACATCAATGTCGGGATGTTTAGGGGCATAGAAATCCTTCTTTGCCACAAGTACTCCCTCCTTGAAGAGGTACTCATATATTGCCACACGATTCTTTTTTGGCATCAACATTCTGGAATACAAAAGATGAAAGCAAATTTTAATGGAAAATTAAATAAAAAAATATTCTTAAAATCATACAATTCCCTATACATCAAGCGTTAATCTGGACTATATCTTAGTGATTTTGACTCTCCTTGTCTCTTCATTACACACTATAAAATCTTTAACATTGTTTAAGGGGTCAATCAAGTATAGATCACTTAGATGATCTAAAGTTTTATGCAATACTTCCACGCATCAAGATGATGAAATATATCATGCCAGGGCTTGCCATGTAGGCCCCTAAAGTTTATATTTCAGAGGCCCACCACTGTACATGTATAAACAGATAAAAATGTGTGAAATCAACACTCTACAGAGTAAACTCCCACCTTCCCACATTTTCTTTTGTCCTGAACACGTTTGGGTTCTATATGGCTCCATACCCTTTACCAGGTTGGGGAAAGGTACCGATTGAGCTAATATACCCCGATCAGTCTAGTGTACCTCGATCGGGCTTATCAATCCGATTTTTTTATTTAGAAAATATAACTTTTTTCCTCCAAATTATATTTGGGTGTAAAATCGCACAAGCTTTTATATCAAGAAACAATATTTAAACATAGGGTAATCAAAGATTACATAGCTCGCCTATACAGGTTTTTGTCAGAAACCAGGTTAAAGTTTTGAAAAGTAGGTCAAAGTCCAAGGTCAAGGTCACTAGGTCAAAGGTCATGGTCTCAAATGAAAGGTCTCGTCACAAGGTATCTACATGTGAAATATCAAAGCCTTACCCCTTATAGTTCAAGAGATATAGCCCAGGTTAAAGTTTTGTCTACGGACGACGACGACGACAAAGACGCTGAGGGTATGGCATTAGCTCTCTGGACTTTTTCATCCCGGCGAGCTAAAAAGCAACTATGCCTGAAAACTATCTAGATTTTGAGAAATCTCACCCACTATATTTAGGAAAAAGAAGGTATATTTTCTCAGTAACCATTCACTTTTCAGGTATGTTTCTTTTGTAAACATTACTTATTTTATAAGGAACTAATGCGATTTTGCACGAAAAAGTAATTTTGAGAATGTTTGGATTTTTTACTACAGAAAATTTCCAGATTGTTTAGACCAATCGAGGTATATTAACTCAATCGGTACCTTTCCCCAACCTGTTTACTCCTTGGAAAATGATAACACACTTGCATTTCTAATAAATATAATCTTCAGACACCATAGAGGAACCTGGGAAGGGGGGGGGGGTTACTGATTATTACATTAATGTGTACTGTCCAAAAAAAAAAATGTACTTCCTCGAGTAGTAGATCAAATAGTTCAGTTAGTTGCTGTTTCGATTTCAAAAAGGACACATTTGACCTTGTACCCAAAAGAGAAAGCTCTGAAATATTTAAATTAATACACAGCAGTACCTTGTAAATACAGTCTTAGGTACGGTACTGTACATGCAATCAGACATGGGAAGGGGGGTCGGAACTGAGACTGTACCATTTCATGTATATTCACTGCAGTTTCGCCTATAAGTCCATGTGTAACAGACAGGCAATTATCAATTGCAACAAGGCTTCTCGAAAGATGAATTTCTACTCATTTGAGTTCCTAAATTCATCACTTTTCATTCAGAATCCACTGTATGATGAATACCATCAAAACAGTGTCCGTGATTATCGTCGAGATATTTCTTTACGTACGTGCATTCTCAGCAAAATAAGAATAAAATTTAACTGAAAAAATATTTTATTAATCAAGAAGGTTAGTCATGGGATGTTTTGTAACGAAATCAAGAAGGATTGGAAAGGATTTTTCAGACTAAATGATACTGACTTGCCCTCAAGAATGGCAAACCGGAAAAGGACGAACTCCAGTAGAATTTAAAACCGCGTCGGACCAAGATGGGGAAACGTGTCGTTTTCTTGGGATTTTTCTTTTTAATGAATTGTTTGCATATTTATGACTGTCGATCTATATCACTTAAGGAAATAGAACACTATAGGTATTCAAACTCCTTTACATTTGGACGAAAAACAATGTTTGTCATTTTTTCGTCTGCTACAGCTCGAATTTTCTCTGTTCCGAAAGCAAGATCATAGCTAGCTCCTCTGTATTTGGCTCTACCTTTGTTGTTGACTTCTGTAGACAACAGTCATTAACGCAGGGCATTATTTTTATTTGTTTTGCTTTTCCGCCCATGGTCTTGAAGTCGAGTCCAAAATGGACAATTCAAGACTCATCACATTCATGAAAATTGTCTTTATTTGGCGATTAACTCGGTTTTGACAGCTTATAATGCCCTATTGCTTTAACATTTTAGAAATAAGGTCTTGATATTTGAACTGGTCATATGCAGTTTTAAACAAAAGACCGGAGTTACTTGTAAGCAGTCTTCGTGAAAACTCACTAGCCCGACCGCCCTGGCTACCAAATATTTCCTCGGGCTACCAAAATTTGATGGTGAACTAGCCCGACTGGCTAGTGACTTTTAATGAAATGCAGTGTTCTGATTAAGGGCCGACGGCTGGCGATTTCTCATCTTATACTTGGGGTTAATATCGCCGCCTTCTTTCCACAAAAGTACACGTTGCGTCTCAACTTTTATCGCTGGTTAAGTATGAAATGTATATGTTAATGAACATGTTTCAAATGAAATATAATAAGGTTTTCCTGTAAAATATGTTTATTAAAATATTGTCCTAAGATACAAGATAAATATTCCCGTAACAACGGTGCATTGATTTCAGCGCGGCGTGACGGGTTATTCTACGGTACTGAGTATAACATGATCAAATTAAATATCTAACAATTTCAAAAATCTCGACTGAACACTGAGATCAGGGACGTATATAAAATATATATATATATACGTCCCTGCTGAGATGAAGAAATTCTTACGAAAATTTTATAACTATTGGCCAAGCGCCGCAAGCAACGGCCGGCCTTTTAGCGAGTATGATTCAAATAAGTTCTTTTTTTTTCTCCGTCCATTTTCTGCAGACAAAAGCGTATTTGAAATTATATTTATACAAACAATATCATGCATTCATTGTAAAATTGAGTCTATTGATAATGACGTAGCTGACATCTGCCAGAGAAATGATCGGGTGGTGGTTTAACTTTGTTCGATTTTATGTATACTCTATATTTGTGTGAATTTTTGCCTACTCAACGGACCTAGCCGAAGAAACGATGGGTCTTTAAAGCGTTTTTATTTTTTTTTCAATGGCTAGAGAAAACTTTGGGTGGCTAGTAGATTTTGGCACTCAACTAGCCCGGCTGGCTAGTGGTCAAAAAAGTTTTCATGAAGACTGTGTAAGATACGCAAGCATTAAATAAGTCACACCAAACAGTTTCTTAGTCAAAGAGAAGAAGATCGAATCATTTTAATCGATGACACCATTTAAATGGGGCGTGTGTGTATCGGATCGATGTGATTTTGTTTACCATTAGATTCACAATAAATTATTATAAAAACGGAGAAAAGTACAATTTAAACACAACAATGTTTTGAAATATGTATGTATGGTAAAAATAAATATCTACAAATTAAGAGTAAAATTAAGAGTACCCTTCTTCTTCCAATTACGAGTAAACTCAAAACTGCTGAGCGATATACTCCGAGTATATTTGATGACCTATATGGCATACAGGGCGAAGCACGCTTCTCGGTCCTGTGGCAGAGCCGGGTGCCCATCAGTCCTGGAAATCATGATGTTAAAGATGGGAGATGAAATATTTGGTCTACAAAATGTATGGTGTCTTCCACCCTGCAGCTTTTTGTTGTTTACCGGTACATAGTAAAAATCAATACAGGATGCAAAGCTGACACTGACTGTCTTATTTAATGTCTAGGATCTTCATGGTATCTTTGTTCTCCCGGCGAATTGATGCTGTGCATCAATAGTTTTCTTGGTTCTATAATAGATCCCGCCACTACTAGGTGTAGGTCTGAAGACGTAAGCTATACAAGATACTTTATTCCAATTTGGGCCCATTTAAGGACATGTTTACATAGTTGTTTATAATGATTATAATTACAAACGATATGTAAATTAATTTTTTGCCAAAACACATAGTATGTTTGAATTTTGACAGGTCCTGTATTATTTCAGAAACTGTCGGGAGTTTCTTTACTTTTTGTCTAAGTGCAACCTCAGTTTCAAATGCGTGCTTCTTAAACTGTTAAAGTGTGTCGGGAAAATCGGCAATCAGTGCTCGTTGCGCACTGTATCTTTCGATTATCAGTGTATTTTCCACTGCCCATCCAAAAATAAAGCATGTGTATTGAAATGAAACATACATTTGTAGAATCCTACCTGAAAATGTGAAAAATAATCCATTTAAACCTTGTTTAAAACAAATATAGTAGAATCATGGCGGATGCTGCAGAGATTACAACTGGTAGATAACACGGCAAAAAATGACAAAGGAATTTAACAATATAAGATGCCTCATTTGAGGGAGAATATCAATGTATTCATCAGTTTCTTAAATATGATTAGGTCACCTCGACAAAGTTGAGTAAGCTTATGCTATACCCCCGCACTTTCGCGTCCACGTCCGTGTCCGTGTCCACATCCGCGTCCATGTCCATGTCCGCGTCCCGGTCCCCGTCTGTGTCCGGTTAAGAAGTTTGGGGTAGCTCAGTATTTGGCAAAGTACTGATGCTACAGTAACCAAACTTGCACAAGTAATTCATCTTTGGATGACGAGATGGACCCATGCAATGGATGCAGCATCTGACCTACTTTTTCCACTTGAGTGATTTTGCTTTTAAAAGCCAATATTGAGCAAAGTTTAATTAAGTGCTACATGTACCAAACTTGCATATTGGATGTATCTTTGATCAAACTTTCATAAAATGACCTTGACCTACTTTATCCACTTGAGTGATTTTGCCTTTAAAAGCCAATATTGAGCAAAGTGTAAGTGCTACACGTTCCAAACTTGCATATTACATGTATCTTTGATCAAACTTACATAGAATGACCTTGACCTAGTTTTTCTGCTTGAGTGATTTTGCCTTTAAAAGCCATTATTGAACAAAGTATAAGTGCTACATGTACCAAACTTGCATATTGGATGTATCTTTGATCAAACTTTTATAAAATGAAATTGACCTACTTTATCCACTTGAGTGATTTTGCCTTTAAAAGCCAATATTGAGCAAAGTGTAAGTGCTACACGTTCCAAACTTGCATATTACATGTATCTTTGATCAAACTTACATAGAATGACCTTGACCTAGTTTTTCTGCTTGAGTGATTTTGCCTTTAAAAGCCATTATTGAACAAAGTATAAGTGCTACATGTACCAAACTTGCATATTGGATGTATCTTTGATCAGATTTTCATAAAATGACCTTGACCTACTTTTTCCGCTTGAGTGATTTTGCCTTTTAAAGCAAAAATTAAGCAAAGTATAAGTGCTACATGTACCAAACTTGCATATTGGATGTATCTTCGATCAAACTTTCATAAAATGAAATTGACCTACTTTTTCCGCTTGAATGATTTTGCCTTTAAAAGCCAATATACATGTACTTAGAAATATGATTGAATTGAATTTTGGCTGCCAGGAGATGAGCTTCGTAATCTGTGATTACTTATGTTTTTAGCTCACCTTGACGAAGTTGAGTGAGCTTATGCTATACGTCCGCGTCCGTGTCCGCGTCCGTGTCCGCGTCCATGTCCGCGTCTGGTTAAGAAGTTTGGGGTAGCTCAGTATTTGGCAAAGTACTGATGCTACAGTAACCAAACTTGCACAAGTGATTCGTCTTTGGATGCTGAGGTGAACCCATGCATCGGATGCTGCATCTGACCTACATTTTCCGCTTGAGTGACTTGGTTAAGAAGTTTGGGGTAGCTCAGTATCTGACAAAGTATTGATGCTACAGTAACCAAACTTGCACAAGGGATTCATCTTTGGATGCAGAGGTGAACCCATGCATCGGATGCTGCATCTGACCTACATTTTCCGCTTGAGTGACTTGGTTAAGAAGTTTGGGGTAGCTCAGTATCTGATCAAGTAGTAATGCTACAGTAGCCAAACTTGCACAAGTGATTCATCTTTGGATGCCGAGATGGATCCATGCATCGGATGCAGCATCTGACCTACTTTTTCCACTTGAGTGATTTTGCTTTTAAAAGCCAATATTGAGCAAAGTATAAGTGCTACATGTACCAAACTTGCATATTGGATGTATCTTTGATCAAACTTTCATAAAATGACCTTGACCTACTTTTTCCACTTGAGTGATTTTGCCTTTAAAAGCCATTATTGAGCAAAGTATAAGTGCTACATGTACCAAACTTGCTTATTGGATGTATCATTGATCAAACTTTCATGTAATGACCTTGACCTACTTTTTCCGCTTGAGTGATTTTGCCTTTAAAAGCCAATATTGAGCAAAGTATAAGTGCTACATGTACCAAACTTACATATTGGATGTATCTTTGATCATTCTTTCATAAAATGACCTTGACCTACTTTTTCCACTTGAGTAATTTTGCCTTTAAAAGCCAATATTGAGCAAAGTATAAGTGCTTCATGTACCAAACTTGCATATTGGATGTATCTTTGATCAAACTTTCATAAAATGAAATTGACCTACTTTTTCTGCTTGAATGATTTTGCCTTTAAAAGCCAATATACATGTATTTAGAAATATGTTGGAATTGAATTTTGCTGCCACGAGGTGAGCTTTGTAATCTGTGATTACCTATGTTTTGTTATGTTTTAGACAGAGAGTGGTAGCTATGTTTCACCATCTCATTTTAGGGAGAATATCAATGTATTCATAAGTTACCTGTTTCTTAAACATGATTGATTTTTGTTATGTTTTAGACAGAGAGTGGTTGCTATGTTCCACCATGCGTATGACGGATATATGCAGCATGCCTATCCTTATGATGAACTTCGACCTTTGACCTGTGATGGCCATGACACATGGGGAAGGTAAGTGAAGTAAATATTTAGATTTCCAACCATTTCAATGATATTATTCATAAATGCTAATTTCAAAAATTACATCATATTTAATTTCAGTACAAAAAAGAAATTGTTTTCATTGTGAACATGATAGAATCTGGATGAATGCGCTTCACAAGGTCTTTAGCAATGCAATTTCAAAGCTGCAAATAAATGTTATAAAGCAACTAAAGGCTTAAAGGAATAAAATGGAAAATAATTATTGCGATATTTCTTCGGTTGATTGAGGTAAATTGAGGAAAAATGGAGGGAAAACTCGTGTATCAAGCGCTATGGACATGATGCAGTTTTCCTTCAACTTTTGGTATTGATACCTTGATCTACTGGAAAAATATATAATGATTAATAAAATGCCTTTACACATCATCAGAGTATAATAACTCTTTTGAGCAACCATTACCTCAAGATATAATCATTTGTTGGCCATTTTAGATACATCCTGATTTAAAATTTATATATATAAATGTTGGAAAATATTATTCTACTGATAGGATTTGTGCAAAAGATTACAGAATTTTTTCCTTGTAATAGATCATTATTGTTGCATGATGAAATTGATATATTTCAGCTTTTCTCTCACTCTGATCGATGCATTGGACACCTTTGCAGTCATGGGAAACTTCTCCGAGTTCAGACGAGTTGCTGACTTAGTCATAGAGAAGATGGATTTTGACATTGATATTAATGCATCAGTATTTGAGACAAATATAAGAAGTAAGACAAATATTGTGACCGGACTAGCTCATCTCCAAAATAGACATCACACCATATGACGTTTTTCCATATTTATTTATATCTGTTTCACAAAAATTGTACCATGTTTACCATTTGCCACATGACTGATAGATTTTCAAATCATAATTATACTTAATTATGGGGGGGGGGGGGGGGGGGGGGGAGGGTATATATAGGAAACACTCTGTCCAGACATATGACCTAGTGACCTTGACCTTGAACTTAGACCTTATAGTTATAATTTGGTTAAGAAGTTCTTAAAGCATTATTTTTTCTCATATAAGTGATAGGGCTTCAATATTTCATACATACATTCACCATCATACTACATTTTGATACCAAGACATTTGACCTAGTGACCTTGACTTTGACCTTTGACCTTGTAGTAGTATTTTGGTCAAGAAGTTCTTAAAGCAAATATCTCTTCAGGTATAAGTGATAGGGCTTTCATATTTTATAAAGTCATTCACCATAATAAGCACTACATTTTGATACCAAGACATTTGACCTAGTGACCTTGACTTTGAACTTTGACCTTATTGTAATATTTTGGTTAATATGTAATATTTTGGTTAAGATGAATATCTCTTCAAGTATTTGATAAGGCTTTGATAATTCATACAGACATTCATCATAACGAGTTTTACTCCAAGACATTTTACCTTGTGGTGTTGACCTTGACCTTTGACCTACTTTTCAACTATAAGAGATAGGGCTTTGATATTTCACATATAGATTCTTCATGATGAGTGTTTTCATTTTATATCATGACTTTTGACCTAATGACCTTGATCTTGACCTTTTACCTATGTACACATCTTCTCGAACACTCTATAAAATTACATGTACCCAGTTAAACACATTGTATGGTAAAGTCACTGAAAGAATTTTAAACAGAACTAAATGCTTGTCTACTAAATGACTAATGTATAATTATCTCACTGGTTCAAAATTACTTTTAGAATTCAAATATACCATTTAAACATTTTGTTAGATCAATTACACAACTTGTCAAATCAAAACTACTTCTATTATTCAATACATGTTCTAAAAATGATTAGATAGATTAATTACCATATATATAAAAAAAAAATGAAGTTAACAAATGTATTTACCAAAAATCAAATAAGAAATACTTAAGAATCTTATCAAAATTACCTATCTTAATATCTATATCTGTATCAGGCTCGGGATTGGATAATCACATATGATTATTGTACCATCCTGATTATACATGAGATTTATAGTGTACACTTAACTAAGTAAATGACTGTTCATGTAATTCATAATATCAATCATTTCAATCACAGGGCAAAAATATATAAAAATAAAAAATATGAAATTATCATTGAAAGAGGATAAAAGAAAAGGGGAAACTTACTTCGTATCTGAATTCGTTAGATTCCAAACACAATATTCCATATATGTACACAAAAAAAGTATTCTTAATTCACAATGTGACAACACCTGTACACACACACGAATGAACTGAACTAAGGATTTCATGTCCGGTGGAAAGTTGCTTGACCGCATCGAGTCTAACCGATCAAGCAGTTATTACAATCAATACGATTAAATATAGAATCGATTAAGACAATTCGAACACTTACTTTTTGTATCATATATAGATATATATATTAAAACAACAGATAAGGTTTTATATGAATTAATAAAAAATAAATCAAATCAAATCAAACAGTGTTTGGAAATAATACCAAAATATCATCATACCACAGTATCTTAATTTATTTTAGAATGATGAAGTAGTATGTACATGTATATATGGTATCTTCTAAAGTTTAAAGTACCAATTATCCTGTAAACTGGTTGTGGAACAAGTTTCTGAATGATCAATTTTTGACTTTTTGTCATCTCTGAACTTCGTATATTAGCAGCTGATTGAATCTTCTCTCTGTCAGTTCATTCATACATGTTTTCATCTGCAAATGGTCATTCATGCATCTATCAGTATAGTTGTAATTTCAGTGACATATTATTTAAGGTGTATTAAATTGTTTGACCTATTGTGACTTCTTCACCCTTAATAATAAGTGATTGGTTCTTGTATAAGAGATTGTTATAAATGTTTCACCTTAGAGAGTACCTGTAGTACCTTTAGCAGACATCCTGAAAGTTTTTACAACTTATCAGAAATTTTTGTTCTTTTATAGAAATTTAAGCATGTTTATAAAGGAAAAGTTGAAATTTTTCACCAGACCTAAGCAGATTTCACGAATTTTGTCTTTTGTGTCTAGTGACTTTGGGAAGATCTGCTGTTATGGTGCAATTTCAGAATAAAAATGTTAATTACTAGAATTTTAAGAATCTCAGAATATTGCTAGATTACTTAACTTTTACTAGTTTATCTTCCTTATATTACTTGAATATGAACGATAAGATATTCAGTTTTCAAATGTGACAGTAGATTTCATTGACAATAATAGATGTTTAATGTCAGTTCTAGGAGGCCTTTTATCAGCCCATCTACTATCTAAGCGAGCAGAGATGGAGTTAGAACCAGGTTGGCCGTGTGAAGGACCCTTGTTACGTATGGCTGATGACGTGGCCAGGAGAATACTACCAGGTATAATGTCCTAATGATTAATGATGAACCATAGTGGTAGGTAGAAGTAGTGGTGTTTGATGTATGTATTAAACAGGGCTTGAAATTCCCACTCGCTTGTTCGCCAATGGCGAGTGAAAGTGCCGCCGGGCAATTAGATTTTTGTCTGAACTCGCCCGTTTGGCGAGTAGAAAAAAATGACCAGTGTTCTCCCCATGCCGTTTCATCGACCGCCATGAGTTTTTTTTTTCCGAAAATGTGTACGCCTTGGCGTTAATTTGCCGCACATCTGGTTAATTAGCCTCCTCTGTATTCAAACCGAGATGTAAAACGTCACGTAGCCCCCCCCCCCCCCCCCCCCCCCCCATCAAGCTTTAAATTTAACTGAGATGAAAATGTTTATGGCTTCTACGACACACGTCAATCTATAGTGCATTTATAGCACGCGTTGTGTTGTCTGTATCTATCGAGTGACCAACAAACGTAACATGAAAACGTTCACATGCATCTCATACATGTAATCGCTAGATCGCGTGGACCGGCACGTGTCATATAAGTTTCAGCGTGACAGGAAATCGGAAATAGAAATACATGTACGCTGTATCAGATTTCATTATATTTTGATTTTTTCATGATAATACCCGACCACGCAGTCTTTGACATTACATAATAATTGTCGTTTTTTTCAAGATAAGAAAGAGGATGTCTCGCTCACGCAAATGAATAAATAACAAATTGGTCAATGTTCATGTTTTTAATACGGTTGAATATAGCAATGGATCTTAATCAACAAACACACAACATATTGCACGGACCATCGTTTTATTTACGAGTCGGAGGGCGATATAGAAAGCTTCTTGTTCAGTTTTTTTGGGAGGGGAGGCGCTCATATATTTTAGGCTAAGTAAAACATAGCCAGCTTTTTTTGGACCCAAATGATTTACTTCAATGTCGTGTTTAAACTGCTGTCAAAGATGGTCTTTCACAATAAATGCTTTCAACAAGTATCTTATATAATTGACCCTTCTGATTGCGGGAAAAAAAAATGCAAAATTTCGTGACGTCACAATGCTTTTACCATGTGTTTACCTCGGACAAATAAGCTTCGAACCTCGGTCAAACATTGAAAATGCATTGTGACGTCATGGAATTTCTCTAATTTTTCCCGCGTTCGGAAGGGTCAATTATATACATGTATATAATAGAAAAGAAACTTAAATATTTACTGGCTCCTTGATTTTTGGTACGGGCTCCTTGAATTCCAGAACTAGGAGCCCGTATGGCTCCTTTGGAATTTCTATGAATTTCAAGCCCTGTTAAAGGTGATCAAATTTTCTTAAGACTTCTGAGAATTTGTTTTGTAATATACATGTTTTTTATACTTTAAACTTAAGAGGGTATGAGCGTGAACAAATCAAACGTAAACCGTATCGATGTCGTAAAGAAAATAAAATCTGAAAACTTATTGAACTAATGGTTAAATTTACCTCTAGATTAAAGAGCAATTCATTTCGAATGATGAACAATATATATCCTTGTTTACATCTAAAATACGCTTCTATCATGACATCGTTTTACCCTTGGCATATAGTTTACGTCATCAATGGGAGTTTATTTGACGTCATACTGAATTATGACGTTGTAATATTTTTCCGCGAATTATCATGAAAGCGCTTTGTGCTTGTTCTTTAGAAGTCCGGTAAATTCAGTTTGTCTTACATTATTTCAAGCCATGACAATTTTACGGAACGGAATAATTTGATTGCGATTGAATTGAGTAAGTTAATACTTCAAATTTATTCTTGCATAAAAAAGACACAAATAAATTCAAAAGAATAATTATATTTTACAGTACAAGTTGCCGATGCGGCGTTACTGACCACGCAATTTACCTCAAATATTGAAAACATGTAAAACTAATGTAACTTGAAAGTACTTTTCTTTCATTTACAAAAGGTACCGGGTATGTGTTATAATGATTTAGCTAGAATTTATATCACGAGGCCTATTGATTAGTAGTTGTAATAAGTGAGCATGACGACCGACTGTCAAATCATCAAAAGGACCAAAGATCACATACATGTACGTTGTAAAATAAATGGATCCGAAGGACTCCGTAACTATACACTTCCCACTGTACGCCCTGTTGAAAAGGGAATTATTCTTTTTCAATTTTACTAATCTTTCATTGAAGAGAACATGTGCAGGAAATCAATGCGGAAGACAGGGTGTACGTTTACTACATTTCCTATAATACCGACCCCCCCCCCCCCCCCCCCCCCCTTCTAATCCCATGCACATAGTATAATGAAACTAGAAATGTTACTCAGCTAACTTTAGATAAATCATTTCAAGCAAACTTATCAAGAGATTAAGAGATCCTTCGTATCGTTGTTCTACTGAAGTTGCTTCATTTTTTTAAAATCTGGTACAACATGTACGAATGTCAAAACTACATGTACATGTATAAATAGATACGTGTAGATGCCGAAATATCAAATTTGAGAGAAATGATATACAGAAGAAGCATACAGATAGGAATCTAAAACATCCTTTTTTTCTCATTCACTGACATTAACAGTTACAATATCGCCGAGCATTACCTAAAGTGAGCGTCACGATGTGCGCTACGTCACGTTACGTTGTCGGTGCTTAAAAGCGCCAAGTGTTGGGAAAATGAATAAGAAATTGATCAGAATATTACTCAAATTTGTAGTCTGAAGTCCAGATTATAAGAAATCTCAGATAAAATGTATAGATATATAACAACTTTCCATTTTCAATCATAAACAACGGATTTATCATATCCAGAGGCTTGGTCAGAGGAATTCTAAGCTAAATATCTTTAAAACGGCTACACTCTTTTTCCTATAAATTATTTTTTTATCTTTAGCATGTATCACTAGATGATAAAAGAAACATTTTATCAAAATTCTATTATGCCAACTACTTCGAAAATTAATGTTTTTAAACTTTTCATATAATTTTTACTGTCAAAAATGGGATGAAATAAATGTCCATCTCCAGCATGGTTACCATGGCAACAAAACTATTTTTTTTTCGAAAATGATAAATTTACTTCAATTGCTACGTCAATGGATAAAAATTTACTTCGCACTGTGTTATGTTGATTTTTAAAATAAAGCCCAAAGTAAGGACATTGTTTTAGAAAAAAATGTGCAGAGTTACCTCCCTTCTTTGTCGGTATATAGGGGACAAACGGCTACACTCTTTTTTTCATGAAATATTGCAATCGATAAAGGAAGGGATATTCTTTTATATGTTGACAATTATTTTCAATTTCCATTATTCTCTGAAAATGCGGTTCACACTCATACCTCCTTAAGTATATCAAGCCTGTAAATATCATTGAGATTTGAGAACATTGATGAATCTGAACAAAATGATTTGGGGGTCAATAGGTTTAAGGTCAAGGTAACATTCTTTCAATGATGGTTTTTAGGGAAAAAAAAGTTTGCTTCAACAACATGCCGAAGGTTTTCCAGATATTTTCTACTTCCCAGTGTTCATTATTATATATACTGATCTTGCAAATGCAATACATACATGTACATCTCCGTTAAGATATTAGAATTTCCCAAAGATCATACTTTGATAAAATATGTCAAAAGTCATGGTTTATTTGTGATAAATGAGTTATTCAATAAGTTTTTTGAAACAAAAGAAACATGAATTTTTTTTTTAACCCAACAAAGCATGATTATTATTCAGCTAATTCATGTAGATTTTTTTGCAGCTTTTGATACTCCTACTGGAATGCCATATGGAACAATTAATCTACGTCATGGTGTACCTAAAGGGGAGACAACTGTTACATGTACAGCGGGTGTAGGAACTTTTATTGTGGAATTTGGAACACTAAGTAGGCTTACTGGGGATCCAGTGTTTGAAAAAGTGGCCATGAGGGCTTTAAGAGCATTATGGGACTCCAAATCAGAGCTTGGTTTGGTAAGAGATGAATTTCATATTTCTCCAAAGGAGTAGACATAAGTCTGACATCACAATTCTTGGTGATACATGTATTTTGATTAAACTACTGTATATAGCTTTGACTGACATTAATATTAAAAGCATTAATATTTTTGAATAAGCAAAATTTGAAGTACATCTATGATATGTAGTAAAAGGTTTAAGCTTTTAACAGGTTGGTAACCATATCGATGTCAGTAGTGGGAAATGGACTGCATTGGATTCTGGGATTGGCGGTGGTATTGACTCATACTTTGAGTATCTCGTTAAAGGAGCCATCATGTTTGATATACCAGAAATGTTAGAGCACTTCAAAGGTATGTATTACTCAGTCAATAATGTATAGGTCTTATTATCTCACTGTTATTCTTTTGATATTTTGGTGCATTGTCAAGGATTGTTCCTCACCCTGATCTATATTTGCTGTCGTTGTACCACAATTTTTTTATATGATCTTGATAAAACACATAATATTTTGCAACTAGAAAATGAGAACAAGTACATCAGTCTTTATAAAGCTTCACCAGATTCTTTGTATACATCTAATTGTATTCCACTAATACAAAAATATTAATAAATATATGCACAACCACTGTAATTGCCTGAGATAAAGCTTTCAGGACGATTGTTATTGATTTCCGTATAAATCACAGTGTGACGTCATAACGCCCGACATAGCGGATGAATTTAAATTGAATATCAACATGTTTAAAATCCTTTCTTATGCAATGTAGAAAGTTGGAATAACATTATATAATTATATAATTCAATTCTAAAACCATCCCCACGAAGTCCTTACCTCTTTCGTCAACTGTGTCTTGACGATTACAGAATACGACATCAACAACAAGCGACAGAGGCAGGTGCAGCTACAATAGCTCTCTGTCGATTGATGTCACATTCTACACTCAACTGAATATTTCGAATGAAAATTTCTTGTCATATTCAGGTTGTTTGTAATAATTTCAAAATAGACCACACATAAACAGTACACAGTATAAGAAAAATCCATAAACTAACGCTGTCAACATTTCATGATTTCACCGCGCTGCAACTGACTCAAATGGATAACAGAAATGGGAATACATTCCACTAACAAAATTAGTTCCAAACAGTCAACATCTAGAGAGTAATAAATAACTTGTTTAGGCCTATTTGGTCATTATTCCATTTTGAATTTCTAATTTGTAATACTTGATATATCGCAATGCATTAATTTATGACATTTCAGTCATACTGAATAAGCGTGATGTTGCCATGGGAACACCCCCGCTGTTCCTTTCTAAAATGAACTCCCCTCCACATTGGTGGACGGATTCGCTTTAAAAATAAAACTGGGAGCTTTCTTTGTTCTATTTTTGGCTTTGAAAGCGCATATATATAGAATAAGTGTCTAATTTTGTGTGTTTATGCAGAAATAAATTAGGCCATGTAAAATAAAATCTATGTTTCTCAGACACCGCCACGCGCTATAATTTGCCGCCAATGAGACGTTTTTATTGCAACTTCAGAAAAAAATATCCGCCGTGTCTCATCCTTGATCGTCGATTAAAAACAAAATATGCATTTATTTCATTGAACATATTTATTGTCCTGTAAAATCGTCCAAACAGTTCCCGATGAATAAATACTTTTTAAAGCCTGTATAATAAATCACGGCGCGTTCCGTATTTACATAACGGGTTAAGACTTTATCCACGCGCCGTTAAAAGGGAATTGTATAGGATATACTAACAACGTGTCGCGGACATTTAATACATCGAGTACTACATGTATTAGAACGTTGGTACAGTTTTCTTTATTGATCTCTACAGCATATGTAAACACCAATGCCGAACAATAGCAAGTGTCCGTTGTAATACTTCCGAATCTATTAATAATGACGTTCACGTTGTAAAAAGTATAAGCAAGGACCGCCGACGAACGCAAGAGAAACGTAGTTCAATCCTTAAATCTATGAATAAAAGAATGTATATTGTACCCGTGTACATTATTTTATCAGATGATGGTTATTGCTGAACACTTCATTTGATTTCTAAAGATTCCGCTTCATCCAGACTTGACTTTCGAGGATATACCCTATCGGCCACATTTTTGACCATATGAACGGATCCATCCGAGGAAGTGAGGGGCCTTATTTGATTTGAACTGGGTTTTAATAAGGTGTGAGCAAATAATACCTGTCGAGTCTTTTGCGCGATTCTTCTAATGTACTCACAGCAATCAAAACATGTCATACTTCCTATATTTGTATCTATTAGCTTCTTCCATTCAGACAGATGAGCTACGTCTCCCCGTTCTCAGAAGGAATAGGCTATTTTACTTTTTAAAAAATCAACTTATTTACAGGAGAAAGGCATAAATGGTACAAGTACCATTATTTTGACTGATGATTCAAAGACAGTTTTCTATGAAGAAAAACTGGGGGGGGGGGGGGGGGGGGGGGGACAGCATAAGATTATTTGCCTTATATGAATAATAAGGGGGTGGGTTAGACAGGGCATACAATTTTTTGCCTTACATGAATAATGAGAGTACTCTTGATGAAAAAAAAAAACAAAAAAATAAAAACCCTACCTACCTTGCCACTTTTTAAGACCCAATTATCTGAGAAACATAGAATTAATTTTACATGGCCTTACAATGGCTGATGCATTTATTTGATAAAATGCGCTATCGCGCATTATATCAAAATAAATGCATCAGCTATTGTAATTTATTTCTGCATAAACACAAAAAATAAGACACTTATTATATAAATGAAAAAAAAAATTAATGTTGTTTTGTTTCATTGAGCAAAATTCACAGACACTCTTAACTTGGATGTAAGAATTGTTTGTACAGCATTTATTTTCAAGCTGCTTGCAAAAAAGGAAAAAAAACCCAAAAATTGCTTGGAAATAGAAATAAGACAAAGCTGTGAAAATCTTCTTTGAATGGTAATCAAGAGTTTCAATTGAAAAAGTTCGAATTAAGAAAAAAAGTCATCCTGGTGTTGCCAGCTAGCAAACTAACAAATGAGAGAAAATTTATGAAATATGGCAGTTGTCCTTTCTATCTCTGAACAGAGTATGTGGTGACCATTGAAAAGCATACAAAGAGAGATGATTGGTATATGTGGGCTCATATGACAAAAGGGGGAATAACTCTTCCTATGTTCACATCTCTAGATGCATACTGGCCAGGTATTCAGGTATATAGATATATTTTTGTTTTAATTATATAAGACTGTCATTTAAAGAAAATTTCAGAATTATTTTCATGTATATAAGGACCCTTTCCATTATCTAAATCAATGTGAAGATTTCCACTTCAAAATTATATATTAAATTTTTTTCAAATTGATTGGACTAAATTTTATTGAATTAGTTAGCTTTAAGACAGGGTTAATACCTGTAGCTTAACTATAGAATTACTTATAATAGATAAAGATTTCCATGAGCATTTCATCACAGAGGAGCTGGATGCCAACAACCTTCAATGACACCCGCCCCTTCTCATTTCTCTCTAGTCAAAGTTAAAGGAATATCACGATTCATTTCAGAAATATAGTGACCCACTTTATCGATATTATTAAACAAAATAATTAAACTTTGCAAAAGAAATCGTATTTGCTATATATCCTTTCTTATCTTTTAACTTTCCAAAGCTATATAAACTTCAAAATATTTCATCGCAAACTGTTGAAACTTGATCGATTGATGGAATAGAACCATCTTCTTCTTGTGCAACGTCGAAGTAGACCGTAAATACGTAATGTGTAAGTGGTAAGTAGGAAAGCCTTTCTCTGATTGGTCAAGAATATTAAGCTAGCGGTACATTTAGAGTATAAAATAATACATGTACAATTTCAACATAAGAGAAATGTCAATTGAACGGAATATTCTGTGGAGAGAGATTTATTTTGTAGATGGATTATTCTTTTCCATTACTAAACAAAGAATATGGACCTTATATATAACAAAAAAGAATCATATTCGAGGTATAGGCAAATTCCCTCTGTATCTATTTCTAAACTTCCAGTGCACTTTGACGTAACAGAGAAGAAAATGGCTCAAATGGCCTGTTTTACAGAGTTTTAGGGTGTATTGCGTTTATATATTTGAAAGTTGTATAACTTTTCGGATAGTTTTAACATTATAAGAAACACGGCAACCACAAATTTATTTACAAAATAGATTTATCTCGAGAAATTTGATGTTCAAGCGAGACTGTTGGATTTCATTCAAATATGAATAGTGAATGTCCTTTATATATAAGGAAAGTAGAGGTAGATATGTGGATCGTTGTCATAGAGCTCCTGTGCATTTCATATATCTCACAGTCCTGGTACCCTTTTCATCTTTAGAACATCTTTAGACAAGTACATAATATAAATACTATATGTACTGGAATGGTTTGAAAAAGAAATGTACATGTCAATCATTTAAATGATGGAATTTTTATTTTCAGTGTTACATACATGCATTATATTATTAAAAATGTCTTTTTATAATAATGGAAGTATTCCAAAAATCTACCTTCTGGATGAAAATTTCAATGCACCAAACACATATTAGTTTAAGAACAAACACATTTTGTTGATTTACAGGGATTTTAATCCTCTTGAAAAGAACTATCATCTATTTGTTTCTTGCAGAGTTTGCTTGGTGACTTAGACAAGGGAATGAAGACAATGCATAATTTTCACCAGGTGTGGAAACAGTTTGGATTTTTGCCAGAATATTATAACATTCCTAAAAATGAGGCACACAGTGGCAGAGAGGGCTACCCATTACGTCCAGGTTAGTTGTATAGAACTGAAAATTGTCAACTTGATTCTAAAGGTACATGTACTAATAATACTCAATTCATTTCTTTACACTAGTGTCTGATGAATTTCTATGAATTTTCAGAGTTGCTTGAGAGTGCTGTATATTTATATAAGGCAACCAAGGATCCCTTCCTACTTGAAGTTGGTATAGATGCTATAGAAGCCATAGAACACTCAGCGAAGACAGAGTGTGGATATGCTACTGTAAGTTATGGATAAGTAAATGCTTTATTAAATGTGCAAACATGTACAATTCTTGAAAATTCATCATAACCAATAATCGATATAATCAGAGAAATTTATCTTCAAAACATTTAAAACATATGATAATTTTTTAATTGGAAAGTCACATATGTGTTGAATCTGACTTATTGTTGCGATCATGGAATGTTGATTTCATATCATTCCAGATTAAAGATGTGAATACACATAGGCTAGACAACAGAATGGAAAGCTTCTTCTTGGCAGAGACAACTAAGTATTTATACCTACTGTTTGATCCAGACAACTTTATACATAATAATGGGAGCAGGGCTACAGTCATAGATACCCCTAATGGAGAATGTGTCATCGATGCGGGAGGATATTTCTTCAACACAGAGGCACACCCCATTGATATGGCCTCAGTGTATTGCTGTAGTAGCCATAAGAAGGATGATGATAGAGCAATTCAGAATATGCACGATAATCTGGATTTACTCTCACTATTTGGTATTTCAGAACCTGAGGGCTGGATAAAAGGGAAAAAATTGAGGAAAACTGCAAAAATGGTTGAAAGCGGTACAAGAGTTCAGAGTCATGTGTTACAAAAAATTCAACAGAGTGATTTATTAGGAAAAGAGCAGAAGGACATCACAAGTGATATAATGTTTGATGTCCTAAAGGATAGAATACTGGAATTAAAGGCGGCTCTTGAAGACAAGATACAAGAATCTAATATGAGTAGTAATCCCTTGATAGGCAATATAAGTAAAAATCTTGATCGACTGATCAGGGAAAATGTGAAAGATGTTAAAAATACCACAACAGAAGATACTGAAGGAAGTGAGAAGGAAACTATAGCCAAGCCAAATGATCAGGAAGAAGTGTCAGAAAATATACAAAAACAGAGCAAACCAGACTTGCCTGAAATTGGAAATTCTTATAAAAATGTAAATAAAAGAGAAATTAGTGAAAGTGAAGAAGTTTCAATATCAAATCAAAATACAGAGGAAGGACATACAAAAAATAATTTAGAAGATGAAGTAGGGAAAGATGACAAACATGATAAAGAGAAAACTTTAGATGAAAGTAATTCTAATACAGAAACTATTAAGGAGAGAAAAATGGAGCCTTCAGTACAAACTGTTTATATTCAACCTCAAACATCAGAAAAGGAGGGGAAAAGCCAGCAAAAATCATCAACAGATAAAAATATTAATCAACAAACTGTCTCTAACATTGAAAAAGTTTTTAATTTACTCTTAGGAAATCCAGAGCCTAAAAATGATCCATTATCAAGTTCCCCAAATATTTTACATTTATACAGAACAATGCAGTTATATCCTTTGTCTTACATTCCTAGACCTGAAATCATGGTTTGTAAAGCTCAGCCATTCCATATGAGATTCTCACTAGGTGGAGAACTTTTTGATGAAGAATAAATAAGACTGTTATAAGATACTGTATGTGTGTAAGATACTGTATGTGTGTAAGATACTGTATGTGTGTAAGATACTGTATGTGTGTAAGATATTGTATGTGTGTTCATAATTTTAAGCAGATCCATATTTAAGAGGAAACATAAATATTTTCACTGAAGAGAAACAAAAAAAAAAGTAAATGGGTCAAATTGACATTAATAGCAAATTATTATTTAGTGCTACCTTGTTATCCACTTGCAGCATTCACTGCCTTTTTAGCTCACCGGGACGAAAAAGTCCGGAGAGCTAATGCCATACCCTCGGCGTTGTTGTTGTCGTTGTTGTCGTCCGTAGACAAAACTTTAACCTGGGCTATATCTATGCTATAAGGGGTAGGGCTTTGATATTTCACATGTAGATACCTTCACATGTAGATACCTTGTGACGAGACCTTTCATTTGAGACCATGACCTTTGATCTAGTGACCTTGACCTTGGACTTTGACCTACTTTTCAAAAACTTTAACCTTGTTTCTGACAAAAACCTGTATAGGCGAGCTATGTAATCTTTGATTACCCTATGTTTATGTATAAGTAATCGAGTGTGTTTTACACTTTTGTATACAACGTAGATGGCATATATCAGATCTAGATCAAACTTCATACATTAATTGTTTATGATCACACACTGAGAAGGAAAGAACTCTAATGATTTTCAAGGTCATAGATCAAAGATCTCGGTCACAGTTGGAAATTGTAAAATCCTTTTATGCACTTTAGAAGGCACATTTTCAATTAGATGTTGATCAAACTCCACACTTTTATAGCTTATGACATAACGAAGAACCCTTTATTTTTTTTACAGGCCATAGGTCAAATATGGTCATAGATTGGAAATGCTTAAAATCCTTGTATACAATCTGATGGGTGCGTTTTACCACAAAACTTTATAATACTAATTGGTTTACAACAGAACTTAATCAAATTTATTGGTTTTGACGTAAGAAAAAAAAAACCCTCTTGATTTCATGGGCAAAGGTCATAAACTGGAAATGATTAAAACTCCATTTAGAGATCTTGATCAACCTCTACACACTTATTTCTTATGACATAAGGAAGAAACATTTTTAGCTCACCTCGACGAAGTTGAGTGAGCTTATGCTATAACCCCACGCGTTTGCGTCCGCGTCCGTGTCCGCGTCTGCGTCCGTGTCCGCATCCGCGTCCGGTTAAGAAGTTTGGGGTAGCTCAGTATCTGACAAAGTACTAATGCTACAGTAACCAAACTTGCACAAGTGATTCATCTTTGGATGCTGAGGTGAACCCATGCATTGAATGCAGCATCTGACCTACATTTTCCACTTGAGTGACTTGGTTAAGAAGTTTGGGGTAGCTCAGTATCTGACAAAGTACTGATGCTACAGTAACCAAACTTGCACAAGTGATTCATCTTTGGATGCTGAGGTGAACCCATGCATCGGATGCAGCATCTGACCTACATTTTCCACTTGAGTGACTTGGTTAAGAAGTTTGGGGTAGCTCAGTATCTGACAAAGTACTAATGCTACAGTAACCAAACTGGCACAAGTGATTCATCTTTGAATGCCGAGATGGACCCATGCATCGGATGCAGCATCTGACCTACTTTTTCCACTTGAGTGATTTCGCTTTTAAAAGCCAATATTGAGCAAAGTATAAGTGCTACATATACCAAACTTGCATATTGGATGTATCTTTGATCAAACTTTCATAAAATGACCTTGACCTACATTTTCCGCTTGAGTGATTTTGCCTTTAAAAGCCAATATTGAGCAAAGTATAAGTGCTAGATGTTCCAAACTTGCATATTAGATGTATCTTTGATCAAACTTTCATAAAATGACCTCGACCTACTTTTTCCGCTTGAGTGATTTTGCCTTTAAAAGACAATATTGAGTAAAGTATAAGTGATACATGTACCAAACTTGCATATTGGATGTATCTTTGATCAATCTTTCATAAAATGACCTCGACCTACTTTTTCCGCTTGAGTGATTTTGCCTTTAAAAGCCAATATTGAGCAAAGTATAAGTGATACATGTACCAAACTTGCATATTGGATGTATCTTTGATCAATCTTTCATAAAATGACCTTGACCTACTTTTTCCGCTTGAGTGATTTTGCTCTATAAAGCCAATATTGAGCAAAGTATAACTGCTACATGTACCAAACTTGCATATTGGATGTATCTTTGATCAAACTTTCATAAAATGACCTTGACCTACTTTTTCTGCTTGAGTGGTTTTGCCTTATCAAGCCAATATACATGTACTAAGAAATATGTTTGAATTGAATTTTGCTGTCACGAGGTGAGCTTCGTAATCTGTGATTACCTATGTTTTTCAAGGTCAAAAGTCAAGATTACAGATGGAAATCTAGAGTGTCTTCTTTTTCAACAAAATGTCATCAAACTTATCAAAGTAGTTGGTTTTGATATAAGGAATAATCATATTGAATATCTAGGTCATAGTTCAAATGATAAGGTCAAAGACTGGATGAGTAAACTCCATGTATACACTTCAGAGGGTTCATTTTACAACAAATCGACTTCAGACCTATTTTACAGATGGATTCTGATACAAGAAACATAATATTGATTTTCTAGGTCAAAGTCGCAGATTTGAGCTAGCCCTGGTCAAAAATCCTTGTAAACACAGAAGAGGACTCAATTCTCTATGGTACAAATCTACTGTAGTATACTGGTCTGTTAAAATGATAGGAAGAATACATGTCATAGGTCATGTCACAGATTTCAAATAGTTAAAATTCTTGTATAATTTATAGGTATACTTTTTCTTGATTATATATGCTGTGATATTGAATCGAATCAGTGTTTTATAGTTCTTAATTCAAAGCTTATTTAGAATTTAATTCATTTTTGAAAGATTTTTTTTTGTTGAATGCTACTACCTACTGTATGTGAGTAGATTACTATTGATGCTGTGTGAGGGGAAATGTCACGTTTTGCATTGTCTTGTTTTGTTTAATAATTCATTGCAAATATGCATGCCAGGTCTTAAATAAGTGCTTTGATTCTTGACAGGTCTTAAATATATTGACAGCACAAACTCTGCTCAAATACACCATTAAAGTAAGTACACATACAGTATACATGGTACAAAGTAAATATTAAATTTTGCTATCTTTGTATAAATATTATAATGTGTCATTATTTTTGCAATATATCTTCAAATCTCATGTGTCATATCTATTTGAAGCATTTCCAATCAAAGTAGATCTCAAAATTGATAATGACATAGAGGATGATGTTTCTACAAATTGGATTAAAATTGAAATTTTGGCAGTATTTTGAAATATTTTTATTATAATTATGTGATGTATGCAATCATAAACAGAATGTCTTCTTTGCCAGAATTTATCAATTTGATTGTTTGATTTTAAAAATTCTGCAATATATTGAATCACACCTTGTTTATAATAATATTCATATAGTAAGCAAATAAAAATCATATGATTCTGTATGTCAAAGAATGAGAAACTTTAAAGCTCTTTTGAAGTAATATATAATCTTGTTATTTTTTAAAGAATTTTATGTTGAATAATAAATTATTTTTCAGTGAATTATTAGTTTATATACATGTACTTAAAAGTCAAAAGATCATACTACAGAATTACCTCACATTTTAAGTCATACCAAGTTCTCTTGTCAGCATACATTTTTAGATTAGATACCTTCAAAGTTACATGTGCAAGAATGGAAAATCAAAGAATTATATATAGATTTAGTTCCTCATTGTAGAAAGATGAAATGCTACAGAAATTCACCAGGAGGTTGTAAAGGTTTATGGTTTATGATGTTGATAACCAATGAACAGCAAATTTTGAATTGATGACATATCCATTTTTCCTAGTACATATTTTGTAGTATTAGTATAATTAGGCCATGCAAAAAAAATTTTCTGGTTCTCAGATAATTGATCTAAAAAATATGGGTAGGTAGGTAGGGTTTTTATTTTTTGTTTTTATTTTCCGAAAACTACTTAAGCACAATTTTTTATTCAGATATTATAGAGACTGTGATCTATAGTGACTATATTTGTTGTAAATGTTCACCATACTCAACTCTTCTCATTTTTACAGTGCCAAGAATGCTTCAGCCCAGTCTGCAATTTTGAAATTCACCTTCAAGCTGACAATCACTCGTTCCTCCCCCCCCCCCCCCCCCCGGTCGCCATTTTGCATCTTGTGTACAATAACAAAGTACAGTACCGTAATCGTCCGAAAAAAGGTCCGCAAGAGTAGATATCACGCAGGCAAAAAATTGCGCTGAAAATCGTGGAAAAAATTCTAATCTAGTAAATAATACGCATTAAAAAAATCGAAATTTCGCCGATTTTTTCTCCCAAATTAAAAATATCAAAGAAACGGCCCGCTCGGTAATTTTTATTGTAATGACTTGAATTAGATACCGATTACAAAATAATCCATAGTACGATTGAAAGATTTAGGATTGACAGCCGTATTATGTATCAATTAACTGAACTGACCATTGAAATTTACCGTTAGAATAAACCTATTCGAGAAGATTTTACTTCCCCCTTCACCTGTCAAAAGTGACAGATCAATTTCATGCTTGACCGCAACGCTACCGGTGAAGGCTATTTGTCTCCGTTCAACACCCCTCGGGGTAGACAGGCGTTTACATATATACAGGTATTTAACGTACATGCGCTTGTACGATCTGACCTTAGATGACCAGGTACCGTAAATACTTGGACAAATGTTATTGTAACGCGATTGTTTACTTACGCACGGACTGGTAGCGTGAATTAAAGTCAAATATACTTACAAAATTGATCTATTGACGAATTATCTGTTCAGAAAATTAATAGAAAATTATATTTATCAGCATGAGAAATCTGGCGGGCGGCGGCTATTTTTTTCCCTTCCTACGATAAAAACGTCTCATCGGGAGGAATTTTGAGCGCGCGGCGGTGTCTGAGAACCAGGATTTTTTTTTTATATGGCCTTATACATAATACAAGGGTGTCAAAAGCATCTTCTTAGATGGGTCAAACAAGTCCTCAATGAAAACTGAGGAGAGCCAGTTCCAAAGACTTGAGATAAGTTTTTAGTTTCTGGGGAGCTATAATGTCATAGCCTTGGTGTCAGTAGTATGGTCAAAACTGTAACCTGAGCTTTATCTCTTAAAGTATAAGGGGTATGGCTATTCACATGTAGATTCCTTATGACAAGACTTTTAATTTGGGACCTTGACCTTTGATCTAGTGACCTTAACCTTGGAGTGTGACCTACATAAAGAAAATCTTTAACCTGGACTATATCTCATGAACTGTAAGGGGTATGATTTTGATATTTCACATTTAGATTCCTTATGACCAGACCTTTCATTTAGGACCTATGACCTAGTGACCTTGAGCTTGGAGTTTGACCTACTTTAAAAAAAAACAACTTAACCTGTGCTATCTCTCATGAACTATAAGGGGTAGGGTTTTGATATTTCATGTGTAGATTCCTCATTACCAGACTCTTAATTTTGGAATTTTATTTTTGACCTAGTGACCCTGGCCTTGGGTTTTGACATCAACCTGTCTATATCTTATTATTATATAAAATTGCCATTTTACTATCAAAAACCTGCACGGCAAGCAATATTGTCTTCTGACAAGTCTTATTACAGTAGGAACACTAAGCTTTCATACACATATATAGAGACTGATGATGAAACATGGATTCATCTCTGATAAAAAAAGTTCATACTTGTTTCTGAGTATCACCATAGCTTTTTGTATTATTACATGTATTATATTTTCAATAAGGTAGTGGATGCCAAATACAAAAACTCAATTTAGAATTTTCTTTCTTTACGCAATATATGATCTTGATAATTTAGAATTGCATTGAATCTATAAATAGTTGTGTATCACTATCAGCATCTTCCATAGCATTGCACACTAACCAATCATGGTTACTGACTCCATGACAGGCGATGTTCAAATCCTTTCAAAGAAGAATGGACCCTGACCTCTTGTCATATTTGATACTTCTCAAGTGCTTTATCATGAGCTCGCTCCAGTCTGCAAAAACGGACTGTTTTCTGTATGCCCAATCCTTTAAATAGTTTATCTATTTAGTTTTTGTGTTACATAGGGTCCCTTAGTTTTGCTGTCTTATTTGTGATGCTATCTTACGAGGGCTGATTGGTATGTTGTGAGCCTCGGTTTTCTGGGATGCAGAAGGTATTCTGCTTATAGATTATCTCCAAAAAGGAAAAACAATAAATGGCACATACTATGCTTCACTTCTGACACAGTTGCGGAGAAAATTAAATCTTCTCTTCTACAATTTCTTTTTTCATATTTTACAGCAATTCAGGGCTAAATTTTTCGACTCTTTCAGCACTCCAGACCCCTGATCCATAGCTTTTGCCAATATTTCCCAAATGGTCGACTGAATGGAAATTTCCTTTTTACAACATACTACCTTATCCCTTCCAAGTATTATGAGCGGGTTTTGGAGTTAAATTTTGAAAATAGCTTGTGTTGAAAAATAGCGATTTTGCATGGTTTTCTCGTAGACTTGCACTAAGCGCCGCGGAAAGCTCACTAGTTAAAGGTATGTTGTTCCATCAGGACAATGCTCCTGTTCACAAGTCTGTCACTGCCATGGCTGCAATTCATGACTGTGACTTTAATTTGCTTGAACATCCGCCTTATTCACCTGATCTTGCTCTATCAGACTTTTTCATCTGTTCCCAAAACTGATGGCAGCTATTTCTGGCACTCACCTTCAGTCCGATGATGACGTCATACTTATAGTGGATGGCTTTTTGACCAGTAAAGATAAAGAGTTCTTCAAAAGCTACATTGAGAACATTAAACACCGATGGCAAAATTGTATAGATACTGAAGGGGATCATGTAGAAAAATAATGCAAAATGTCTGATGAAATTAAAATCCATCAATTCGAGGCACACAACATATCAATCAGCCCTCGTGTGATGAGAAAGCGTTTTGTTTAGAAAACAGCCGTGGGTCTTTGGATAATCCCTGTATATCTAGGTATACATGAGTTGGCGCCGATTATTATAACTTAAACACTGGCTATTTTGAAGTTTGTGCTCAATACACATTGATTTCCTTCGGTGTGTATACATTGATTGTTTCATTTGGTGTGAGTGTTGTGTGTTTAGTTTTCTTTTGTTATTTGTTGAGTTGTTTGGTCCGGTGTCCATTGTTTGTTTACTAATTACCACGGCACGTTTATAACAGCGCCATCTACAATACTTTCCGTTCTCGCAGATTGTTCATTATTAGATAGAGTTGTCGTGTTTCTATAGGGCTGTTTTTAGCTCTACTGGTCTCAGACCAGTCGAGCTTATGCGATACCCCGTCGTCCGGCGTCCGTCCGTCTGTCCGTCTGTCCGTCTGTCCGTCCGTCCGTCCGTAAACAATTCTTGTGCTCGCAACTCCTCTCAAACCATAGGTGATAGAAAGTTAATTCTTTTTGCATCCTACTTGGTATGTGGTCTAGTTGTGCACCTGACATTGAGTTTCAGCCCTTGACCCCCAGGGTCTTAGAAAATGGGCGTGGTTATGAAAATCTATGTAATCTTGTGCTCGCAACTCCTCTGACACTATAAATGATGGAGACTTAATTCTTTTTGCAATATGATAAGTCTGTGGTCTAGTTGTGCACCTGATATTTTGTTTGAGCCCCTGACCCCCAGGGTCTTAGAAAATGGGTGTGGTCATTTTCTCCTATATAACTCTATGTAATCTTGTGCTCGCAACTCCTCTGACACTATAAATGATAGAGACTTAATTCTTTTTGCAATATGATGGGTCTGTGGTCTAGTTGTGCACCTGATATTTTGTTTGAGCCCCTGACCCCCATGGTCTTAGAAAATGGGTGTGGTCATTTTCTCCTATATAACTATGTAATATTGTGCTCTCAACTCCTCTGACACTATAAATGATAGAGACTTAATTCTTTTTGCAATATGATGGGTCTGTGGTCTAGTTGTGCACCTGATATTTTGTTTGAGTCCCTGACCCCCAGGGTCTTAGAAATGGGTGTGGTCATTTTCTCCTATATAACTCTATGTAATCTTGTGCTCGCAACTCCTCTGACACTATAAATGATGGAGACTTAATTCTTTTTGCAATATGATGGGTCTGTGGTCTAGTTGTGCACCTGATATTTTGTTTGAGCCCCTGACCCCCAGGGTCTTAGAAAATGGGTGTGGTCATTTTCTCCTATATAACTCTATGTAATCTTGTGCTCGCAACTCCTCTGACACTATAAATGATAGAGACTTAATTCTTTTTGCAATATGATGGGTCTGTGGTCTAGTTGTGCACCTGATATTTTGTTTGAGTCCCTGACCCCCAGGGTCTTAGAAATGGGTGTGGTCATTTTCTCCGATATAACTCTATGTAATCTTGTGCTCACAACTCCTCTGACACTATAAATGATGGAGACTTAATTCTTTTTGCAATATGATGGGTCTGTGGTCTAGTTGTGCACCTGATATTTTGTTTGAGCCCCTGACCCCCAGGGTCTTAGAAAATGGGTGTGGTCATTTTCTCCTATATAACTCTATGTAATCTTGTGCTCGCAACTCCTCTGACACTATAAATGATAGAGACTTAATTCTTTTTGCAATATGATGGGTCTGTGGTCTAGTTGTGCACCTGATATTTTGTTTGAGTCCCTGACCCCGAGGGTCTTAGAAATGGGTGTGGTAATTTTCTCCTATATAACTCTATGTAATCTTGTGCTTGCAACTCCTCTGACACTATGAATGATGGAGACTTAATTCTTTTTGCAATATGATGGGTCTGTGGTCTTTTTATGCACCTGATATTTTGTTTGAGCCCCTGACCCCAGGGTCTTAGAAAATGGGTGTGGTCATTATTTTCTTCTATATAACTCTATTTAATCTTGTGCTTGCAACTCCTCTGACACTATAAATGATGGAGACTTAATTCTTTTTGCAATATGATGGGTCTGTGGTCTAGTGTTGCACCTGATATTTTGTTCGAGCCCCTTACCCCCAGGGTCTTAGAAATGGGTGTGGTTATTTTCTCCTAAATAACTCTATGTAGTCTTGTGCTTGCAACTCCTCTGACACTATAAATGATGGAGACTTAATTCTTTTTGCAATATGATGGGTCTGTGGTCTAGTTGTGCACCTGATATTTTGTTTGAGTTCCTTACCCCCAGGGTCTTAGAAATGGGTGTGGTCATTTTCTCCTATATAACTCTATGTAATCTTGTGCTCGCAACTCCTCTGACACTATAAATGATGGAGACTTAATTCTTTTTGCAATATGATGGGTCTGTGGTCTTATTGTGCACCTTATATTTTGTTTGATTCCCTGTCCCCCAGGGTCTTAGAAAATGGGTGTGGTCATTTTTTCCTTTATCATTCTATGTAATCTTGTGCTTGCAACTCCTCCGACACTATAAATGATGGAGACTTAATTCTTTTTGCAATATGATGGATCTGTGGTTTAGTGTTGCACCTGATATTTTGTTTGAGCCCCTGACCCCCAGGGTCTTAGAAAATGGGTGTGGTCATTTTCTCCTAAATAACTCCATGTGATGGAGACTTAATTCTTTTTGCAATTTTTTTGCAATGGTCTAGTTGTGTCATTGATAGTTCATTTGAGCTAGAAGCCTCTGGCCCCTAGCATCTTTTAAATTTGATGTGGCTTTCTTTTTTGAAATACTATATCTCGGATATTATAAATTATATGAGTGATTTTATAGTTGCAGTCTAATGGATATGTTGTTTTGTCGTGCTACTTATAATTTGTTTGAGCACCTGCTCCCTATGGTCTTTAAGAAAGGAAATTGATGTTTTAAAGAAAAAACAACCAGGAGAGCTACAGTCTCGTCAGAGACTTCTGGTATTGTCTCCGCCTGCTTGTGCGATGTGAAAAATGAGTTAAAGAAGATCCCGACGATAATCTCAACAGTACTCACAATAGAGAACCAAATTGAGCATCGACGGACCCTTAGCAAGCTAGAGGTGGGACCAGGTGCACGGGAGGAGTAAGCATCCCCTGTTGGCTAGCCGCACCCACCGTCGATGTTCGCGTGAACGCAAGAAAATGAAAACAATATATTAGATACATGCACTGTCTGAGGTTCTGTTTTATATTTTTTTTCAAGAAATTGTAAGCCTTTTGACTGTTGTTTTTGGATTCTGTTTTCGGGCTTTGTGTTCTTCTGCTTATGGTGTTTTTGTTTTTTAGCTGATACGTTACGCCAAGGCATGTTCCAAATATGAAGATTTCATCATTAGAGCCTCACGGCTTGCGAGTTAGCTACTTGTTCAGGGTAACATCACACAAGGGCTGAAATCATCATTGAGGAAGTTCTTCGGAAGCATATCAGATCCTCCTTTCCAGACTGATCAGTGACATTCTGCATTATAATTGAATGACTGTCATCATCACCAAACAAGACATACTTACCTGATCTGTGCATCAAAATGTACATCGAACCAATCACCGAATTTGACAGGTTCCCATTGAGCTGTTGCGACGGGTGTTGCATGCAATCAGGAGACGCTGACTCTCCTCGGGCACCTGGTCTCACTTCGGAATGTTGTTCATTCCGGGGTTTGCAACCGTTCCGATGGGAATTCTCACGAATTGGCCTTGCCTTCTCGACTTTGAGACAGAATAAGTGTTAGGTACTTCTTTGATGGTTGTTCACTGATTAATGCATCTGTATGTAAAATTGAATTGAAGCGTCCAGTGATTCGTGACTCGTTCCCCGTAACATTGGATGTTTTTAAGTGTATTAATTACTTCTTTCCAGCTCTGTCGCCTGAAAGAAGCTTTGTTTTGGTACTTTATCAATTTGACATCATACATGTTATTTGGCTATTTCGGAAACTTGTCATTTCATCCAAAAATATATTCAAAATTAAAGAAGGTTAACATCTTAGCACCATCCCTCCAATGCTATTTTGAACATGGATTTTACTTGGACATGCCGCTGAGTGAGCCTTGCGGGAGGTTTGGAACCGGGTACTTGCTATAAAGTAAATACGCAATTTTAAATTCTAAAAATAAAACCAGATGTCGCTACTGAAATGAATTTTGGAGGCTTATGAAATGCACTTTGGCTGGAAGCATCGCTGGTGGGGGTTTGGTGTTTAAAGCATGTGTCTGGTGCATAGTGAATTGGTTTGAGATTTTCTTCTGGAAGGTATAGAGTTGGAACCCTTCCGCATTATTTTCATGAGAGGGTATTAGGACTGACAAAGTTCGATATAAGGGACTCAACAACAGTCATTTCTTATCCTCATGGGGATGGTGTTCGAAGTATACCTACTTGTCAATTTTCAGTCATGTTTGAATGAATACTTAGTAATTATTCTGGACTTGGAAAATCTTTTCTTTCCAACCAAATATTTAATTGAGATGTATTTTTACTCGTGCGAAGCTGAATTCATTCAATTTTTGGTCTCTGAAGAAAAAGGTACTTACAGTGAAGAGGTCATTTTACACCACTATTGTGCGTTCATCGAGACCTCTTGGTAATCGGAAAAGTGGGAGGGTTGTGTGCACGTAATCCGGATAACTATGCCGTTTGCTACTTGCGTGGCAGATGGCCGTCCAAAGTCGGCACCGGTTGTCCATTGGTCTCGTTGGTTTATGTGTGGTATTTTGTGTTTGATGTTTCTATGTTGTGTGTTGGTGTTCCTTCTCCATTTTGCGTCTCTATCGGCGCGTGTCTGCTCTGTGTTTTTGCATTGTGTTTTTTGAAGTTTTTCTGTGGATGCTGCAGCCTAGTGTTGTTGGAGATCCCCTCCTTTGTTTTAGCTTCTGACTTTTACTTCACTTACATATATATATGTGCTGTCCATCAATAATCCAAATTTCGCGGATTACCTTAGAAGAATCTATCCTTCGGAGCTTAAAGTCAAAGAAACTACAAAGACAAATAATTCCGGATCCTATTTAGACATACTGCTGTCCTACGACACTGATGGTCACATGAACAACTCACTCTATGAAAAACGTGACGACTTCAATGTCAGCATCACAAACCTTACTTTTCGAGTGGCAACATCCCTTCATCGCCAGCTTGTGGCTTGTTCATATTTCTATATGTTTCTAAGTACCAAATATACTGATTTGATAACGTTAAATATTTGTCACTGCTGGTGGAACAAGAATCCCCGAGGGCACATGTAGCCAAGTTCGATCAATTTCGGTTGGTCGTTTCTTCAAACGCATTTGAAAATTTCTGTTTACAAAATGGTCTTAAATTTCTAAGACCTGGGTCCTGTAGCATCATATCCCAGCCATTTTGCTATGTCTTTCGGTATATTTAGGACATAATTTTCATAGATTTTGGTCATATTACATTGATCAGATTGAGGATCATTGATGAGGGTTTATTACCCGAAACGTGCATGTCTGGTCCATGCTGTAAATTTATCTGCTCTTAAATGATGCTAATGAATTTGAAGACGTTAAACATTTGTTCGATTTGGTGGGTGTCACTGCTGGTGGACCAATAGTCCCCGAGGGCACATGTAGCCAAGTTCGATCAATTTCGGTTGGTCGTTTCTTCAAACGCATTTGAAAATTTCTGTTTACAAATTTTCTTAATTTTCAAAAACATGGGTCCTCTAGCATCACATCCTAGCCATTTTGCTATGTCTTTCGGTATATCTAGGACATAATTTTCACAAATTTTGGTCATATTACATTGTTTAGATTGATGATCACTGACGAGGGACCCGAAACGTGCATGTCTGGTCCATGCTGTAAATTTATCTGCTCTTAAATGATGCTTATGAATTTGAAGACGTTAAACATTTGTTTTGAGAGCTAGGCGTCTTTCAGATAAGCTTCTCAATCAGACATACATTTGTGAGCGACTTGCATCGTTTCTGAGGAAGTTTTACGGTCGATACGGGGATATCCTATTGTCCAGAATGGTGGATGGTATTCTTCAATGATGCTATTGAATTTGAAGACATTAACATTTACAAGTACCACTTGTTGAGTGTAATTGCTGGTGGTCCGAAACGTGCATTTCTGATCAATGCTGTAAATTTAATTGTTCTTGAATGATGCTATTGAATTTGAAGACTTTTAACATTAGATCATTTGAACCATCCAACCACAGTATACTTCTATCTTCCGAAATTGAAGTAACCGGATGTGACAATTCTACCGAATTGAATCGACGGATTTTGCATGCAAGCAGGATATGACATATATGGATAATGACCATATCCCAATTCATAGCACAAAATCGAAAATATGCTGACTCTCCCTGGGCACTTTGCCTTACTCCCGTCTTATGAGTTCGCTTTTTTTGTTTGTTTCGGTTCCTGTTTTATCCTGATTTTGTATGCCCTCGGTTTATGATTTTTTGAATTATCGATTTTGTGCTGTGTATTTGGATATGGTCATTATCCATATTTTTCATCTGAAGCTAGTATTTCACATTTCACTAGACTTAAAAGTAATTTGGAAAGAAAAAAATATGCTTCCTGAAACACAAAATTTCGATAATGTCGTTGAGCTGATTTTGAAACATATATAGTACAGCGTGATACAGACACGACTTTGCTCTCTATGATACAAGTTACCCGAATAGACATTTTTATGCAAGACAATGTTTTCTGATGTATTCTAATGTCATTAGTCAAAAATGATATCAATACTATGCCTTTACTTTAATCATCATTTTCTATTCTATCATTATTAATGTCACGGGTAGCGTAGATTTAAAAACAATTGAGTTTGGTTGTTGCTTCCAGAATTTTTCTGGATCATCAATTTCATCGAAAAGAGATGGCTTAAAATATTAAGGTCGTTAGGCTTATGACGGACCTTTACATAGTTATAATGGCTAACTAATATCTAAAAATGCTATTAGAGTTCGCTCAATAAGACTGCAATGCAAATGAATTGCATTATGCATAAAATGCAAACTAAAATGAACAGTAATTGCGGTCTGCCTCCACTTAGATGATTTCAGTGTATGATCAGCTGCAGAGATGAGGGACCTGAGGTTTATGACAATATTTTGGATATTTAGTTTTCATCATATTCTTGCAATGACCGGTAAGTGAGATGTCTCTTTGCTTACATATTATCTTCAATATCACGAATGTTCCTGTTGAAAAATTACTATCTGGCGGAAATTGAACTAAAAACAAAAGAACTGCAAATCTGTATGAGTCATGAAAGAGCGACAAAAGTTTCAAAGTTTGATTCAAAGTAAATCCACACAACGTGAATCGCTTTTGCCGAAAAGAGTAAGACAACGACAAATTACTACATAAAAGTCCTTCAAACTTTTATACCAAATGTAAATGTCTATTTTTCCTCATATTTCAAGGAGAGGAATTCAACTCTCACAATCAAATTATAAAGTATTATTTAGATTTTTCACAATTTTTTTTTACATTCCAACAGAGTTGTTGCAGACCTACAACATGTTAATGATCAAAGAAAGAACAAACACCAACCTTGAGGAATTTTGGAATCTGAACAAAAGCGACAACGATCCCCAAGACAAGAAACGGACCACGCCCATTTATCGCCTTATACCTGAGGGTAACTTCCGAAGCTCTGTCATTGACACATGGGCAGACAAACCTCCCCAAGAGGTACATAACCGGGAAACCAAATTAATTTCCGTATTATTTCACTCAATGATCAATGTCTTTCAATATTTTGTGAGAGATATTAGAGCGTCAGTAGTTGTACTGTCGATCTGCAATAATGCAAACAAAAGAACATCCATATGTAACGGGATTTCTTTTTTGCAATCTTGAGTCTGGACACATTAATCGTGATCTGAATATTGAATGACATTATTGTAAAGAACATTCAACGGGGAGGAGACATATTGGTTTTGCCTTCGTCGTCCGTCTGTCTGTCCGTCTGTCTGTCCGTCTGTCCGTCTGTCACACATCGTGTCCGGGCTAGATCTCCTGAACCGTTTGCCCGATCACTTTCATATTTTAGTATGTTGTTGCTTATGACCCGAAGGTTTCACATCACCTTGACCCAAGGTAATGTGACCAAGGTCAAGGTCACTTAGAACATTTTTAAAGAAATTATGAATACATTCCTGTCCGGGCTATATCTCTTGAATCGTTTGCCGGATCACTTTCATATTTTAGTATGTTGTTGCTTACGACCCAAAGATTTCACATCACTTTGACCCAAGGTCATGTGACCAAGGTCAAGGTCACTTAGTGCATTTTTAAAGAAATTATGAATACATTCATGTCCAGGCTAGATCTCTTGAACCGTTTGCCGGATCACTTTCATATTTTAGTATGTTGTTGCTTATGACCCGAAGGTTTTGCATCACCTTGACCCAAGGTCATGTGACCAAGGTCAAGGTCATGTAGTACAATTTTAATGAAATTGTACATGCATTCCTGTTCGGGCTATATCTCTTGAACCGTTTGCACGATCGCTTTATATTTTAGTATGTTGTTGCCTATGACCTGAAGGTTTCACATCATGTTGACTCAAGATCATGTGACCAAGGTCAAGGTCAATTAGTATACATGTATTTCAAATGAAATTGTATTTGTTATGTGTATTATGTCCAGGCTTAATCTTTTGAACTGTAATCGGATCATTTGATATTTTCAATTTGAAGACGTTTACATTAGTATGATGGTGCTGATGACCCAAAGGTTTCACACCACCTTGATCCAAGGTCATATTACTAAGGTCAAGGTCAAATATTACATTTTTAATGATTTTGTAAATAATATTGAGTCTGGACTATATCTGTGGAATCGTACACTGGATCGCTCTGATACTTTAGAATGCTGTTGCTCAGGATTGGAAGGTTTCTTATCATCTTGACCCAAGGTCATGTACCCAAGGTCAAGATCATTTAGTTCTTTTTAATGAAATTGTACGTACTAGTCTTGTCTGGGCTATATCTGCTGAACCCTTCTTACAATTGTTTTCATGTTTTAATATGTTGTTTCTCAGGACTAAATGTTTCTTATCACATTGTCCCAAGGTCACATGATTAAGGTCACTTTCTTACTTTGGTAATGAAATTGTATATGCTAATCATGTCCAGGCTGAAATTGTTATGCTTATCATGTTTAGGCTTTATATTTTGAATCGTGTATCCAATCACTACTTCAGTTTTTTGTTGCGCATGATCCATACAATGTATTTTTCAGATCACCTATATCCAAGGTCATGTGACCAAAGTCAATTTCACTAAGTATGAAATTGTATATGCTAATCATGTTTGGGCTTTACCTCAAACAATACAATGAATCACTTTCATGTTTGAGTATGATGTTGCCCATGACTCAAAGGTTTCACATCATCTTGGCACAAGGTCAAAGTATCTTAGAGGGAGGGGGGAGACATCTGTTTTTTTCTGAAAAAACATTTGATTTAATTTTTTATCTTTTTTGTTAGATCGGATTACTATTTTTCAACAACATCGGTGATCTCCAGTTTTACATGTTCTTCAACACAATGAATGTTAGTAGAAATGTCAAGGATTGGATGACCCCAGACAGACTGATTGGCTCTATGAGTTTTGGTATGAGCAAGTACCCCACAGAGGCTTACTGGAAGTAAGTAGATATAGTGGGCTGTTCCCAGACACTCAGGATTGGTCATTCACAACATAGACGTTTATAACATCAAGATTGTGTAATTTGGAAATCTCATCCATTCCAATCTGAGGAATGAATCGCTCAATATGAGAATCATAGTAAAAGTATGATTCTAATATGACTTGAGATTTCTCCCTATTATACTATAGAGTTTGCCTGGTGTAAAATCTCTAACAAACTTCCAATCCACAAAGTTCTTCCATTGCCGTCTGCAGAACAATATCAGAATAAAAATAACTTGCAAGCCGTGCTTTATTGTCCACTAATTTCCCGCGTCGCATGAACCAATCAAATTATCACCCGTTTCGCGGTTTAGCTAGTTTTTATTAGCTTACCTGAGCGAAGCTCAAGTGAGCTATTGTCATAGCGCGCCGTCCGTCGTCCGTCCGTCGTCGTCGTCCGTCCGGCGTAAACTTTTAACATTTTCGACATCTCCTCTGCAACCGCTGCACAGAATTTCACGAAACTTCACAGCAAGCAAGTACTCAATGCCCGCTACCAAGTTTGTTTTTTTCGAGCCGATCGGAAATCCAAGATGGCCGCCACATGCTCTGATTGGCTGACACATTTTCGACTTCTCCTCTGAAACCGCTGCACAGAATCTCTTGAAACTTCACAGGAAGCAAGTACTAAATGCCCTCAACCAAGTTTGTGTTTTTCGAGCCGATCGGAAATCCAAGATGGCCGCCACAGGCTCTGATTGGCTGACATATTTTCGACTTCTCCTACGAAACCGCTGGACAGAATTTCATGAAACTTCACAGGAAGCAAGTACTTAATGCCCTCTACCAAGGTTGTGTTTTTCGAGCCGATCGGAAATCCAAGATGGCCGCCACAAGCTCTGATTGGCTGACACATTTTCGACTTCTCCTCTGAAATCGCTGCACAGAATCTCTTGAAACTTCACAGGAAGCAAGTACTAAATGCCCTCTACCAAGGTTGTGTTTTTCGAGCCGATCGGAAATCCAAGATGGCCGCCACAGGCTCTGATTGGCTGACACATTTTCGACTTCTCCTACGAAACCGCTGGACAGAATTTCATGAAACTTCACAGGAAGCAAGTACTCAATGCCCTCTACCAAGGTTGTGTTTTTCGAGCCGATCGGAAATCCAAGATGGCCGCCACAGGCTCTGATTGGCTGACACATTTTCGACTTCTCCTCTGAAATCGCTGCACAGAATTTAATGAAACTTCACTGGAAGCAAGTACTCAACGCCCTCTTCCAACTTTGTGTTTTTCGAGCCAATCGGAAATCCAAGATGGCCGCCACAGGCTCTGATTGGCTGACACATTTTCGATTTCTCCTCTCAAACGGCTGCATAGAATTTCACAAACCTTCACAGGAAGCAAGTACATAGTGCTCTCTACCAAGTTTGTGTATTTCGAGCTGATCGGAAGTCCAAGATGGCCGCCACCGGCTCTGATTGGCTGACACATTTTCGACTTCTCCTCTGAAACTGCTGCACAGAATTTCAGGAAACTTCACAGGAAGCAAGTACTCAATGCCCTCTACCAAGTTTGTGCTTTTTGAGCCGATGGGAAATCCAAGATGGCTGCCACAAGCTCTGATTGGTTGACTCATTTTTGAGATCTCCTCTGAAACCGCTGCACAGAAACTCCCGAAACTTCACTGGAAGCAAGTAATAAATGCCCTCTACCAAATTTTCAATTTTACCACTGAAAACGCTGCACAGAATTTCACAAAACTTCACAGGAAGCAAGTACTGTCAATGTCCTCTACCAAGTTTGTGTTTTTCTAGCCAATCAGAAATCCAACATGGCCGCCAAGAGCTCTTATTGGCCGAAACATTTTTAACTTCACCTATGAAACTTTTCACAGAATTTCATGAAACTTCACAGGAAGCAAGTAATCAATGCCCTCTACAAAGTTTGTGTTTTTCGAGCCGATCGGAAAGCCAAGATGGCCGCCACAGGCTCTGATTGGCTAACACATTTTCAACTTCTCTGAAACTGCAGCACAGAATTTCACGAAACTTCACAGGAAGCAAGTACTCAATGCCCTCTACCTAGCTTGTGTATTTCAAGCCGATCGGAAATCCAAGATTGCCGCCAAAGGCCCTGATTGGCTGACACATTTTCAACTTCTCTTCTGAAACCGCTGCATAGAATTTCATGAAATTCACAGGAAGCAAGTACTCATTGCCCTCTACTAAGTTTGTGTTTTTCGAGCCGATCGGGAATCCAAGATGTTCTCTATAGGCTCTATTTGAATGACACATTTTTGACTTATCCTCTTAAAATACTGCATAGAATGTCACCAAACTTTGCAGAAAGTAAGTACACCTTGTCCTTCTCAAAGCTTCACTAAAAGCGATTTCCTTCAGGTCTTGACTTTGATTGAAAACATACACGGCTGCATAGAATTTCACAAACCTTCACAGGAAGCAAGTACATAGTGCTCTCTACCAAGTTTGTGTATTTCGAGCTGATCGGAAGTCCAAGATGGCCGCCACCGGCTCTGATTGGCTGACACATTTTCGACTTCTCCTCTGAAACTGCTGCACAGAATTTCAGGAAACTTCACAGGAAGCAAGTACTCAATGCCCTCTACCAAGTTTGTGCTTTTTGAGCCGATGGGAAATCCAAGATGGCTGCCACAAGCTCTGATTGGTTGACTCATTTTTGAGATCTCCTCTGAAACCGCTGCACAGAAACTCCCGAAACTTCACTGGAAGCAAGTAATAAATGCCCTCTACCAAGTTTGTGTTTTTCCATCCGATCAGAAATCCAAGATGGCCACCACAGGCTCTGATTGGCTAGCAAATTTTCAATTTTACCACTGAAAACGCTGCACAGAATTTCACAAAACTTCACAGGAAGCAAGTACTGTCAATGTCCTCTACCAAGTTTGTGTTTTTCTAGCCAATCAGAAATCCAACATGGCCGCCAAGAGCTCTTATTGGCCGAAACATTTTTAACTTCACCTATGAAACTTTTCACAGAATTTCATGAAACTTCACAGGAAGCAAGTAATCAATGCCCTCTACAAAGTTTGTGTTTTTCGAGCCGATCGGAAAGCCAAGATGGCCGCCACAGGCTCTGATTGGCTAACACATTTTCAACTTCTCTGAAACTGCAGCACAGAATTTCACGAAACTTCACAGGAAGCAAGTACTCAATGCCCTCTACCTAGCTTGTGTATTTCAAGCCGATCGGAAATCCAAGATTGCCGCCAAAGGCCCTGATTGGCTGACACATTTTCAACTTCTCTTCTGAAACCGCTGCATAGAATTTCATGAAATTCACAGGAAGCAAGTACTCATTGCCCTCTACTAAGTTTGTGTTTTTCGAGCCGATCGGGAATCCAAGATGTTCTCTATAGGCTCTATTTGAATGACACATTTTTGACTTATCCTCTTAAAATACTGCATAGAACGTCACCAAACTTTGCAGAAAGTAAGTACACCTTGTCCTTCTCAAAGCTTCACTAAAAGCGATTTCCTTCAGGTCTTGACTTTGATTGAAAACATACATACAGTCTCCTCAGGTGAGCGATGTGGCCCCCTTGGGCCTCTTGTTTCTTAAATAGTTGATTATTCGATACCCACCCATCCTGCTACGTCTATCGTTATTTTTAGGACATAACTTTCACAGTCTTTGGCCATATTTCATTGCTTGGATTGAGGATGTCAAGGATTAAGTGTCCGAAACGTATATGAAAGAAGGGAGGAGATCTCCAAAAAGACCCCGTAGCAGCGTCAACAGCAAAACAGCAAAACACCCGATGCAAAAACACAAAAGACGAGTACAGCACGAGACGGAAAAGAGACACACGACATGTAAACATTAAACACAAAAGACTACACATAAAACGACGAGACCTATGGGCAACCGGTGCCGACTTTGGACGGCCATTGATCACGCAAGTAGCAAATGGTGTGGTTATCCTGGATTACCTGGTTATCCTGAGTTAAAGAATATCCTGACGATAATCTCAACAACACTCACAATAGATCACCAAATTGAGCATCGACGGACCCTAGCAAGCTAGAGGTGGGACCAGGTGCCCGGGAGGAGTAAGCATCCCCTGTTGGCTAACCGCACCCGCCGTCGATGTTCACGCACGAAAACGAAAATATATTAAATACTTGCACTGTTTGTGATTCTGTCTATATAGAAAGTGCTATGGATCGAGACAATGTCAGGGAAAAATATTCAAAACACTTGCTGTCAAACCTCTCGCGGGGAACTTTTTTACGAGCTCCACACATGTCTGGTCCATGCTTCAAATTTATCTGTTTGTAATATACACATGAAAATAGAGATTTTATTTATTTATATTTTTTATTTATTTTATTTCAGCATTCGAGGATACAATTACCTATTCAAAGCAAAGCATGAAAACAAGGCTTGGTTTGCAATTTCTAATAGAAATCTACGTGACGGAAAGGAGGGATACCCATACTTCAATGTACCATCCACTCAGGAACCTTTCCAAATCGTTGAAGGTGATTACTCTTTTATAATCAGTATAAATAAGACCATCTTGACGATGAAGGAGTCCGAATTAGGACACAATATGGACTAGGTATGGATTTCAGCCTTAGAAAATGTTTACAGTTACACTAAATCAAAAACTTTCCATAATGAATTATGTTTTTCTTCTAGCAAATGAAACAGCCGGTGTGCTGAACGTTCACCTACTTCGTAAATGGGGACCTTACTACAACCAATCTGTCGTAAAGGTAATGGTCATTGTTCATTAGTGATGCAGAAAGTTCCTTCTATACGAGGTCATTTGAATAATTCGAATTCAGGTAATTTAATGTTGGATATAAATGATTAGAAAAAGCGAAATGTTCCAGCACTTTTGAATTTCCTTCAAATGTACATTTCCAATTTTGCAAATAATTCCAAAGGAAAGAAAATATTCCTATAAATCATTCGGTATTTTCCAATATTGATATCAAGGTACAGGCCGGATCGTTATCAGCGATATTTGTCAGTAGAATTCGTGTGTCCACTGTGACGTCAGAAGATGATATCAGCGTTCACTCCACGTACAAACTACACTACAGTCAGCAGCATTGTGGATCCGCCGAACAAACGGTGTACAGGGATATCAAAGGAAAGGCTTTAGTAAGTTGTTTTGAGCTATTTCGTTTTCTAAATTACTTTGACTCATTTTAGAATTGGCAAATATAGGAAAGAAGTGAGGTGATATCCAAGAGAACTCAGTTGCAGCTCCAACTGCTTAACATCAAGACGACCAAATGCGAAACAAAGGAGGGGATCTCCAATAACACCAGGTTGTAGCACCCACAGCAAAACCCCAAAACACCCAATGCAAAAACACAAAGCAGACAAGCACAGAAAGAGACGCGTAAGGGACAAGGAACGTCAACGCACAACACAGAAACATCAAACACTAAGGACTACACATAAACCAACGAGACCAATGGGCAACCGGTGCCGACTTAGGACGGCCATCTGCCACGGAAAGAGCAGAAGGTATGGTTATCCTGGATTACAAGCATTTACGAAAAAAAGACGCTATAGGGACAAGACAAGAAAGATTAAACACTAAGCATTATTGATTTTTTGTGGTATCAATTTTAGGTCATATTAAAAATGTTGCTCTTCATATATTCATTTATTTCAGTCTTGATTCGAGCATCACTAATGAGACATTAGTTGTTGAAATGAGTATATGGTGTACTGAATTTTGAGCATATCTTACAATATTGATAATTTGGTATCTCTGTTGTTGGACTTTTAGTCCCCGAAAATGCTGCTCCCTAGTTTCAAATTGTTTTGGCACTAGAAATATATTTTGAATTCTCCGTCAAAAAATTATCATAAAACTAAGGGTTATCTCCCTGAAGGCATAACCCTGTCCTTAAATGGTTTGATGGATTACATTTTAGGTCATGTTTAGAATTTTGCTCTTCACATATTCATTATTTGGATTTCCACTATTTCGGCTTGAGCATCACTGATGATACATTACTTTTTGAAATGCGAAAATCATGCACCGAAATGCTTACAGTAGAATTTCAACATTGATAATAATGGACGACAGCAAACACTTTAAACAAAAGAGAACTAGGAAGTAAACTTACACAATTAAAGTGTATTAGAGACACCGAGATAGACTACCACGGAAACAATAAAAGGGAAAATAATAACGAAGTCATGTTAAAGATTGCTGAAACAATAAAGTTAAAATGGATGCTATATAAAGGTCCCGCTCAATTATTTCAAATCACCAGCATGTTGTTGTTGTTTTTTTTTCAAGTTTGCATACCATACATTATTTTTTTACATGTCTATGTTTAATACAATAAATCTGTTATAAGCGGAGCACGATTTGTACCCATCGGAATACCAACAACATGCGTCAATAGTTTTACTTATTCTTTTATGATATGAATGTTTTCTAGACCAAAAGAAAAAAAAAGCTGAAAATATAATCCTAGGTGCAAGGATTATATAACATACACAGATACGGTAAACGAATGCTTGGAATTTGTCAAAATAGTATTTTCTCGCAATTTTTATTAACAACTTATCCCTCATCCCAGGTAACACAAAACATTTTCGAAACATTTTTAAAAGGTTTCAAAAAGGTTCTGCGGAAACATTTCTGGCAAAATGTTCTAAAAACATTTTAAAAACGTTTTTCAGGAATAGCGAAATGTTTTTAAAACGTTTATAAGACATTTATGAGCGACGGAAAAATCGAAATATTTTAAGATATTTTCAAAACGTTTTCAAAACATTGTTGAAACATTTCTATTAAATGTATTGAGAATTCATTTATGTAACAAAATAGGAAAATGTTTTCAAGATGTTTTCAGAACATTTTGATTTTTATTGAAATGATTTTTCAAATTATATTGAAAGCATCTCAAAAAACGTTTTTAAGTATATTTTAAATTTTATATGTTTTATTATTTTGGGTACATGTTGCATAAGTAGTAATAAATGTTGAAACATTGTAGAAATGTTTTTGAAACATTTATTTCTAAAATGTTGTCAAAACATTGTTAAAATGTTTACTAAACATTGATTTAAAGTATCATTAAAACATTGTTTAAATGTTTATTAAATGTCGCATAATAATGGAACATTGTAGAAAATTATGTTTTGAAATATATATTTTTAAAATGTTTTTGAAACATTTTACATTGTTTTCATGTTATAAAATATTGATAAAAAATTTGTAAATCATTATTTAAATGATTTCTTACAAATTACGAAAAAAGGCTAATTTTTAAAGCTTTCTAAAAATGCTTTTATGATGTAAAACTGTAAGATGTTGCTATGATGTTTGAGTGTCATTTTTTAAAATATTTTTTTCACAGAAAGAAAACACCATATTCATTATGATGATATGATAAATCGATATACATTAAAATAGTCTTCTTCAATACTTGTAAGTCTGTGTAATCAAATAATATTGTACAGAATTTTATAGTAAGCTGTAAGGGATGTTGCATAACGTTTCTAGAGAGGCGGTTTTAGCGTGCAGAGATTGAGATAAGAGAGTAAATTGTTGATCTAGGATATAGGTCAGCATCACACATATGCATCTAGCATATTTTGCTTGCACTTAACATAATCATTTACCTTTTCTGTTCACAGTCTTTATCGACAAATGTAGACGAGAATTTGGAACCGTTGTACTTGAAATGTATGTGGCTGACCTTCACAGAACCGATGGACAAAACAACGATAAGCTTGTATGGACCTTCAGGTTGTCTTCTTTACCTTACCACTACTTCTTTTTGAAACAGGAATAAAATAGATACGTATGTCACATTTTAAAGTTAGAAATTAATGAACTGACATCTAGGAGTTTTGGGCAAAATCATTATACTCCACGATGTTTTACTTGTAGATATTGACTTTATAACATTGCCTGTGGTGGTATTCAGGGGATTCTGGTATGGTAGTAAGTATATGTTTTATCAAAGATAAGGCCTTCTATGAAATTTTGATACCCTACCACTATTTTTGAGATTATTAATTAGGTACTAGATATTATACAATGAAAATAACAGACTCTCCTTTTTGTTTTAAAGATGATATCAAGTCAAATCTAAAGCCAAGTCGGACTCAAGCGACATTTTGCCCATAGTTTTTTTTTTATTTGAGGAAATCCATTTTCATCCGAAAATTTAGAATATCCAATACATTCGTCTACAAATATTGAAATAACACACAATGATCAAACGTTTTCTCAGCTTCTGAGGAGGAGACTAAAACGACAACTGGAATTGTAACTACTCCAGAAGTGACGGAGAATCAAACCAACAGTAATCTTACCTTCAGTACAGTGACAACTCCAAATCCATGCACCTGTATTTGTCCCAACGAACACTCTCATCAAATAACAGAGAAGGAACTACAGTACAAGATTAGAATAATAAAAGAAACGTTGAAAGTGAACAAATCCAACTTGTCATCACATAGAAGGAAGTACATAAGTGCCCAGGACACACGGCTATCAGCCAAAGGTATTGGTATTGTTGCGGGGCTCTTTCTCGGCCTCGCCTTTATCATGGTCCTAGTACTAGATTTGTCAACTCTACAGCATGAATTCGTCGTCTTGAAGCTTCTGCTTCGAAAATGACAGTGTTTTTTTTAAAGAATTCATCATTATCAAATATGAAAATTGTGTTAACCTGGAGTGTAAGTACAAAATATCTAGATACTGCAGATTTACCATTATTTTGCATGTCATTCGTCTGAAAAGAAATGTAAATAAATTATTTAATTTCGAATACACAAGTGTTCATGTGTCTAATTCGGCTACTTCCGCTTTCGATTTCATTTATGAGAAGAAGTATAAAGAGTCCAACTCTTCTGCCTGAAGAGCAGCCTTCTAAACACAAAAGCTGAACAGCAGACCAATGAATCTTCATCAGTAATACTTTAATCCAAAATGATTTAAATTCCGATACAACGTCGTTATAACGTCGATTTTCATTGGTTGTTTGCTCCTTAGCTTAGCTTAGCTTGGCTGTAAAGCGAGAACATACTAGGCTTTGACGTTGCTAACGTCACAATTCGCTTTATATTCACAAAAATATGGATTGCATTAGAATGGGAATAACTAAATACCGACTTTATGTTTGCGGACGGTAAATGCTAATTTTACGGAGCAAACATCCGTTTTTCTGGCTCCGCTAACGCGTCGCCAGGAAAACTCAGTTTGCAACCGTAAAATCAACATTTACCGTACGCAAACATAACGTCAGAAACTAGTTATTCCCTAAGTAGACAAAATATTTGGTTTTGTGTCCCTCGTTTAATGTCTTATTTTAGATACTAGTACCTATTTGCAAAAAGTGAGCGGATCGGAATTTCCTGTAGGACTCAGTCTAAACCGTCATTATTAAATGAAAATTGAGGCCAATACATTATCGGAGGGATAATTTTGTGTACCTTCTTTAAAAATATCCACAGAGGTCCCCATTAGAAAAATGAAAATTAAGAAAATTAAGACGCAATAACAATAATAAAAAGCGAGAGGCGAGAAAGCAAAAGATACTAGTATGTAATCAAAAAAAGCAAAGGATAAATAGTCTTCTACCTTACTCTCTTGGAAATTTTACAGTAAAGAGAAGGACACCCACTAATGTACATAATTAACTGTCAAAAGAAAAAAAAAACGCATCGAAGAACACTTGAGAGACAAAACTAATCATGTAATACTAGAAAAACGCAATTATTGACCGCTCATCTGTAACTAGGAGAGCAACAGGTGTGGTTATACCCAATGCGAATGCAAAATACATCGAAATATACGCCGTCGGATTAACGGAGGTATCAACAACTTTTAGAAATGACATGAGGCGAAAAAACGTAGAAGCCAGCAATGGAAAGATAAGCATTATGATATAAGTTACTTTGTCCGGAAGGTTGTGCAGACAAACTACAAAAGACTTCATTGTGAGGACTAACCGAGAAACTTCTCAAACTGGGGTACATGTATACTTGTGAATGACTAATGAAATGTTTGCATATCGAAAATGTGAAATACTACATAACATCTCTTTGTCAATGATGTTAAAATATATTTTTGAAACACTGAGTGGATTTGATCAGCACAGCCAAGGCGAGAGTATTGTTAACAAGCAGGAAATGTGAACTCTCTCCAATATATACCTTATATTTCATTTTCAGAATGTTTGGTCGCTTTCTTTGATTTTGCTTTATTCCTAGTTTTGTATAACCATTGATTGTGATTTTTGGTTTACTTTTTCACTTTAATTCACTTATTGTCGGATTGGGATTGACCTTCTGATTGATTGAAAATGTAATACAGATATTTCCATCATCCATATAAGGAGCATGTTGTAAAGATTGATTCTTCAGTACTTGTTATTGTCTATACTTAAATATATGTTATATTGTAATCTTTAGTGCACCACATGTGTATTGTAACAAATAATGTATCATCAGTGATGCTCTAGGCCGAAAGAAAAGAATTCCAAATAGTGAAAAGCAAGTTTTTTTTTTAAAATACAGCCAGTTAAGGACAGAGTTGTGCCTCCAGGGAGATATAGTATAAGAAAAATTATTAATATAATTTAGATCAGTGCCGAAGCACAAGGAAATTAGCCAAACGATACCCTTGGGGACTAACAGTCCACCAACATGCAAAGATACCAATCTAGTTATTGAAGTTGTCAATATTGAAATATATGTTATAATATTTACATTACCAGTAGATTCCATGCTGAACGCCCATTAGGCAACTACAATTATATTCCAATAACTTTGGTTGTTCTTGTGATGTCATGTTCAAGTTTAAGATTTGCATGTAGGGAGAATTTACCACAGTTAACATACATTTTACGCTGTTACAGGCAAAATGTGCGATGTTCATCAAACAAAAATGACCGATAATTAGAATAAATGTAAATATATTTACTGTCTTACTTTTTGTGTTCATGGGTGTATAATTCTGGTTGGACACGTGCGAATTTTCCGAGAATCGCTTCGCGATTCACGGAATTTGCACGTGACCAACCTGATTTATACACCCATGAACACCAAAAGTAAGACAGTCATTTCTTAATTGCAATCTAGCTTTAGTGTACTCAATATTTTCGCATTTTATGTGTTCAAACTCTACTTTAACATATAGGAATGAACATGTGTCAGTGAGTATCAGAAACCAGTGAATGGAATAAAGTCACACAAAAGCCGATATCAGATTCCAAAAATTACAATCTAAAGGCTGACAAATTCTTGAAAAAAATGATAAAACAGAACTCACGCGAAAAGAAAAATTGGACAAACAGACAGAGACAATGACACAGCTCCATAGAAACATCAAAGACAACTTTATCTGATATAAAATGTCGAGTCCAGTTCAAGTACAAAATTCACAAATTCACGGTACCTAGGTGGCGCTGTTCAAACGCATCTTGCCAATTTGCAAACTTTAAACATATTTAGATATCACATAAATCATGCAAGTATAGTATCTACCAAATTAGGACCAAAAAGGGAAGCATACGCGCATAAATAAAGCTTATTTTAATTTCTCTCTTCGTATTATTTAAAAACAGGGAGGGGGTCCCTTATTGTTCACTGCCGCGGTATAAGAACATAAAACAAGATCACGTACCATCATCTACCATCGACCTAAAATTCTGAAAACTTTCAGAAAGTGTAGGGATGATAATTTATTTGTGATGTTCCCGCTCTCATACATTTTCTTAATGTGGATGATAAGGAGTGCTTCATTGTACTAATCTTGATCAGGAGCTTCAATCGTTAAATATGTTTGAAGTTTAAATTCCTTTATATTTGATGTCACGTATTTGCATTTACTGTACGTGTGTAATAATAATATATTTGTATAGCTTAAAAATTAAGTTATAAACGACATCTAATGAGAACACTATTGATAAGAACGCCGCAACATTTTCAGAAGTACTCAAGTAGCTATTTCTGCGAAGTTGTGCTAAAAATAGATATGGAAAATTTGTTCTGGAGGATTATGATAAGCATATGTCTACTATACAGTCTAGACTATGGATATAAGTAGGTAAGTCGATAATTATAATGTTGTCATCTTATCTTTATGGTATAACAAATGTATAATAATGATTCTACTATAGGCAGAAAGTTTTATCAAATTAGATTCTACCGTACTAGTAATGCCTGAAGGTTTTATTTTCATAAATTATTCTATTCCTATCTAACTGCTCTGAAGTCTAGATAAATCGAAGAAATTGTGTCAATTTTTATTCAAGATTATATTCATTTGAATTTCAACTATTTACATTTATACGAGAAATATTGCTCATTTATATTACATATTATATGTGTGCGTGCTCCATAATTACTTCTAATTGGAAACAGAAAATGCTGGGGGATTCAGGAGTTTAAATATAGATTTCTCGGAGTGTACTTTCTTTTTGCCTTATAACATATATGAATTACGTGTCAGTGTTTATTTAGTCTTTTAAAAAGAGTTATGCTGTGCATACGTATAGGTAAAACGATCCTATATACAAAGTGGAAGCACATTTGACCTTGAACAATAAGTAAGTACCTGCGATACTTATATTGGCAGTGACCATAATAATATAATTATAATATGATTATGATTTTGACATAGACTGTTATGTATGTATTTTCTTTTTCATTTTTTTTCCGAAAGCTGTTGCTGTAACACAAACGTAATGTAGTTATGACAGTAACCAACGCTACAGTGATACCCCGGGAGGGGGAGAAGTCGGATGAGGTCAATGATAATGGATCCACAGCTAATATCACTGCCCCAGTAGTGGCGGTTACATGTGTTTTGCTCGTCATTATCATAATTGTCGTTGGAATATTGGTATGGAGGCGGAGACAGCGCAAGAGAGGTGAGAATCTGAGTGTAGAATGAATTAATAAACAAATCAGTCAAAGCGGCATAGTTTCCTAGCCATCTAGGGTACCTTACGTAATCATGATCGAGAATTTTGATGTTTTGTGTCAGTGTAATACGTTTAGAAATCTCTAAACTTATTTCCATGTCAAGTGGCAATTTATAGAAAGCATTCATGTCATATGATAAACCCTCCATCATAAGGAAAAAGAGGATAAAACCCCTGACCGGTATAACAATTACTATAGTATGCATTATCATGCTGAGTAAGCAATCTTCTATTTTAACGTATTGACCCATTAAGAAACCGATAAGATTAAACCCAAGTGTAATCGGTCCCGAAAGCTTAAAATGACATACTAAAGAAAAGGAAATTAAAAAAAACAACTTAAAAAACACACGGAACAGGAGAAGAAAGAATACGACGATTCATTGATATAACCGTTCTGTCTTATCCATAAGTGATATTGCCAGTTTTCTCGATGACCAAACCTTCAATATTGTACCACAATAACTAATCATTATACATTTTTAATAACCATGAATCATATAATCTCTTCAGGTTTGGATCGCTCAGATGTTGAAGTTCCTCTAACGAACTCTCCCCAAAAAGAACCTGACGTAATAAGTGAACCAGACTCGGTGATTTTTTCAGGTATTTCATATTTATTACATAAAATCACATCATTTGTATTATTAAACACATTGACTTATTCAGGTATCATGTAATTTTGATGAAGTAGAAATGCAAAGTGAATTTTACGAGAAAGCAATGAATTTTGAATTTCAAGTTCTTTTAATACTAGAATTTTGTTTGTGCTAGCAGCTGGTAGATAAGCACATACTTAAATTTGTAAGACATGGTATATCTATTTTATCACGATTCTTGACAGGCGATCCCTCTCAAGCAAGATATCTTAATCATTTTATCAACACATGACATTTTGATGAATAGAAAGTATGCGTGATGGTGCGTGAATTTCTAGGAATACCCACACACATAAGTCTGATCTACAGTGTATCAAAAAAGCTATGCAAAAAAACCTATGTCATTCTCTATCTTACTTATTAAGATTCAAGAATTTATTGACATAAACCGACATGTTGACATCATCAGTATTATAACAGAAACAAAAATTTCACATTATTTTTGTGTCGCCTGCGAAGCATAGCGACACTTAGGGATCACTTTGTCCGTCTGTCCGTCCGTCCGTCAGTCAGTCCGTCTGTCTGTCTGTCACACTTTGGGTGTCACAGCCCATAACTTTTGAATGGTAAGTGATAGGACTTTGATATTTCACATGTGTATTCCTTGTGACAAGACCTTTCTACATATACCATAATTTTTTACCTAATGACCTTGACCTACATATTTGACCTACTTTTCGAAAAAAATAAGATTGCTTATATCTTTTGATTGGTAAGGGATAGGGCTTTGATATTTCACACATGTATTTCTTGTGACTAGACCTTTGTACTTATACCATAATTTTTTACTTTGTGACCTTGACTTAGATATTTGACCTACTTTTCAGGCTAGTGATAGGGCTTTGAAATTTCACTTGTTTATTGGTTGTAACAAGACCTTTCTACACATACCATAATTTTTGACCTAGTGACCTTGACCTACATATTTGACCTACTTAAAAAAATTAAGATTGTATGTATCTTTTGATTGGTAAGGGTTAGGGCTTTGAAATTTCACTTGTGTATTCTTTGTAACAAGACCTTTCTGCACATACAATAATTTTTGACCTTGTGACCTTGTCATAGATATTTGACCTACTTTTAAAAAAAGTTGGGATTCGCTATATCTTTTGATAGGTTAGTGATGGGGCTTTGATATTTCACATGTGTATTCTTTGTGACAAGACCTTTCTAAACATACCATAATTTTTTAACTAGTGACCTTGACCTAGATATTTGGCCTTTTTTCTAAGAATTGCGTATATCTTTTGATTGCTAAGTGATAGGGCTTTAATATTTCACACATATATTTCATATGATGTGACCTTTGCTTTGTTACCAAAATATTTACGTAGTGACCTTGACCTAGTTGATTGACACTATTACGTGAAATTTTAGATTGACCATATCTTTCAGTTGGTAAGTAAGAGGTCTGATATTTCACATATGAATTCTATTAGACTTTTATAGTGATACCAGTAATTTTGAACCATGTGATCCACCTCTTAGAATAAGCCACTTCGCAGGCGACACAAGCATTCCTTGGATTGCTATTTTTATTTAAACGGGAGGAAATGTGTCTCTCTGTCACAAATCATGTTCGAGCTATATTTCTTGAACTGTGCACCAGATCACTTTCATATTTCAGTAGGTTGTTGCTCATGATCAAAAGGTTACACATCGTCGTAGCCCGAGATTTTGTGACCAAGGTCACCTAGTACCTGATGAAAGTTGTCCGGATATTTCTAATAAAACATTTACCCGATACCTTTCATATTTTTATGTGTTATTGTTTCAAATAACCAATAGGTTTCACAGTGCCGGGATCCAAGGAATGTGACCTACCCCATTGTAATAAAAATGACTTCAGTGAGTTTGTCGATGCTGCAAAATGATCTGTTCTTAAATGATGCTATCGAATTTGAAGACGTTAACATTTGTTAAAATAGGCAGGATAGTAAACAACTTTTTTTTTACAGATATATTATGTCCGACACATTGTTCCATAGCTAAACACCCATTCACAACAAATATACATAATTATAATGTAAAAAGATATAATTCAAGAGACCACTTACATGAACAAATACATTCAAAAACTCAGTCCACCGTAACTGAACAATTTGAACAAGAAGACATACAAAGAATTTCAGTGAGGACATCATTGAAACACATGAGGATTACGACCTTTCATTTTCAGGCGACCATTAAAGCAAGACGATGATTTGTATTTTGCATTGGTCCGAAATGAGCAATTGATGTATATTACTCTATTTTTCCAGAAATTTCATTGCATCGAAAAGACGAGACGTATTATTCAACGAAAATGAGATTTTCTGTAGAGGAGAAAATGAAGGAAAAAGGTATGGCGGTTGTAATAGGGCCCGCTGGAAGCGGTAAAACTTCCATGGGTTTGGCTGTTCTATCAAGCCTAATGAATAAAAAAGTCAGAGGTAAGAAGTGCACGAGCAAAATTATTGACAGGTTAGAGGACTGGGAGGATAAAATTAACTCGAAGAAGACTACTGTTTTGTTGTTCGATTCTTGTTTTGAGAAGTGGAATTGGATGCCGAATTCAATCAGCGAGGACATGTCGAGCTTACTGAGGTTACATCAGGAACAACTTACGTCTAAAAGTGTGCTTGCTGTCTTTACCTTCAGATCGTACACTTGGGATAAATTTGCATCCCGTATTCGAGAAAACATTGACATCAAAGATGACTGTATTTTCAGCCTCCTGGACGATGATGCATTTAGTGATGATGAAAGAAAGAACATACTTGCCAGACACTTTCAGGTCAACAACATTGTATGTTGTGATGATGTTGATAAAGAAAATGTAGCATCACCTGATATTCTTAATAAGACTAAACAGGGCCAAATGCATACCGAAACTTTCTTAGAGATAATCAATTTGAGCAAGCAAATACCAAATGCTGTTGGGTTTCCGATAGTCTGTGCGACTTTCTGTTTCAATCGCCGTCTTCTAGCTAAAGGTAAGGAATACCTTCTGAACCCCATTGAGATATTAGGAAAAGACGTCACAGCTCTGATGAAATCCAAACAAGAAGAAGACAGACAGAAGTTCTGTACACTCGTGTATGCCGCATTGAATGGTGGCCATGTGAAGGTAGGAGAGGAAAGGATGACTTTATACACAGACATCTGCAAAGCGCTCAAACTCAAAAACGGTGCTACTCAAGTTCTTGACATAGATGACCATTATTTATTGGAGACTGGAAATAACACATTTGAATTTCAACACGAAATTTTGTTGCGGATCGTTCTGTTTACTTTTGCAGAACAGTATCCAGAAATCTTTGTCAAAAATTGCAACCCAAATGTTTTACTTCGTTACATCAGAACAAAATCTTGCACCGTGGACGAGAACGAGGACGTCCTTACCGTGAGGAAAGAAGAAAATTATAAATTACTGGCGCAACGCTTTCTGGACATACTTGATGATCCTGATATTGAAGATATCAGAAGCCATGTCTGTATGTCAGAGAAAAAGTTCAGCGATATATTTGCTAAGCGATACTCCAAAGAATTCGAAGGAACAGGAAAGAAAAAGAACCCAGCAATGGTTAAGGTTAGGAGTTCTGTGCGCAACTCTATAAGTAGAATTACCTGGGGTCAGCAAACCAAATTATAAAGACAAGATTTGAACTGATGATGTTGTGTTTAGATTGAAAATTAGGGAACAAATACTAGTATTGAACCATTACTCGGATGAAATTACGTCATTTTTGCCACGAACTAAGTATGATGTTATATTTTAGTTACATGTATCGACGCGTTGCTGATTATGATAAAAAGTTCCTACACATGTACAAAATTGTACGAATAATATAGCAAACACTTAAACAAAATAGCATATTAAAGTATCCGATGTACAATTGGTCAATATTTCATGTCTGGTAAGGAACTATAAACTATATATTTTTGAAAGGTAATAATACCTACATCTCAGAGATAATAGTTCTGGGGTTAGAAAAACAAAGGGGAACAACTTATGAAGCATTTAGATAGACTATTTTCTCTATATAACGTGTACAAAATACCTAATTTGTACAAGAGTTTTTCCCCTTTGATTTTGAAGACTTCGGAATCTTATATCTGTACTCAGGCCATCATTACCTTTCAGAAAATATATAGGGATGATTAAAGACTCTATTGTACAACGGATACCTTAATAGTTTCCCAGAAAGTCTAAAACGCTTTTGCGTATTTCTGTAATTACTATTACGATGCTTTTGCAGTTTATCGTCGAAATATAAGATGTACAGCCTGTACATATTGAGGATGTATATACATTTGTATTTGTGTAAGTACTTTACATAGCAACTTGTTTATTAGCCTACATATGTATGTTGTTTTTCTTTTGGTCCGCAAACCGTAGCTTATGGTAGTGATCAGATGATTATTAGCCAGACCGTAGATGGTTGTAGATGGTTGTGGATGGCTATGGGAAGGTTCCGCAGTCTCTGTGCACAAGTGATACGTTTCTGTGGATCTACTTTATTGATGCACTGATTTATTTTTACCATAATTGATGAACTTAATGAACTATTATAATCTCATTTCTATTAAGTTATTATTGCAAGTGATTAAACATTGTATGATTACTATTTTAAAAGTGTATGTACAAATCATGCATCATAATACATTTCTGCTTATTATTGATATCGAGTCTTAAGGGAAATCTTCACTTTTCATAGCACAGCACAACTGTTGAACATTTTATTCACATTCTGGGAATGTCTTTTCCCTAAATTGTTTCAATTGTCACATAAATGTTGTAATTAGAACCACGTCGGTGATCTCCTCTTTGATCCAAAACATAATATATATATATATATTTTTTTTTTTTCGCGAAGCATTAGAAAGTGCAATATTTTCATTTATAAAATTTATGATTTTGAAACGTCTTATTGTGATATAGTACATGTGATTTTCGTTCGATGACATTAATCTGATAATCATTTATTTTTGCAAGACACAAGAAATTTTGTCTGAAAAGTTGTATTTAACATTGCATTTAAAACATTTCTATTGTTTGTTATGTCGTTAAATAATATACATATATCAAATGTGTTATTCATTCATCGGCTATGTCTCATCCAGTAATGCGATGTAATCTATATATCTTATAATCTAAATGTGTTTTTATCAGTATTAACTTTGATTATAATTACTAATGTGAAACACTAAATTGAATGCTTGATATGTCCAAACATGTTGTTAGTGTGATATTGTTTAATAAAAGCTATGTACAATTTTTATGTTGTTAAAATTAATCACAGCCATTTTCACAAAAATATACTTACGAACAAATTCAGGGACTTTCGTAACTTTTGATCGTTCAGTTCTTCATTTAAAATAGAAATGTCGATATTTTGTTTCTGACTTTAGATAAAGTATGAAGATATGATATTAGAAAACATAGTGCAATCTACATGGAAAATCTTTAAACGTGCATGTCTGGTCCATGCGGCAAATTCAATTGTTCTTAAATGATGCTATCGATTTTGAAGACGTTTAACATTTGAACTACTTGGTAAGTGTCACTGCCAGTGGACCAGGAGTCTCCGAGGGCACATGTAGCCAAGTTCGATCAACTTCGGTTGATCATCTGTCTCTTTAACGCATTCGAAAATTTCTGTTACAAAATTTCTTGAAACTAAAACGTGGGTCCTGTAGCATCATGTCCCACCCGTCCTGCTACGTCTTTCGGTACATTTTTAACATAACAATTTTCACATTATTTGGCCATATTACATTGTTTAGACGGAGGATCACTGACGAGGGTTGGGTACCCGAAACGCGCATGTCTGGTCTATGCTGCAAATTCATCTGTTCTTAAATGATGCTATCGATTTTGAAGACGTTTAACATTTGAACGTTTTATCAATTGACGAAAGTTACGAAAATTCCTGGATGTTTTCGTAAGAACTTTTGTGAAACTGGGCACAGAGGTCACTTGAATTTTAATCATTTGTTGAGAACTATTTGTTTTTCAATGAGAGGTAGAACTCTATGTCACTGCTTTAAAACATGCTAAAGGGCTCCGCATGATAATGAATTGACGAGGTGAGAACATGATAGACTGCAAGTTCCTGAGGATATATGGTAGAAGTAGTAACGAAGTGTTTTGCGCTGACTTAAAGTTCATATTATTTTTGGTCAAAAACTCGAAAGGTAAGGCGTATCTTCCTAGATGCAGCGCTCTGTCCATATTTTACATTTTAGGAATATAAAGAGAGAAGGTGACTATCCGTGATTGTAATTAGTGAGTGAATGTCAATCGAAAGGCAAACTTAAAAATCGCAATACATAATCAAGACAGACAAGGAGTAGATTCCCAACATTTGGCACCAGCGGACGACACTGTCATGAGACGTGAAAATCAAAACACAGACAAGGAGACGACTCCCAACGGTGGTGCCATCGGAATACACTCTTATGATACGTGAGAACCAAACACAGACAAGAAGTAGTCTCCCAACGGTGGCAACAGCGGACGACATTTTCATGAGACGCGAAAACCAAATACAGAAAAGGAATAGGCTCCCAACGGTGGTTCCAGCGGACTACCCTCTCATGAGACGTGAAAAACAAACACAGACAAGGAGTAGACTCCCAACAGTGTCTCCAGCTGACCTTAGTTTAAACTTTATTTATTCAGTAATGCAATGTTATTGAAACAGTACAAACCTAAAAATAAGCAAATTCACTGATGAAATAGAGAACAAGCGAGGATCGCTTATATGAATTCGTTTTCATATTTCTTTATGCACTGGACGATTATGAATTAGGTGAAATGAAGAAAATGACGAGGAAAAGAGAGAAACTAGTAGTAAATGAAAAAAAAAAGAAATCTTAATAGCAAGAAATACTAGTCGTGTGGAGTGGAGAAGGACGAAAGTGCAAGATTTATCATCATGTAAATTAAACATACATGTACGAAACAATAACTAATTAAATTTTTATTTTTAGTTACTAAAGCGTTTCGTTTTTAGAAAGAATCTTTGAACATTAGTAAAAATTAGTTTGTTTTCGTCGTTCGTTACGTTTTTATTCCCAAACAAAAGTACACCTCAAGTAATGTTTATACAAAAATATTGTATTGGTGTGATATATTTTTCGCTGAGGCTTGAATAGTTGGAACAGTTAAATGAGAGGCAGATTCAATTTTTCCGCATGAACAAAGTTGGATGTCTTTGAGGTTGCTGTAAGCCTATGGACTACAGGTTAGGTGTGTAGTTCGCGTTGTGTATTAAATAGTCATTTTGAAAACTATTTATAAACAGAAGTCCGAATAAAAGTTCTAAGTTTATTTCTTCTAGAAGCGTAACATGCTGACAGTATGAGAGCGGAGTCTAAAAGTGGTCGGCAAAACGATGCGCCGAGTATATATGTGGACGATTGGAAATTGCTAACACCTGCACAAAAATATAAGTAATTGGATTTTGATTAAAAAGACATTTTGGAAATTAGATTCTTCCAAATGGCTTTTAGGGATAGATTTCCAATTAGCTTCCAATTAACTCGTTCGGAAAACAAAGGGTACTTACTTCTTGCAGGTGTGCCAATTACTGCAGTGTTCTCAGCATCATGGGAATCAAATTAAACAGATATCAGAGTTTACAAACTTAAATTGTCTCAATATGAAGTTCGAACTTAAAGTCACGGTATTAAGTTAGAGTGATTCCCCCTTAAGTCTAGTAAACTCATGTTAGCAATTTCCAAATCAATGTTCTACATTAATATGAATATTTAATAAGCATAATTATCGTGGGGTAGAGGCCATATGGTTTTTATTGCAGAGGAATAAATTCAATGTTGTTTCAAAGCACTACATTTCATTTGAATTTTGGCCAAGTCGTGTTCCGGTATAATAATATGGTTGAACGTGAGGCTGAACCTACTCTCATGAGACGTGAAAACCAAACACAGACAAGGAGTAGACTCCCAACATTGGTACCGGTGGAAGGCACTGTCATGAGACGTGAAATAAATATTAAAGAAGTACCCATCAGTTATTCAGTCTCATAGTCGAGAAGGCAAGGCAAAATCATTAGATTTTTCACAGGAACGGTTGCGAACCTCGGAATGAACAAAATTCCGAAGTGAGACCAGGTGCCCGGGGAGAGTCAGCATCTTCGGATTGCACCCCCTTCGCAACAGCTCCATGGAAACCTGTCAAATTCGGTGATTGTCTCGATGTACATTTTGATGTACATATCAGGTAAGTATGTCTTGTTTGGTGATAATGACAGCCATTCAATCACAATGTAGAATGTCACTTATCATTCTGGAGAGGGGGATCTCATATGCTTTTATTACATCCCCGTAGCGACCGAAGAACTTCCTCAATGATGATTTCAGTCGTTGTGTAACATAATCCCTGAACAAAGTAGCTTACTCGCAAGCCGTCTGCATGGCTCTAATGATGAAATCTTCATATTTGGAGCATGCCCTGGCGTACCGTATCAGTTGAGAAACAAAAACACCATAAGCAGGAAAAGACGGAATGTTGCTACTCATGAAAGGGAAATTTAGTTATGTGGAAGCTGAAATTGTCACGCTTGTCATACAGAGAGGTGTTCAAATGGCCGTTTGCGTCGAAAGATAGGAGTATATCTATATCTATATATAAAAAAAACCAAACACAGACAGGGAGTAGACTTCCAACTGTAGCTCCAGCTGAAATTACTCTCATGAGACGTGAAAACCAATCACATACAAGGAGTTGACTCCCAATAGTGGAACCATCTGAGCACACTCTCGTGAAACGTGAAAACCAAACACAGACAATCAGTAGACTCCCAACGGTGGTAACAACGGAACACACTCACATGAGACATTAAGACCAAACACAGACAAGGAGTAGACTCCCAATGGTGGTACCAGCGGAACACACTCCCATGAGACGTTAAAACCAAACACAGACAAGGAGTTGACTCCCAATAGTGGAACCATCTGAGCACACTCTCATGAAACGTGAAAACCAAACACAGACAAGGAGTAGACTCCTAACGGTGGTACCAGCGGAGCACACTCCAATGAGACGTTAAAACCAAACACAGACAAGGAGTTGACTCCCAATAGTGGAACCATCTGAGCACACTCTCATGAAACGTGAAAACCAAACACAGACAAGGAGTGGACTCCCAACGGTGATACCAGCGGAACACACTCCCATGAGACGTTAAAACCAAACACAGACAAGGAGTTGACTCCCAATAGTGGAACCATCTGAGCACACTCTCATGAAACGTGAAAACCAAACACAGACAAGGAGTGGACTCCCAACGGTGATACCAGCGGAACACACTCCCATGAGACGTTAAAACCAAACACAGACAAGGAGTTGACTCCCAATAGTGGAACCATCTGAGCACACTCTCATGAAACGTGAAAACCAAACACAGACAAGGAGTGGACTCCCAACGGTGGTACCAGCGGAACACACTCCCATGAGACGTTAAAACCAAACACAGACAAGGAGTTGACTCCCAATAGTGGAACCATCTGAGCATTCTCTCATGAAACGTGAAAACCAAACACAGACAAGGAGTAGACTCCCAACGGTGGTACCAGCAGAACACATTCCCATGAGACGTTAAAACCAAACACAGACAAGGAGTAGACTCCCAATGGTGGTACCAGCGGAACACACTCCCATGAGACGTTAAAACCAAACACAGACAAGGAGTTGACTCCCAATAGTGGAACCATCTGAGCACACTCTCATGAAGCGTGAAAACCAAACACAGACAAGGAGTGGACTCCCAACGGTGATACCAGCGGAACACACTCCCATGAGACGTTAAAACCAAACACAGACAAGGAGTTGACTCCCAATAGTGGAACCATCTGAGCACACTCTCATGAAACGTGAAAACCAAACACAGACAAGGAGTGGACTCCCAACGGTGGTACCAGCGGAACACACTCCCATGAGACGTTAAAACCAAACACAGACAAGGAGTTGACTCCCAATAGTGGAACCATCTGAGCACACTCTCATGAAGCGTGAAAACCAAACACAGACAAGGAGTGGACTCCCAACGGTGATACCAGTGGAACACACTCCCATGAGACGTTAAAACCAAACACAGACAAGGAGTTGACTCCCAATAGTGGAACCATCTGAGCACACTCTCATGAAGCGTGAAAACCAAACACAGACAAGGAGTGGACTCCCAACGGTGATACCAGTGGAACACACTCCCATGAGACGTTAAAACCAAACACAGACAAGGAATAGACTCCCAAGGGTGGCACCAGCGGAATACACTCTCATCAGACGTTAAAACCAAACACAGACAAGGAGTAGACTCCCAACGGTGGTACCAGCAGAACACACTCCCATGAGACGTTAAAACCAAACACAGACAAGGAGTTAACTCCCAATAGTGGAACCATCCGAGCACACTCTCATGAAACGTTAAAACCAAACACAGACAAGGAATAGACTCCCAAGGGTGGCACCAGCGGAATACACTCTCATCAGACGTTGAAACCAAACACAGACAAGGAGTAGACTCCCAAACGGAGGTACTAGCGGAATACACTCTCATGAGACGTTATAACCAAACACAGACAAGGAGTAGACTCCCAAGGGTGGCACCAGCGGAACACACTCCCATGAGACGATAAAACCAAACACAGACAAGACGTAGACTCCCAACGGTGGTACCAGGGGAACACACTCCCATGAGACATCATTTAAAACCAAACACAGACAAGGAGTAGACTCCCAGCTGTGGTACCAGCGGAACACATTCCCATGAGACGTTAAAACCAAACACAGACAAGGAGTAGACTCCCAATGGTGGTACCAGCGGAACACACTCCCATGAGACGTTAAAACCAAACACAGACAAGGAGTTGACTCCCAATAGTGGAACCATCTGAGCACACTCTCATGAAGCGTGAAAACCAAACACAGACAAGGAGTGGACTCCCAACGGTGATACCAGCGGAACACACTCCCATGAGACGTTAAAACCAAACACAGACAAGGAGTTGACTCCCAATAGTGGAACCATCTGAGCACACTCTCATGAAACGTGAAAACCAAACACAGACAAGGAGTGGACTCCCAACGGTGGTACCAGCGGAACACACTCCCATGAGACGTTAAAACCAAACACAGACAAGGAGTAGACTCCCAAGGGTGGCACCAGCGGAACACACTCCCATGAGACGATAAAACCAAACACAGACAAGACGTAGACTCCCAACGGTGGTACCAGGGGAACACACTCCCATGAGACATCATTTAAAACCAAACACAGACAAGGAGTAGACTCCCAAGGGTGGCACCAGCGGAATACACTCTCATCAGACGTTAAAACCAAACACAGACAAGGAGTAGACTCCCAACGGTGGTACCAGCAGAACACACTCCCATGAGACGTTAAAACCAAACACAGACAAGGAGTTAACTCCCAATAGTGGAACCATCCGAGCACACTCTCATGAAACGTTAAAACCAAACACAGACAAGGAATAGACTCCCAAGGGTGGCACCAGCGGAATACACTCTCATCAGACGTTGAAACCAAACACAGACAAGGAGTAGACTCCCAACGGAGGTACCAGCGGAATACACTCTCATGAGACGTTATAACCAAACACAGACAAGGAGTAGACTCCCAAGGGTGGCACCAGCGGAACACACTCCCATGAGACGATAAAACCAAACACAGACAAGACGTAGACTCCCAACGGTGGTACCAGGGGAACACACTCCCATGAGACATCATTTAAAACCAAACACAGACAAGGAGTAGACTCCCAGCTGTGGTACCAGCGGAACACATTCTCATGAGACATTAAAACCAAATAAAGACAAGGAGTATACTCCAAACGATGACACCAGCGGAGACACAAAAACCAATGAGTAGGCTCCCAACGATGGCACCAGCGGACAACAGTCTCATTATGCGTGGAAACCAACAAACAAGAATGAAAGAGATATCCGACAAGGTTTTGTTGCAGCACCAACAGCAAAACACTAAAACACCCAATGCGAAAACACCGACGAGCTTACTAAGATACGAAACAGAGGCATACGACATATAAACATCAAACACAAAAGACTACACATAAATAACGAGATCAGTTGGCAACTGGTGCTTTCTACGGACGGCCATCTGTCACACAAGTAACAAATGGTGTGGTTATCCTGGATTACATGCGCACAACCCTCTCACTTCTCCGATTACCCAGAGGCCTCGAAGAACATACAATTGTGATGTAGAACAACCTCCTCACTGTTAGATGACCACACACAAACGAGACCGCAAAACGTAGGGGCCCAAGCAACACAGATGAATATGTAATTAAGAATTGAATGTTTATTTTTGCCATTTTATTGGATGATGAAATGTCAGTTGTCGTATCACAAATTGTGTAAAACCGCGTAAAAAGAGGGCGTACGTAATACACTCCATGCTGTGTCGGCTGTAGCGAGCTCATGTATGTTATCACCCGAGGGGTCCGACTGACATTCAGAGAGGACAGGTGGTTGGGGCCCTGTCTTCTCTAAAGAGGTTTGGACAGGGCCTGTCATGGAGTGCAGTCGTCACAGTCCGTCAGAGTGCAAGTCTCAAGAATGCGCTGGTACAGGACTGTAGATTGATCAAGTACCAAGCATAGTGTCCGTCTGGTGACATAAGGATCATATCCGCGGCATAAAAGGCGTTTGATGATTCTGACGCATTTTCGATGGTTATGCTGTCTACCTTTAATCCTTCTAATTTTGTTTATCATATCACCATAAGTTGAGGTTGTGTAATACCAAAAGCAATGTACTCTGTTGCGTGTATAGATCTGAACTTCAAAAGAAGTTGACTGTAATGTTTGTATAATTTCCAGAAAGTCTTAACTAGTTTATGACAGCCGAAACCTTGGTCAAGGTCCACGATTTGTTCAATTTGTAGTCTGTCGAGGACATGGAGTAGACTCCCAACGGTGACACCAGCGGGACACACTCGGAAGACATGGAGGAGGAAAAGATAAAGAAAACCCTCCTAGATGTAGACAATAACGCCAAAAATCGATAAGGCCTACTACTTTATGGTCAATCTCCAAACGTCGAATGTAAAACCGGAGGGCATCTGCTATCTGAACCAATGCGGCTCATCAGAAACCAAAAATGGAGCAATCAAATAAAAAAAACATAGGTAATCACAGATTACGAAGCTCACCTCGTGACAGCAAAATTCAATTCAAACATATTTCTAAGTAAATGTATATTGGCTTTTAAAGGCAAAATCATTCAAGGGGAAAAAGTAGGTCAAGGTCATTTTATGAAAGTTTGATCAAAGATACATCCAATATGCAAGTTTGGTATATGTAACACTTTTACTTTGCTCAATATTGGCTATTAAAGGCAAAATCACTCGAGCGGAAAAAATAGGTCAAGGTCATTTTATGAAAGTTTGATCAATGATGCATCCAATATGCAAGTTTGGTACATGTAGCACTTATAATATGCTCAATATTGGCTTTTAAAGGCAAAATCACTCAAGCGGAAAAAGTAGGTCATGGTCATTTTTTGAAAGTTTGATCAAAGATACATCCAATAAAGAAGTTTGGTACATGTAGCACTTATACTTTGCTCAATATTGGCTTTTAAAAGCAAAATAACTTAAGTGGAAAGAGTAGATCAGATGCTGCATCCGATGCATGGGTCCATCTCGGCATCCCATGATGAATCACTTGTGCAAGTTTGATTACTGTAGCATCAGTACTTTGTCAGATACTGAGCTACCCCAAACTTCTTAACCAAGCCACTCTGAGCTACCCCAAACTTCTTAACCAAGTCACTCAAGCGGAAAATGTAGGTCAGATGCAGCATCTGATGCATGGGTTCACCTCAGCATCAAAAGATGAATTACTTGTGCAAGTTTGGTTACTGTAGCATCAGTACTTTGCCAAATACTGAGCTACCCCAAACTTCTTAACCAAGGCACTCTGAGCTACCCCAAACTTCTTAATCAAGTCAATCAAGCGGAAAATGTAGGTCAGATGCAGCATCCGATGCATGGGTTCACCTCGGCATCCAAATATGAATCACTTGTGCAAGTTTGGTTACTGTAGCATTAGTACTTTTCCAAATACTGAGCTACCCCAAACTTCTTAACCGGATGCGGACGCGGATGCTGACACGGACGCGGACGCTGACACGGACGCGGACGCGGACGCGCGGGGGTATAGCATAAGCTCACTCAACTTCGTCGAGGTGAGCTAAAAATGTAAAATTGTTGCGCTAATGACAGTCAAACGCAAAAAAAAATCACAGAATCCAAACCATACAATTAAAAGGCATGCAACTTCTTAAAACATGAAACAAGATGAACATAAGGGGATCTGTAATAGTGAAAAAAGCGGAACGCATTCTTTCGGGGAGAAAAGGAATTTTCAAATCTTGCTTCCCACCGACCCATTCTCTAAAGTTTCATTGAGTTGTTTTCATCTAATCATCATGATAGCTCTTAGCAATATAAAGATTGAATTCAAGGTAACTGGAAATTCTGTAGTTGGCATGGTAACAGTATTAAAAACACTTTCAAATATCTTTTGGTTATTCCTAAGGGATGGGATCAATTTTCATTCTTGGGGTTACCTTTTGTTTTAAATGTACATTATGCCTTCTTATTCGTCTGTTTATAAAAGGCGTATTATTACGACTCATGAACTCAACTCTCAAATAGTTTAATTTCTTTCAGTCTTTTTTTAAGTATATGAATATAGAGTTTAATCAATGTTTGACTCAGTTGGTCGCAAACAGAGCTAGTGTGCCGAACAAGAGAATTGTCAAAGCAATTGTTTCCACATTGTCATCCGAGTCCTCCTCTGTATCATCTACTATAAACTGATCTGTTATGAGTTGTGGTGCCTGTGGCGCTTGTGGAGCCTGTGGAGCCTGTGGCGCCTGTGGAGCCTGTGGAGCTTGTGGTGGTCGAGGTTGCATTCTAACTGAATAAAATAAACAGAGATTTTATCCAAAATCCTTAAAAGCAACGAAAACATAATGATTTGAAATGTTTTATTGGTACATCGACGGCGGGTGCGGCTAGCCAACAGGGGATGCTTACTCCTCCCGGATAACTGGTCCTTCCTCTAGCTTGCTAGGGGTGCGCCGATGCTCAATTTGGTGCTCTATTGTGAGTGCTGTTGAGTTTATCGTCAGGATCATCTTTGACTCATTTGTGTCACACTTATGCCCTTTGCCGTGTGGAGCTCGTTAAAAAGTTCCCCTGACATGGTCGCCATAGCACTTTCTATATAGTTACAACCTTAGACAGTGCAATGCATGTATTTTATATGTTGTTTTTATTTTCATGCATATATAAACATCGACGGCGGGTGCGCTAGCCAACAGGGGATGCTTACTCCTCCCGGACACCTTGTCCCACCTCTAGCTTGCTTGGGGTCCTTCAATGCTCAATTTGGTGCTCTATTTTGAGTGCTGCTGAGATTATCGTCAGGAATCTTCTTTGACTCATTTGTGTCACACTTAGGCCCTTTGCCGTGTAGAGCTCGTAAAAATGTTCCCTGCGAGGGGTTTGACAGTAAGTGTTTTGAAAATTTTCCCTGACATGGTCGCCATAGCACTTTCTAAATAGATATAACCTCAGACAGTGCAATGCATGTATTTTATATATTGTTTTTATTTTCATGCATAAACATCGACGACGGGTGCGGCTAGCCAACAGGAGATGCTTAACTCCTCCCGGACACCTTGTCCCACCTCTAGCTTGCTAGGGGTCCTTCAATGCTCAATTTGGTTCTCTATTGTAAGTAGTGTTGAGATTATCGTCAGGATCTTCTTTGACTCATACTGGACATTTTTCAAGTTGACATGCTTCAAGCTTCGCACTCATGGCTTCGCACTTTAGGGGTCATATTGAAAAAATCAAGCGCAATTAAAAAAGTAAATTATGAACACACAATAGACGAAAATACGCTTGAAAGCTTTAAATATGTATGTTTATATATAGAAATAAATAAATTCTCACATAAAGTATTCTAGGTTCATCGGAATAACATCAGCAATTAACGTTTGTGACATAGTCCCCTCCAAGTGCGGTGTCAGAAATTCGAAGTCCGTGAACATGAAAAATGTTTAACTAGGTACCTTGTTGATATTCTTTCTATCGACAATCCTGCTTTTTGAAAAGTATGAAAATATTATCTATCCACAAGAATTGACTCTAAACAAGGCAAATGTTACAAGCACAGAAACACCACTTTTGGATGAAAATATAAAAATCATTGATGTATGACAAAATAGATGATTTTTGATTCAACATAGTACATTTTCCCTGGCTTGACGGTGATGTTCTTAGATTACCGTCATGCGGTATCTGCATTTCACAGCTCATCCGGTATGGTAGAGCATATACTGGATTTTCATAGAAGAAATTTACAAATAAACAAGGTTTTCGCAGACATTCTGGAAATTTTACAAACTTCTTTTGAAATTAGGACCCATACAAGCAACACAGTATATTACTTTGGTATTTCTTAACCTGCATTTAATGGTGACATAATTAACAAAATAAGAAGGATCAGAGGCAACCTTTTGTTTTTATATCCATTTACATATCCATGTGTGTGTTTTGTGGGCCCCTGTGTCATGCTGTCTGTTTGTATGGTCATTTTACACTGAAGAGGTTATTGAGCATTCCTCGAAAATCCGAAATCGGAAAAGTGGGAGGGTCCGGATAATCACACCATCTGCTACTTGCATGGTAGACTGGCCGTCCTAAGTCGGCACCGATTGCCCATTGGTCTCGTCTCGTGTAGTTATTTGTGTTTGATGTGTTTCTATGTGATTTGGAAATCTTTGTACCTTTTGTGTCTCTTCCTGTGCGGTACGTGTCTGCTGTATGTTTTGCATTCGATGTTTTAGGTTTTTGCTGTGGGTGCTACAACCGATTGTTGATGGAGATTCCCTCCTTTCTTTTGTAAGGAGAATAGGAATTACAATCATTGATCGCATCAAAGATTGCTTGAATGCGAAAGAAAGCTTTACGACACTTTTTAAAAGAAAGGAGGAATCTCCAACACTCGGTTGCAGTACCAACAGCAAAACAACAAAACAACCATTTCAAAAAAATATATGTAAAAACACAGAGTAGACATGCAGAGCAAGAGACTAAAAAAGGACAAGAAACACTAAATAAAACTTAGAAAATTTAAACACAAAATCAACGAGACCATTCTCTATATATCATTTCTACAAAACTGTTTGGAAGTCTAAAAAATATGAAACTTTAAAGAAAACATCTGACTGCACTTAACGGATGTTCAGGAGTGGGAGGGTTAGGAAAAGTAAATTCAAGTTGGTCAAGGTGTAATTGTGCTTTAATTTACGACGCGAAACAAAACGAAATCGTTCGCGGGTAGTTAGATTGCAGAATGTTTCCTTTTCTTATTGTATTATCCGACGAAACCTAGGAGTCAGAGAGATACTACAAAAGGCATTAATAACTCCCATAGAAAGAGTAAAAGGGCGCAACGCTGAGATGTTTTTTCTGTATATTAAGTAGTTACTACAGGATTTTCAGATTCTAACAGATTCTTCAAACGAAGTGTTATAAATATCGCGAAACCGATAATTCGACAAAATTAATGAGCATCTGATAAAAATGCTATCAGTGAGTGAAAGTCGAACACAAATCCAAAGATCACGTACAGTCAATAGACCCTTTCACATTATCTGCGGTACTGTATAAATTTGTAGTTAAGTTCCAGTGGACAAACAACATATTACACCAGTGACGTCATTTGATTGTTACAAGACGTTTTTCGCGGAACAAACGAAACACGATTCCGCGCAAAACGTTTCACAACATTCAAATAACGTCACCAGTGCATCCGCAAAAACACAAAAGACTACACATAAACCAACGATACAAATGTGTAATCGTTATCCGGATAACGTTCGCACAACCCTCCTGCTTCTCCGGTTTCGCAAAGGTGTCGAAGGTATAATTCATTATTTGGATTGAGGATCACTCACGAGGGTTTAGTACCCGAAACGTGCATGTCTGATCCATGATGCAAATTTATCTCTGCTTAAATGATGCTAAGAATTTGAAGACGTATAAAATTGGTACTACTTAGTGAGGCTCACTGCTGGTGGACCATGAGTCCCCGAGGGCACATGTAGCCAAGTCCGATCAACTTTGGATGATCGTTTATTCAAACACATTCGAAAAATTCTGTTCACAAAATTTTCTCGAAATGTCTGGATATAGTATGTAATGTAATGTAGTATCATATCCCACCTTTCCTGCTACGACTTTCGATATATTTTGGACAAAACTTTCATTGTCTTTGGCCATATTTCATTATTTAGATTGAAGATAATTCACGATGGCTGAGTACCCGATACGTACATGTCTGGTCCATGATGCATTCTGCAAATTTCTCTGTGCTTTTAAAAATGATGCTAAGAGTTTGAAGACATGTAACATGTAAAGGATACAAAAGGGAGAGTAGGTGTACTAAAAACAGTCCGTGCTCTGCCGGTGTTATATAGTAGTTTTCCCCCATAGCAGCTCTGTTGCGTCGCCTGTTGGGTTCTTACTTCTAAATGATTGTAAGAAATGAGAGAGAGCGAGTTTCTCCGTTCAATATTTATTTTAGATCTATTGATCTCTCTATAGATATGTTCAACAAATAACAAGTAACAGTAACATTGTATAATAAATATGATCACATGAGTAAGTTAACAATAAAATATACCCCGGGTCGAGCCAGCAGTCAATGTATGTTCTGATTTAATAAATTATAGAAATAACCTGAATGTATCCTAAACTAAATATAAATATCCCTTACGAAAGATGTGTATTTCCCTAAACTAAGCTATAAAAGTGTATGGTATTTACGTCCTACAAAAGCATTCCGCTTTTTGCAGCCCTTACTAGAGCATTTCGCTCTTCGCAATATAATATATGTTTTATAAATAATTGTTTACTGCCAGAAGTATTCACTTCTTGACCCTACACAAGCATTACGCTTGTTGCAAATCCCTAACGACTAAAAAATATATGTAAAAGTTCAAAATAGTGCCGGGCAATCTACCCTTACAGCACTCCTTAACCCCTACGAATATATCCTAAACAATATTTCCCTAACGGTTACTCTAAAAGTACAAAAGTAATCCTTAAATACAAATATAGATATGACGTGAAGAATACCTTATCTGATTGGCTCTCTGGTCTGACTGCAATGAATCACGTCCGCTGCTATTTTTATATCACTATGACGTTTAAAAATAAATCTCGAAACTTAGCGATTATAATATTGTAACAATAAGATATAAAACGTTATAAACATATTCATAGTACATCAATTCAATATTCAAACAAAACATACGAACGGTTCTTCATAGATTCTTATAAAAAGGCTAAAATAAAATATTTATTTTGCTTTGAGGTTATAAAATGTTCACTGCCATGGCTACGGCCGTTACACTGCTATGCCGAAGTAAAAAGTGAGGTTTCGCGGGATAAATGAATAGAATCTTGATAAACGTGAAGAGTATAATTTAAAGGTAATCAATGCATACAAGTGAAACAATCATGTGGCAAAGAAACAACCAAATAAATAATAATGTTCCTACTATTCCTACGAACATATAACAGAGGAAATTTTAACAACACAGCACTGTAACACACATTCACAACACTTATCCCATTCATTTGAATTGTTATTTACAAAACTTCTTATCATATCTGCTAAGGTTTTGTTAAATCGTTCTATCATTCCATTCGATCTTGGGTGATAAGGACTTGTTCTAGTTTTTTGCACATTGTAAAAGTTCACATAGCTGTTTAAATAGTAAACTCTCGAAATTGGAACCCTGGTCAATGTGTATTTCTAAAGGTACGCCGAATCGCGAAATGAATTCGTGAACAAGCTTTTAGCGACTTCTTCAGCTTGTTGATGCGGGATCGGGTACGCTTCCATCCAACGAGTAAAGTAGTCTCCAACTACTAAAATATAGCGATTGTTGCTTTTCGATACGGGTAATGGTCCAATCACGTCAGTTCCTATTCTGTCCATGGGATATCCAACACAGTAGTTTGACAATGCTGCTTTCGGCTTTGGTATTGCTTTCTTCCATCTATTACAGACTTGGCACTGCTTGATGTGCAATTTTACATCTTCACTTAACCGGTACCAGTAATAATGTTCTTTGATCCTGTCTACAGTCTTATGAATTCCCTGATGAGCAGCAAACACGCTATCATGACAATTTCTAAGGATTTCCTTGCGCAAAATATTTGGAACCAGGAGTTGTAAGTTGTTTGTCTTTTTGTCGTCACATATGAATTTTTGGTACAAAACACCATGGGAACAAGTAATATTTGACCAGTTCAACCAGTACTTCCTTACTGCTGGACTGTATCTTGCTACTATATCTCTAGTAGGTATTTCCCCCTTTATCATCCATTCATGCAGCACGCCAAGCTCTGGATCCTCTGTTTGAAATCGGTTGATATCTTGTGTGGTGAACTGTGGCAACCAATTAGTAGCATTTTTATTTTGAAGTTGCACCTGATTTCTTGTCAGTGCTCTGACCCCTTGAGAAATGTTCAATTTCTCATCCCCTAAGTTTGTGACATCATCAACCTCTTGAAATTCTTCCCATTCATCTTGTATTGTTTGCATATCTCACAATTTTCGTCTGATGACATGTTCTTCTGATGTTCACATAAGAAATCTGTATCTTTTCGAGATAAGGAATCTGCATTCCCATGTTTCCTTCCCTCTCTGTGTTGAATATCTACATCGTATTGACTAAGAACCTCAAGCCATCGAGCCAACTGTCCCTGGGGATTTTTGAATCCAAACAACCACTTTAGCGAACCATGATCTGTCCTCAGTGTAAATCTCTGACCCAACAAATAATGCTTGAATTGGTTGATAAATGTTATAACTGCTAACAGTTCTCTTCTGGTGACGCTGTATCTTTGTTGGTGTTTGTCCAATTTCTTTGATGAATAAGCTATGACTTTCTCGTCACCGTTGTCATCTATTTGGCTAAGTGCGCAGCCAATACCAACATTTGAAGCGTCAGTATCTAGTACAAATTTTAAATTCGGATTTGGGTAGGCTAGTACTGGAGATTTACATAGAACATCCCGGAGATACTCAAACTGTTTCTGACATTCATCTGACCATATAAAGTCTACTCCTTTCTTTGTGAGATTTGTAAGACAGGAGGCTTCCTCGCTGAAACCTTTGATGAATCGTCGATAATAATTACAGAGACCTAGGAATTTTTGAACTTCCTTCACTGTCTTTGGTACTTTCCAATTTTTTACAGCATCAACAATCTTTGGATTCGGTTTAACTCCATCTTTCCCCACTATATGACCCAAATAAAGGACTTCAGATTGTAGAAAGTCACACTTTGAAGGTTTGAGCTTTAGGCCTGCATCTTTGAGTCTAGAAAATATCTCATCCAGTTGTTTAAAATGGTCCTCCATATTTGAGCTGTAAAGTATGATATCGTCCAAATAGATTAATAGTGTTTTCCACTGCATGCCTCTAAAGATTAACTCCATACATCTTTGAAAGGTAGAGGGAGCATTGCATAATCCAAATGGTAGTCTAGTATACTCCCAAAGTCCATATTTTGTTATGAAAGCTGTCTTTGGCTTGTCTTCCTCCTTTAAGGCGATTTGCCAATATCCGCTCTGTAAGTCCATAGTTGAGAAAATTGTCGCATCTGCAAGACAATCTAAACACATATCGATTCGAGGTAAGGGATATGCGTCTTTTATAGTACAGTCATTAAGTTTCCGGAAGTCACAACACCACCTAACATTACCATCTTTTTTGCGTACAAGTACTACAGGAGATGCCCATGCAGATTTCGATGGACGGATTATACCGGTGTTGATTTGTTCATTTAGGTATTTTTCTTCCTCTCCTTCAAAATTCTTTGGTGTTCTTCGTAATGGTTGACGCACAGGTGCTGCACCCCCAGTATCAATTTTATGTTCTACCAGATTACAGAAGCCAACGTCAGTTTTATGTTTTGCAAATGTATCTGCATGCTTATTGAGAAGCTCAGTAAATTTCGCCACATGTTCTTTTGAATGCATATTCTCACAAGTCCTTGTGAACAATTCCTGCAAGTGCTCGGGAACAAGAGAAATATCGGCCTTATTTCCCTTTTCCACGTCTTCCTTTTGCCATTCCTTGGGAACCTTTATCCTCTCTGAATCCTCAGATACTTCTATATCATATTTCGCAACCTTACTCGAATCTGCCACCCTTATCCAGTAATCCATAGACTCATCTATATTCTCCATGACCTCCTCAAACTTAACAACTGGAGACAGATCTCCAAGCACACTGTTCCTCCTCAACTTCACTGGAAAGCTGTGTAGGTTTACAATTCTTACTGGCACTGTCTTGCCAAAAGGATCAATCAAGGCTTTCGCTATCATAACGTCATGTGATTCACAACTGACAGGGTCTAAAACTGCGTATCTAGTATCGATTTCTTCTGCATTTTCACTTCTAGCATGAATGATAACCTCAGACATAGGAGGTATGCTCACGCCCTCATCTACCAGCAACCTTGCTGTCTCAAATGACCTTTTAGTTTGACATTGAATCCATTCTCCCTGTATCTGTATACCTCTTTTAGTATTGATGGTTATATCCATTTCATCCACAACATCACATCCAAGTAACATATCGTCATGTATAGGAGCAACATAAACACACCATGGAAATTTCTTATTTCCAAGTTTTAACTCAAGATCAGCCATTCCACAAATGCTCATCTCCTTTCCAGCCTCTGCTAATACTAGGTTAACATTTGCTGATTTCAACTTAGGACGTTGATTTTCAGGTATCTCATTGTACATCTTTGTGTTGATCACTGTTATTTCAGCCCCTGTGTCAATAACAGCTTCAATCTCTCTACCCGTCACTACTACTGGTACCTTCAATGTAGCAGCACGCACCCTATCTACCAATAACTTCTCGTCTTCGATCTGTATCTCCTGTACAATACCATCATCATCAACATCGTCGGATACTCCTTCTCCAATATCATCCTTGATATTTTGAAGATTGTGTTTATCCTCCTCACAGTTGTCATTGTTGCTCTCTTCTTGTAAATCATGTTTGCTGTTGGACTCCTTAATATAACAATCACCACTAAGGCCTCCTATACTACTAAAATTTTCGATTTTTATAACATCTTCTTCATTTTCTTCGTTCTGGGCTGGGTCTTGGCCGACAGACTCAGCCCTTAAGAGTTTAACTTCTTGTCAGATTTCTGAGAAGAGTTGTCCTCATTTCTGGCTTCTCTCTTCTCCTGTTTAGGTTTGTTTTTCTGTTCCTTATTCAATGGACAGTCCCTGCTTATATGACCTGATTCTCTGCATGAGTAACATATGATATCACCATTCTTCTGTTTGTCTCTGTGTCGTCTTCCTTGGTTTTGAAAATAAGGAGTTCTATTAAGGCCCATGATTTCCTCCTTTATGATCTGTCTGCATTCTTTGAAAAATGCGTCTTTAATGTTCTCGCTAACAGCTTTTGTTACATTTTCAGTAATGCTGTCCTTCAACTCACGACCAAACTGTTGTAGCCTCTCTTCAGTGACAAACCTCTTATCGTTTATACGTCTTACATCATTTGTATGATTCTCTCTGAATTGCGATGTATCATCGTCACAGTCCTGGTCTTGAACCTTTAACCCATTTTTACGTGAGTTATGCCAAGTAAGCAAATTGATTGCTTCATCTAAAGACTTTGGTCTCTTGGTTAAAACGTCGTATGCAATATTCTTGTCTTGGACACCGTTTAACATGTACTCCACACATAGTTCATCAAACAGATTTTCGTTGATTCCCGGATAAGCTTTTCTTACAGTTTGTTCTACTCTTGCTGCATATTTTTGATATGTTTCACTGTAAGACTTCTGAATATTCTGCAAATTTCTGCGATACGTTTCTGGCAAAGTGTGGTCGCCAAAGCGTTTGTCCATCTCCCGATGAAGTGCGTCGATGTCCTGCCTAATATGTACGGGCAACTGTGCGACAAATGTTTGGGCCTCATCTGTCAAACAAAGTATAATCTCCTCCGCCTGGCGTCTACGTCCCCAGTCAAATCTGTCAGCCAACAGTTGAAACTGCATAATAAATGATTTCCAGCTTGTGTTTCCATTATAACTAGGTAAGTTTAACCTTGGTTCATATCTGTGCATGTCGCCATACTGGACTCTCTGTCTGTGCATATTACTAAACAGTTGTGTTGATAATACCATTTGCCTGGTATTTCTGTCTTGAGTAGGACATGAATCATTAAAATTCATTGCCGAAGTATTTGACATTCTACCACGGAAGGCTTGGTTAGGGTTATCATAACCATCATAACCAAAATGAATGTTTGCTGGTATCTGGCTATCTCTGTTCTCGTAACCATGCGTGAATCGTCTGTTGTCACGGCTTGGGTCATAATGACCATCGTAGCCATATCTCACGTTTGTATAACTGGTGCTAGGGCCATTTTGGCCATCAAAGCAGATGTTTTGCCTTGAATTCGTAAAGCTCGGGTATTTTATACCATCTGAGCTAGGTACTTGATTTGTGAAATCGTAATTCGTACCATTGCGGTCATCAACGTTACTTTGTCTTTGAAATATAGTGTGATTCGGGCCATTTCGACCATCAAAACCACTGTCATAACCATGTAACAATTGAGCGTCATTGCTACTTTCTCGGTCAGCGTTAAGATCTCGCGTGAAAATCATAGGCGAAGCTCTCGGATTATCATATTCCCTGTGATGTTCATTATTTGAAATCGGCGATGAAATCAGATTTCCGTTGCCGTCATCCATCCTCTCGTTTTCGCGGGACACACGCAAGTTCGCGCTTGAAATACACGTTGAATTACTGGAAACCCCAGCCCTCTCGGATACAATAGTTTTAGTCACTGTACTAGGAATTACATTCATGCTTGATACGCTCTTAGAAGCACTACCCGCCATGGTATGAGGGAAAAATGGAGATGCCAATTGCCTATTTCTCAAATGCATTTTATTTAGAAAAAAAGTCTAGATTCAAAAACTTCTAAAATCTTGATAAATTATCTCTCTCTCTTCAAAAATTTAGCTTAAATATATAAAAAGGAAACCGCTGCCACCAGTGTTGCGTCGCCTGTTGGGTTCTTACTTCTAAATGATTGTAAGAAATGAGAGAGAGCGAGTTTCTCCGTTCAATATTTATTTTAGATCTATTGATCTCTCTATAGATATGTTCAACAAATAACAAGTAACAGTAACATTGTATAATAAATATGATCACATGAGTAAGTTAACAATAAAATATACCCCGGGTCGAGCCAGCAGTCAATGTATGTTCTGATTTAATGAATTATAGAAATAACCTGAATGTATCCTAAACTAAATATAAATATCCCTTACGAAAGATGTGTATTTCCCTAAACTAAGCTATAAAAGTGTATGGTATTTACGTCCTACAAAAGCATTCCGCTTTTCGCAGCCCTTACTAGAGCATTTCGCTCTTCGCAATATAATATATGTAATTTATAAATAATTGTTTACTGCCAGAAGTATTCACTTCTTGACCATACAGAAGCATTACGCTTGTTGCAAATCCCTAACGACAAAAAATATATGTAAAAGTTCAAAATAGTGCCGGGCAATCTACCCTTACAGCACTCCTTAACCCCTACGAATATATCCTAAACAATATTTCCCGAACGGTTACTCTAAAAGTACAAAAGTAATCCCTAAATACAAATATAGATATGACGTGAAGAATACCTTATCTGATTGGCTCTCTGGTCTGACTGCAATGAATCACGTCCGCTGCTATTTTTATATCACTATGACGTTTAAAAATAAATCTCGAAACTTAGCGATTATAATATTGTAACAATAAGATATAAAACGTTATAAACATATTCATAGTACATCAATTCAATATTCAAACAAAACATACGAACGGTTCTTCATAGATTCTTATAAAAAGGCTAAAATGAAATATTTATTTTGCTTTGAGGTTATAAAATGTTCACTGCCATGGCTACGGCCGTTACACTGCTATGCCGAAGTAAAAAGTGAGGTTTCGCGGGATAAATGAATAGAATCTTGATAAACGTGAAGAGTATAATTTAAAGGTAATCAATGCATACAAGTGAAACGATCATGTGGCAAAGAAACAACCAAATAAATAATAATGTTCATACTATTCCTACGAACATATAACAGCGGAAATTCTAACAACATAGCACTGTAACACACATTCACAACAAGCTCTCCCCCGGAAAAACTGCTATATAGTAGCTTTCACTCTATGACAAACTTGACGACTTCAATTTCAGCGTTACAACTTTTCTTTTCTGGGTAGCAACATCCCTTCATCGCCTGCTTATGGCGTGTGCATGTCTCACTTGATACACTATGCCAGAGCAAGTACCAAATATACGGATTTTGATCTGAGGGCTAGGCGTCTTTCAGATAAGCTTCTCAGGCAGGGATATGTTTGTGACCGACTAACATCGTCACTGAGGAAGTTCTACGGTCGATATGGGGAACTCGTCATACACTATGATGTCCCACTCTCCAGAATGGTGGATGATATTCTTTCATAGACCATTTGAACCATCCAACCAAAGATTGTACTCTATGTCTTCCGAAACGGAAGTAACTGGATGTGACAGTTCTACCGAATTGAAGCGGCGGGTGTTGCATGCAAGCAGGAGATGCTTACTCTTCCTGGGCACCTGATCTCACTCCCATATCGGGAGTTCGCTTCTTCTCATGTGTTGGAGGTTTTTGTTTGTTTGCTTTGGTTCCTGTTTTATCCTGATTTTGTATGCCTTCGGTTTCTGATTTTCTGAATCATCGATTCTGTGCTGTATACATGGCTATCGTTATTCTTACTTGTCATTTCCCCCCTGGCGGAAAATTTGCTATTCAGTAGTTTTTCCCCATAGGTGAATTTCCCCCCTACCGATACTGGTTTGGATTTTATCTTTTTTTTATTATTTTGCGTTCCGGGGGGAAAAGCCACTATATAGCCATTTTCCGGGGGAAAAGATGGCTAAGGGAGAAAGACTACTATATAAAACCGGCTGTAGCGAGATCATGCCTGTTATCACCCGAGGAGTCCCACCGACATTTAGACAGGAGGTTGGGGTCCTGAATATACTTATATAACTTAACTGGGATTCTACACGTAAGTCCTCTTTTAGAAGACTACAGAGCTGCCTGTCCTGGATAGATTTCAAAGTCGCCTGTAACAATATGGCCTACTAGTTTGTTTTTTTTTTCAAGTATAATAAGCGTATCCAGTTTACTTACCCGAATGGATTAGGACAATCAATATCACCAAGAAGATAAATGGCATACATCTGTCTGTCTTCATACTGATAACTAGAGGAAAAAGAAGATGATAACACCAGATTTTTTGTTTCAAAATTACATAATGGAAAATGGATATTTACTCGTAGGAATAAACATTCAAACTGAGCATGTACTGATATTTTGGATTTTCACAGCAGAAATTTACAAATTACCAAAAAACTTTTAGGTCAAGGTTTCCACTTTCATAAACTAGTTAAGACTTTCTGGAAAATTTACAAAAAATACTGTCAACTTCTTTTAAAATTCGGATCTATACACGCATCAGAGTACATTACTTTGGGTATTACACAACATGTCTTTTATGGTGATATGATAAACAAAATTAGAAGGATCAAAGGTAGGCAGCATAACCATCGAAAATGCATCAGAATCATCAAACGCCTTTTATACCGTGGATATGATCCTAATGTCACCAGACGGACACCAGGCTTGGTACTTGACCAATCTACAGTCTTGTACCAGCGCATCCTTGAGACTTGCACTCTGACTGACTGTGACGACGGGACTCCATGACAGGTCCTGTCCAAACCTCTTCGGAGAAGACAGGGTCCCGACCACCTTTCCTCTCTGAATGTCAGTCGAACTCCTCGGGTGATTACATATTGAGCTCGCTACAGCCGGCAGAGCACGGACTGTAATACGCACACCCTGTTTTTATATCCATTTACATATTCATCTTTGTTGCTGGGGCCTCTACGTTTTGCCGTCTCGTTTGTGTGAGGTCATCTTACAGTGAGGAGGTTGTTTTACACCACAATTGTACGTTCTTCGAAACCTCTGGGTAATTGGAGAAGTGAATGGGTTGTGCGCACGTAATCCAGGATAACCACATCATTTGCTACTTGCGTGGCAAATGGCCGTCCAAAGTCGGCATATGTTGCCCATTGGTCTCGTCGGTTTATGTGTTGTCTTTTGTGTTTGATGTTTACATGTCGTATGTCTCTTTTTCGTCTCATTCTATGCTCGTCTTTTGTGTTTTTGCTTCGGGTGTTTTGGTGTTTTGTTGTTGGTGCTGCAATAGGGTCTTGTTGGAGATCCCCTCCCTTCTTTGTTATGTTGATGGAGCCAAAATACTTAAAATAAGATGTCTTTAGTTCTTAAAACAAAAAAATATGTTCTACAGTACTCTATGAGGTGCTCTTGGGACCAGAACACGAAGAGGTCATACATTTAAAGCCCCAGTCACTCTAGGATCGCGCTCTCATGGTGTTTAGATTGCGTTCATAATTTTTCAGAGTAACAAGGGATTGCAGGGAAAATAAATTACATTTTCGTATGAGCTGTCACACTACAGCTGCGTTCTGGTGGAGCTTTTACTCGACCTGAATTTCAAAATAAGATGGCGTAGAGATGGCAGTGAATGCACGGTAAGAATGCGGTTTACACACCCTCAAAACAAACATCCTATGCGATCCCAATGCGCTCATTGCGATGTCATGTGTTTCAACGACAATGCTTAATTTGGCGCAGTTTGCGATGCCACTTCACGACCCCGGCGTTCTTAATTTTTTCCCCATCACATCTGTCAGAACGCCGTCCTAGTGTAACAGGGTTTAACTGTATTTGCTATACTCAATTTCTCTTCTTTGATACTGACCTCATTTCTTCTTGTACGCGTGTATCATTTGGTGTCACATGTTTCAACGATAATGCTTTGGCACAGCTTGCGATGCCACTGTGCTACCCCAGCGTTCTAATTTTTTTTCATAACGTCTGTCGGAACGCAGTGAGACGCCGTCCTATTGTAACATGGTTTAACTGTATTTGCTGTACTTTATTTCTCTTCATTGATATTGATTTTATTTTTTCTTGTACATGCGCATCATTGGTAAAATAATTATTACATATAACAATTACACAACTTCTTTTATGATATAAGGGTTTTTAGATCCTCTGATCTAAAATTTTCATTGATCTTCTGTGATAATTAAGTCTGTGGAAATTGTTACTTCGCTCGCTCGAACCTTAGGCAATTATAAAAACAGACACTTAAAAAATAATAGAATTAATCTATGAAATGTATAGATTATATTTATCCGCTCGAAAAATTAAAAGTTCACTTAAAGAATAATAAAATTTATCTTTGAAATGTATAAATTATATTTATCCGCTCGCCAATTTTATTTCCATAAGAAAATCTGAAGAACATTTAATTCATTTCGTGTGTCCTTAAAATATACTACTAGTAAACGACTGAGTATGTTCTATGGTCGTCCCAATAAATATCCCTGAAAAAATTAAGGATCTGAAACTCGCCAGAAAGAAATGAGAGGATCTCCAACCAGACTCGGTAGCAGTATTCACAGGAAAACACCCTTTGCGAAAACACATGCTTGACAAGTACAGTAAGAGACGTAAAAGAGACACGGAACAGAATTTAGGACAAAGAAACATAAAACACAAAAGACTACAAATTAATCGACGAGACCATGGTGACATGCATTCACTGATTTGAATTCTACGAGCGGAATCAGAAAAATTTCATATTTGAAGTTTGTGCAGTGAACCTTGATTAAGTGTATTTAACAATAAAGTACTTTTAGTTACCATCCCATGTGAATAAGAATGACGAAAGGTAAGATATCTTTACTTACTAATTTACTCTAATTACTAATATGTTGCGTGGTCAGGTTTGCAACGTAGTTAGTCCTCTCAGTTCCACTTGGCTTGACAATACTCCAAATATGATGGCGTCAGGATAAACAGTTCAATAAGTTTGATATACCAACAAATAGTTATGTAACAAATAAACAGATACAAATGTATGAATAAATATATGCACAATGAATATGAATATGAATTAGTTTACCTTACAATATGAACAATTTATATTCTCCTGCTTATGGCGTTTTTGTTTCTTAGCTATTACGTTACGCCAGGGCATGCTCGAGATATGAAGATTTCATCCTTATAGCTTATAGCCACACGGCTTGTATGTAAGCTTCTTGATCAGGGTTATACAGTTCACAACGGCTGAATTCATCTTTGAGGAAGTTCTTCCGTCGCTACGGGGATATGAAAAAGAAGGGAGGGGATCTCCAACAAGACACTGTTGCAGTACCAACAGCAAAATACAAAAACATCCGATGCGAAAACACAAAGACGAGCATACTAAGAGACGAAAAAAAGACACACGGCGTATAAACATCAAACACAAAAGACTACACATAAACCAACGAGACCAATGGGTAACCGATGCCGACCTTGGACGACCATTTGTCACGCAAGTAGCAAATGGTGTTGTTATCCCGGATAACGTGCGCAAAACCCTCTCACTTCTCCAATTACGCAGGGGTCCAAGCAACACAGATGGATATGTAAATGGATATAAAAGGCATATCAGAACACCATTTCCGGAATGATCAGTTACATTCTGGATTGCGATTGAATGGCTGCCATCATCACCAAACAAGGGTATTATTTACCAGATATGTACACCCATATGCACAACGAGACAATCACCGAATTTGACAAGTGTTCATGGAGCTGTTGTGACGGGTGTTGCATGCAATCAGGGGACTCTGACTCCTCTCGGGCACCTGGTCTCACTTCGGAATGCTATTCATTCCAATGTTCACAATCGTTTCAATAGAAATTCTGATAATTCTTCCTTGCCTTCTCGACTCTAAGACTTAATAGCAGTTCTCTGTAAGGACCAAAATAATTTCAATAGCACGTGGAAACAGCATGTCTCCAATTTTGAAGATTTTTGGTGTGGAAGGTGTATATGATGTACTGAGACAAAAATAAACTTTCTTTTTACAAATTAAGTTTTCGTTGCCATGGAAACCATGTTTGAAATTTTACGCATCAGTAGGATACTTGTAACATGGCATTTTCACAAGGCTCGTTTCCATGGTAACAGCTATTGTAGTCAACTGAAATTTCCTTACTTTTTCTCTTTATATCTTTAATAGTATAAATGTAAACGTCTTCATATTACACAAGAAGTATGTTTCTGCCCGCTGTTCTCTTTGTCAATATGCTCAAAATGTAGGCAAAAACCTGTTTTGAAGAGGCCCTTTTTAAGACCGAAAAAGCTCCTAATTTTACATGATTTTGCTCAAATTTAAGGGCAAATAATCTGAAATGTCAGGCTAACTTGATTTCTACTACCAATTATCTTTCAAGTTTAATCCTCGATCTTTAAGAAAATGTTAAAATTTGAGTGGGACCTCTTCACAATTTTATTCAAAAGGGTAGAAAAATGGCTACCATGGTGACATTCTGTTCAGTGCTTTTACACATAGAGTAATTTACTGGTAAATTTTCAGCTGTCCGTTATATATTTTTAAGCATTTTTTTTATCAGTGCATATAAAAGGGCATTATTGATTAAAAAATCACCTTAAAATTTTTCAAGGTCACAGGACCCAATGTCAAGGTCATATTGAATGTAATTTACAAAATTTGGCAAAATTCTGAGGAATTTTCAAAAATATGAGAGGCAGTTACTCAAAAACCATGTGGTATTGAGTAAAACAAACACATACATAGTGATTTTGGATATATCCCCTGTTTATTGACCAAAGTTGCAAAAATCTCAAAATCAATGGCATCCTTGATTTTTAGCTAGTATTTCATACAATCAAAAAAATGTGAGATTATCATGATTTTTGTCTGGGGCTTATTCTTTTAGGAGAAATGTTCTGAACAAAAAATTGCAATGTTTTACCATCTATCGGTCCTAATTTCAGAAAGAAGTATTTTTGAAACAAATATATGACAGTCAAGCCTAAATTTAGTAACAACAAATAACAACAAAAATGCAAATTTTATTGAAATTGGAACCTATAATTTGAATTGACCTTGAACTTAGTGTCAATGACCTTGACAAATTTTGGAAGTGCTCAAATAAAGAATAATTTCTTCTGTTGACCCTACATAAAGCTTAAGCAATATAAGTTATTTAAACCATGCTAAAAATCAATTTGAAAAGATATAGTCATCATGTGTCAATTGAAATGTTGCCATGGCAACCATTTTTGACCTCAAAATGTAGGAAAACAAAACAAGGTCCCACTTATTTTTTTCAGTGATTATATTTGTCACATAAAATCTATTTTGTTCTGACAACAGTGATGGTGTTATCAGCCTAACATTTTGTGTTATTTTTGCTTAAAAATGGTAAAAATTAGACAAAAATATGCCTTGGTTTTGACCTTATTTCATGGCAATTTTTGACTGATTTTGATTTGATAGGATCCAACTAATTGAAAGAAATGTCAAAAATTGGTTATTTTTTCTAAAAATAGAGGTTTTAAAGATTTTAAGTTGTTATTACCAATTAACTCTGACAATGGTTTCCATGGCAACATAATAACCAAAGATGACTTATTTGACCATTTTTTTAGTGCTATAAATAGACAGGCCTCGTTTCCATGGCAACCGGAATATTTATTGTCAAAAAATGGTTATTTTTGTATTCAGGGCACTATACATACCACTTATAGAGAAAATCACGAAAATCCATGACATGCTGTTTCCAAAATATTTTGGTCCTTACAGAGAATTGTTATTAATAACTGATAGGTACTTCTGTGATGTTTATTATTTACTTTCAGATTAAGAAAATAAATCAAATAAACAATTGTACTCCATTTGCCTAACACAGCAATAATACACGTCTTCAAATTCATAGCATCATTTAATATCCGAACAGATAAATTTGCAGCATGCCAGACATTCACGTTTGGGTACTTTCTAATGCATATCAATAATAAATACCAGAGAAAAATATTTTCATTCTCTTTAAAAAGAATGATATACATACTTTCTAGCTAAAATTAGGGATTACACTTATCATACAATGATAAACTATGTGAACCCGAAGATTCCCGATCATCAAATCATCGCCATTTGTCGGGAAACTATGAAAATGCGCATAAATTTAAACCGGAGGTACCCTATTAGGGTGCGGGATCCTTAATTTACCTTTTACACTGCAAACATACGAAAATGGGCCTCACATGTACACAAATGGGCAAATATGCCTATGTTGAACTCATACTAGTCCCATGGTGAAGTGGCTTAATTGTCCATAATGGACCAAAATGGAAAAATGTTGCACTTGTTTAATGTAATCAATGGGTAATGGTAGAAATTATGCTTAGAATATGATATTTGTCTGTGTTTTAACATAGATTAACATCGCTGCACCAACCCTCCGATGATATTTTGGTCATAGATTTAAGGAGGTATTGAACACTTGGACGCCAAATTCAATTTTTCTAAAAATTTCTGAAATTATATAATTCTTGTCTGTCCTTGACTGTGCAAACTTACATTTGATTCTATCCACAGGAAAATTTTCTACGAGACTTTGAAATATGCATTAATCGACGTTTTCGTGACTTTCTTGATGACGTCATAATATTGAAAGTGTCATTTCAGTTCTCGTAAAGCTATTGGAAATTAATTTTGATTTAGCTTCCAAAATATCCATAAATATATTGCACTTACTTATGGAAAAGATAAAATGAATTGTGCTTTAAACACAGGCAGGATACTTGAATACAAGATGATACTGTCGCCAAAAAATTACAATTTCGAGCCAATTGACTTTAGGTGCTAGTTAATTATTAGGATTCCTGTGGATGAATCTTTGTCAAAAACTATCAAAATTATCAAGAATCTCCAGAGATGATTTCATGATTAAATGGGAAAAATTGAATTTAGGATTAAAATATTACAAGGCTTTATATTTTCACATTTTTTCTTCCAAAATCGTCCATTTTCAATGAAGTGAGATCCGCTTTCCTGTAACGTAAATTTGTCAACGAATACACTGCGATGAAGATTTAATTTTCTATTTTATACATGCTAAGTTTCAGTGCAATACGTTTAGTAATAATGTATATATTGCATTTTGAATGCGAAGGTTTATGACGCCATTTTTCCCCGATAACGTCGAAATGACGTCGTGGTTTCCTCATGGATAAAACTCCCAAAGTCCTAAATTTCGAAAATCGCCATAATTTCTTCAAATGACGCCGGAAATTATTCAAACTTCATCAGGATACTCAAATGCGTATATCAATCAGAGTATCAAATGTTTTAAGGGAGTTCAGACTGTACTTTTCCTAGGAAGCGAGAAAACAAATAATGCCGCCGCCATCTTGGTGTTCAAACCCTCCTTAATTAAATTATGCTACTGAATCGATCCTACAGGAAATTTGGGGCTGCGCACTCTATGCAAAGTAAATGCACTAAATGAAAAAACTAAAATCCAGAGGGCGCTATTTAAATAAATTGTGGCTGTGTCTTAAATTGACATTGGCTGGAATCATGACGAGGATTTACTATCCGAAACACATGTCTGGTGCATTAAAATTCGTTTGAAACTTTCTTCCAGAGTGTAAAGAGTTGGAACACTTCCGTATTATTATTATAAATGAGTTAAAGAAGATCCTGACGATAATGTCAACAGCACTCACAATTGAGCAACAAATTGAGCATCGACGGACCCCTAGCTAGATGTGGGACCAGGTGTCCGGGAGGAGTAAGCATCTCCTGTTGGCTAGCCGCACTCGCCGTCGATGTTCGTGCACGAAAATAAAAACAATATATAAAAAACATACATTGCATTGTCTCAGGTTATATCTATATAGAAAGTGTTATGGCGACCATTTCAGGGAAAATATTCAAAACACTAACTGTCAAACCCCTCGCGGGGAACTTTTTTACGAGCTCAACGCGGCAAAGGGCATAAGTGTGACACAAATGAGTTAAATAAGATCCTGACGATAATCTCAACAGCACTCACAATAGAGCACCAAATTGAGCATCGACGGACCCCTTGCAAGCTAGAGGTGGGACCAGGTGTCCGGGAGGAGTAAGCATCCCCTGTTGGCTAGCCGCACCCGCCGTCGATGTTCATGCACGAAAATAAAAACAATATATAAGATACATGCATTGCACTGTCTGAGGTTATATCTATTTAGAAAGTGCTATGGCGACAATGTCAAGGAAAATATTCAAAACACTTACTGTCAATCCCTCGCGGGGAACTTTTTTACGAGCTCCACATGGCAAATGCATAAGTGTGACACAAATGAGTTAAAGAAGATTCTGACGATAATCTCAACAGCACTCACAAAAGAGCACTTAATTCAGCATCGACGGACCCCTAGCAAGTTAGAGGTGGCACCAGGTGCCCGGGAGGAGTAAGCATCCCCTGTTGGCTAGCCGCACACTTATTTCTTGTTGCAGTGTAAAGAAGTTAAACCTGTACCCCGTGACTCGATGTTTGAAGTGTAATAATTACTTCTTTCCAGTCCTGTTGCCTGAAAGAAGCTTTGTTTTTGCCCTTTATGAATTTGATATCATGTTTATTATTTTGCTATTTCGGAAATGTTTTTATCCAAACTATTTTTATCCAAAAATATCATCGAAATTAAAGGAGGTTGGCAACTGAGCACCATCCCTCAAATGCTATTTTGGACATAGATTTTATTGAACTATTCTACTGAATCGACCCTACAGGAAATTTAGAGCCGCGCTTTCTGCAAAGAAAATGCACAAATTTAGATTAAAAAAAATAAAACCAGAGGGCGCTACTGAGATCTTCAAGAAGGTAAAGAGTTGGAACACATCCGTATTATTATGATAATTTGAAAACTTTTGTACTAGGCACATATTGAAATAAATATTTTGAAAAGCGTCATGTTTTGGAGTTATTTACCCTTGATGATAAAAATTGAAAAAAAAAAACGATGGCAAGTAAACTCATTTGTGAAAATTATATTTTTCTGTGAAATTTTTTGAAATATATTTCATAGAATTTTTGATCAATCGATGTTTGATGTCCCATCCTTTCAAGTTTTTTCCCCATAGAGTTCAAATTGTTTAACGTCTTCAAATTCATTAGCACAATTTCATAGCAGATAAATGTACAGCATGGACCAGAAATGCACGTTTCGGGTATTTAACCCTCGTCAGTGATCCTCAATCTAAACAATGAAATATGGCCAGAATCTGTGAAAACTATGTCCTAGATATACCGAAAGACGTAGCAAGATGGCTGGGATATGATGCTACAGGACCCAATGTTAACTCTAAGGACCATAACTCTTGAAATGACCCTTTTTAAAAAACGTATCGGTATATCTTAATTTTAATAATATTCACAGCTCCAGATTCCATAAATGTCTGTCCCAAATTACTTCTCATTACCCATTGAATACCTTAAAGTGTAATAATTACTTCTTTCCAGCTCTGTCCCCTGAAAGAAGCTTTGGTTTGGCCCTTGGACCCAATGTTAACTCTAAGGACCATAACTCTTGAAATGACCCTTTTTAAAAAACGTATCGGTATATCTTAATTTTAATAATATTTCACAGCTCCAGATTCCATAAATGTCTGTCCCAAATTACTTCTCATTACCCATTGAATACCTTAAAGTGTAATAATTACTTCTTTCCAGCTCTGTCCCCTGAAAGAAGCTTTGGTTTGGCCCTTTTTGCTATTTCGGAAAGTTGTCATTTTATCCAAAATATCACCGAAATAAAGGAGGTTAATATCCTAGCAACCTCTCTCCAATGTTATTTTTAATACATTTTAGCTAACTGTGCTAATGAATCAAGTTCAATCTATTCAGATAATCCAACTTAATGGAATACATATTAATCGACCCTACATGGTATTTGGAGCCGAGCATTCTTTGCTAAGCAGGTACACAAAATAAAAAAAAATCAAACATGAGGGCGCTACTTGAAGAAATTTAGTGTCTGAAATGTCTGAATTCACTATCCGAAACACGTGTCTGGTACTTTAAAGTTGGTTTGAAATTTTCTTCAAGAAGGTAAAGAGTTGGAACACTTCCATATTGTTCCCCAACATGCTCTTATATCATGTTCTACGTTCGTGAATCCATAAGAGGGCAAATTTGTTATATCCTCAACTTATCTTCCTATCCATACAGTAAGATGTTAATGCAAATAGCCAATCAAAACGCAGGGAACCAAATAACACAAAGATGGTTTGTCCATATGATAGGCATCAATAGCCCGTACTTTGCATACTGGATTTATGTAATCTACATGCAGTCATCTAAGGAACTCGAACAAGTTTTACAAATGAAAGGTTAGGTCTTGGCTTCGTCCTCTCTGATAAGGTTTGAAAATCTTAAGGCCTTGTTACATGACGCGATTAATTACATGCAGTAGGTAAAAAAAAAAACCAGGGTTCTGGAACAGACACCTAACATGGTGCTCCCCACTGACAGTGAAGGGCTTATTACATCATCAGGGGGCCTAAATAATAAACGCGATATTGTTATGGTGGGAGAAATAAGGTATAAACATCCGCTTCGATGAGAGGGTACCTATGTCTTTCTTGCTCATAAATGTACGTCGCTTAATATTTCCAGCTAAACAAAGTTATCATTCGCTAAACTATTGCCATAAGTATTTCCACAACATTTAATACAGAACATAGGTCATACCAGTTTTGCTAAAACGTGACCGAAAGTTGGTAAATGTGCATCAGAATATTGCTTTGACGTTGCATTTGTTGATTTTTGACCTATTTATATTATTTCAATGACATTGGACGTCCTATCATGACAAAAAAATGAGAAACTTTGTCATGGAATTAGTCTCTTTAGTATTGAAATATACATCTGATCGAGAAAAATGGTAATAAATACAAAATGGTAAGATAGGATCTTAATAAAGCCGATTTGTTGAGGTGTATCCAGAATGACTCTTGCCTTGGTACTTGACAAATCTAAAGTATTGTAACAGCGCTTTCTTAAGAATTGCTCTATGACTGACTGTGACGACAGAACTCCATGATGTGCCCTGTCCAAACCTCTTTAGAGCTGACAGAGCCCCAACAACCTGTTCTCTTCGAATGTTTGGTCGGATTCCTCGGGGTGATAGCATGCATGAGCTTGCTACAGCCGGCAGAGCACGGACTGAATTTACCACAAACAATCCCAATTTGAGCACACCTCTCCGTCGCAACAGAGAAGAGTTCTGGATAAAAAATCTTAAGACTGCAGCGCCCTATGGGTGCAACGATAACATCAGCACTATAGGAAACTTAACAAGTCCCGGTTGTCAATCGGTAAATGTGACTAGCTTATTCAACAGATCACAAAGAAGACCTCGAAGTCATGGCATTCGAAAATATAATAGGCCTGAGATACATAGTTTCTCCTTCGATGACTTGGTTCCATTTTTGAATGAGCCTCTAGGCCTGCATTATATTCGTACCAAATTATACTCTGTTCCTTTACGGAAGTTACACGAAATCTACGATTATACGAAGGACCTTGCATATACCGATACACGTTCCCCAGAATACAGACTACAAGGAGTCATCTGGGACATTTCTACTTTTCGTTTATTTCAAGCAGTTAGATCAGATAAATCAAAGGAGAAAACGAACCGCCCTTTCATTAAAGTAAGATTTGCAAACAAAGGTATTGATAACTTGAATCTTGGTCAAAGGGGTAGGTTCACTAACTGCCAAAATCGGCCCTAAATTTTTGCGAAAAATAATTTTATGAAAATTATGATTCAGTATCTCTTATATTTATCTAAAATACCTGCCGATATAGAAAGTGAATATTTTTCATTGTCAAAACGTCACGTGCGTCAGTTATGACGTCACATTTTGACGTCATTTGCTCTGCAGGACGGAAAATGAAGGAAAATCGCGATATTTTTTGCATAAATCTATAAAATTAGTGTAGGCGCCAACCCTCACCCAACATAAATTTTACGTTGATCGAAAGATAGATTGCAAATCTAGCTTTTTATATAAAAATTATTTTGGGTGAGGGCTGGCGCCCTACTTATTTTCATAAATTTTGACCAGAATTATGCCTATTTCTTACGATTTTTCAGTATTTTACGACTTTCAGCCGATTTTGAAGCCATATCTTTCGGTGTATTGCACGTAAATTAAAATATTTATTTGGTATTTCAAACAAGCACACATTTAGCTTCCTTGATACGAAATACAATCGAAATCTAAAACATTCTAAAATTAGGGCCGATTTTCCATGTTCCCGAACCTGCTCCTTTTGAATCACAAAACTGTCACAGAAAAAATTCCACCATATTTCAAAAGAAAAGAAACTCCTTGTATTTCCTATAGCTACACACCAACAGTTGCATCTAAAATTTACAATTACAAACGATTCCTGCAGTGTATTGATTTAAGTAATCCCTCACTACATCCACTTCCCTGCGAATGTTCTTCATCGGATTTCAACTACTCTCCTTGTGGACACGTTATTACTGGTGACCTTAGTATAGTCAAGAACGACAAATTGAGAGAATTGTTAAAAAAGGGTCACAAATACAGAGAAAGTATGTCCTTTACATGGAACCAAAATGTCAAAATTATCATGGACTCGTGTGAGGAATATGCAAGACGTTGGGCAAAGAAAGAGGATGTACAGCTCGACACCCTTTCCGAATGGATAAAATCAATCAGAGGGTTACTTTTATCTAGAATTAATCGATTAAAATCAACTGTGAACACCAGATTCGTGTCTATATTTAAAGACCCTGATGTTATCACAGAACTTACCTACCTCCAAGAACATTATGTCATCACACCAGCGGACAAAGCCTCAAATAATTACACATTTACTTGCAAAAAGTACTATTTCGACAGTCTAGTTAAAGAGTTGGGTTAAATTCGACACCTGGAAATTCTACTTACACCCCAACAAACCTCTGAAATAATAGATAACCACAAATCAGCTCTTGCTTCCTTTGGCTTCGAGACTAACAATTTAGATTTAGATTTTACTTACTTATACTGCATACCTAAAATGCATAAGAATCCGTACAAACAACGTTTCATCGCCGGTTCCTCAAAATGTTCTACCAAATCTGTATCGATCTTACTCACCAAAGTTTTATCTGAAATCAAATCTGGGCTACAAAAATATTGTTCGACAGTATATTCTCGCAGTGGTATCAACCAGATGTGGATTTTAAAGAATTCGAAGGAACTTTTAGAACATCTGAAATCCACTCATTTTAGTAGAGTCCATTCGATCAAAGCCTTTGATTTTTCGACACTTTACACTACAATTCCACATTCTAAATTGAAAGAAAGACTCGCAAAAATTATAAGTAATGCGTTTACAAGTAAGAACGGTAATCGCAAATACAAATTTATTGTTGTTAACTATGACAAAACCTACTTTGTAAAAGAAAAGTCCGATTCTGAAAATAAGTACACTGAAACAGACATTATTCAGATGTTAAACTTTCTGATCGACAACATTTTTGTGGTGTTTGGAGGAAAGGTCTTCCAGCAAATTGTCGGAATTCCAATGGGGACCAATTGTGCCCCACTCCTTGCCGACATTTTCCTTTACTCGTACGAAGCTGAATTCATTCAATCGTTGGTCTCTGAAGGGAAAAGATACTTAGCTTCTGACTTCAACTTCACTTACAGATACATAGACGATGTGTTGTCCATCAATAATCCAAAATTCGCGGATTACCTGAGCAGTATCTATCCCTCGGAGCTTGAAGTCAAAGAAACTTCAGAGACAAATAATTCAGCATCCTATTTGGACATAATGTTGTCCTACGACACTGATGGTCACATGAACACCTCACTCTATGACAAACGTGACGACTTCAATTTCAGCATTACGAACTTTCCTTTTCTGAGTAGCAACATCCCTTCATCGCCTGCTTATGGCGTGTTCATATCTCAGTTGATACGCTATGCCAGAGCAAGTACCAAATATACGGATTTTGTTCTGAGAGCTAGGCGTCTTTCAGATAAGCTTCTCAGTCAGGGATATGTTTGTGACCGACTAACATCGTCACTGAGGAAATTCTACGGTCGATATGGGGAACTCGTCATACACTATGATGTCCCACTATCCAGAATGGTGGATGATATTCTGTCATGGACCATTTGAACCATCCAACCAAAGATTGTACTCTATATCTTCCATAATGGAAGTAACCGGATGTGACAGTTCTACCGAATTGAAGCGACGGGTGTTGCATGCAAGCAGGAGATGCTTACTCTTCCTGGGCACCTGGTCTCACTCTCATATCGGGAGTTCGCTTCTTTTCATATGGTGGAGGTTTTTGTTTTTGTTTGCTTTGGTTTCTGTTTTATCCTGATTTTGTATGCCTTTGGTTTCTGATTTTCTGAATTATCGATTTTGTACTGTAGACAGGGATATGGTCATTATCCATATTTGTCACTTTCATACGCATTCTATTTTATATATACATTTACATTGCGTTTGGCCTCTTAATGTTGTCTGTTTGTTTGGTCATCTTACAGTGAGGATGTTATTTTACACCACCACTGAATTCTTTGAGACCTCAAGGAATTGTGGTCCCCGCTTTTGGGTGTTTGTCTTTAAAGAAATGCTTACAGACCCCCCCCCCCATTCTTAAGTTTTCATAATATATCTCATAAACTCCAAGAAAATTGCTCCATTATGTTTTGTTACCAAGGGACAGGGCTTATGAAAAGGTATGCACATTTGAAATATTTAAGTCATATCATTTAAATTACCATCCAAAAGTTATTGTCGAGGTTGAAGTTTTTAAATGTGGGGCATCCTTCAAGGAAGAGGTCACAAGGTCAGAATGTTGTTACCAACAGACAGGTTTTGTCACAAGGAATACACATGTGAAATGTGAAAGCCTTATCACTTTCCGTTCAATAGTTATGGTCAAGGTTAAAGTTTTTGATAAGTACGTCAAACTCAAAGGTCAAGGTCACAAGTAAAAAATTTTGGTATCCATGGAAAGATATTTACACAAGGAATACACATGTGAAATATCAAAGCCTTATCACTTTCCATTCAAAAGTTATGGACAAGGTAAAAGTTTTTGATAAGTAGGTCAAAGCCCAAGGTCAAGGTCAGAAGGTCAAAAATTTTGGTATCCATGGAAAGGTCTTAATTATCACAAGGAATACACATGTGTAATATGAAAGACCTATCATTTTCCATTCAAAAGTTATGGTCAAGGTTAAAGTTTTTAATAATAAGTAGGTCAAAGTCCAAGGTCAAGGTAATAAAATTTGGTATCCATGGAAAGGTCTTGTTACAAGGAACACACATGTGAAATATCAATACCCTATCACTTACCATTCAAAAGTTAAAGGTTAAAGCTTTTGTGACTGACGGACAGACGGACGGACGAACCGGTTTTAATGTCCCCGCGCTTTCGCGAAATGGGGGACAAAAAAATTGAAATCAGTTCTGCTCTCATGAATTACTCCTTGTCATAACATTTCTCATTATTATCCTCCTATTTTAACTTTTCTTAATTAGTATCAAATATTTGACGATAAAGAAAAGAATATGTAAAAAGAGAAATGTTTTTTCCTTTCTTGATAACAAATGAAAAAGATTATATGAGTAACATGTATGATATACGTTTTAATATGGAGAAATATTTCGATTATCATACTGTCGTGCGCTGTCTTGAGATTGAACTCGGTACTTCTGCAGCTTTGTAGGTTGAATTACACTAATACAGGACATTACATTATGCTAGCGAGAGTTCGATTAGAACGTATTAGCGAATGGGATATCAAATTTAGACATATGACGAAAATTAAGGGAGATATTGAAGAAAATGTAATATTTTTGTATCCATTTTTAACATTTTGGAAGTATTAAAATCCTCGTTTACGAATTCTTCATTAGTATTTAGCCCCCCTGATCATAGGGTCCGGTCCATAGTTGACTCCTATACTGACCAGTCATGACCATCAAGTAACTCTACCGATTAAACCCCCACCCCACCAATCTCCCTTTTACTGTCAGTGAGGAGCACCATGTTAGGTATTTGTTCTATAACCCTTGTTTTTTTACCTATTACATGCAACTAATTGAAGAGATTCTAAGGTCCGGGCGAGTTGCAGCGACTCACATTGTTTCACGTTGCGACTAATTGCATGTATTTTGTGCAAAGTTTGTACCTTTCTTGCCTAACAGACAGCATGTTTTATGTTTTATTATAAGTACATTCACTCAACTCCTTCGACGACGAGAGAGCAGCACCATTTTGACCAAAGAAAACCTTGGAGGAGTAAGCGCACTGTAATCCTCTGTGAGAAAGGTCGCAATTTTATTGTCAATGTAATGTGTAACCATATGGCCTCTCCCCCACAATAATTAAGCTAATTAATCATTCATATTAATTAGTTACATGTATATGGAAATTGCTAACTTGAGTTTTCTATAGTAAAAGGGGAATCATTATAACTTAATTTCTTGACTTTAAGTTTGAACTTCATATTGAGACAATTAAATTCTAGTTTGTAAATTCTGTAATCTGTTTAATTTGATTCCCACGATGCTGAAAACACTGTAGTAATTTACACACCTGCAAGTACTTTAGTCTTTGTTTTCCGTACGAGTTAATTGAAAGCTAATTGGAAATTTCCCCGTAAAAGCCATTACTGTTCTGTATTTGGAAGAATCTAATTTCCAAAATGTCTTTTTAATCAAAAACCAATTACTTATTCTTTTGTGCAGGTGTTAGCAATTTCCAATCGTCCACATATATACTCGGTGCATCGTTTTGCAGATCACTCTAGTTTCAGTTAAGTTTCGGTTAAGTTAGACTCCAGTTTCAGTAGTGTTTAAGTTTAGGTTTAGACTCCGCTCTCGTACTGTCAACATGTAACGTTTTTAAATAAACTTAGAACTTTTATTCGGACTTTTGTTTATAGTTTTCAAAATGACTGATTAACACACAACGCGAACTACACAAATAACTTGTAGGCTATAGGCTTACAAGTTGTATTTTGGCGCCGTGACCTAAACGAACCAGGAAAAATATGATTACAAGTTATATTTGATGCCGTGACCTAAACGAATCAGGGAAAAATATGATTACTGCCGTGTCCCAAACGAACCAGTGAAAATTGCCGTAAATGCAGACGATGCACGCCGCGGAACCAGGATATAACGACCAGAGGATGAACACTACGCTTTGAACGAAATTAGTGATAAAGGTAGGGCGCATTTACTTTCTCAAAGTACTCTCAGATTGATTAACCATGTATTTTTGTAAATGTTATTTTTAATTTTTGAATGTTTTAAGCGAAAAAAGTTTTAAAGAAATTGAATAATTTTTTTCTATAAGATTTTCATGAAGAAATGACGGACATAGACAACGAAGCGTTTCGGAATTTTGGAATCGGTCGTTATTCACGTAGTTTTGGGTTGATTAAAGATTTAGGCTTCGGTCGTTTTGAGAATTTTGGTTTTTCTCCGCCGCTGAGTCAGGGTCTAGATCAGGGTCCCGTCATGTCGCTAGAAAGCCGGGTATAGGCGTGGGACCATAGTAAGAGACGGGGGAGTATCCGTCTCTGTAAGGTTTTTCAAGATGATAGAACATTACAATTAAGAGGATACTTCGATGGAACCCATATATTCCAGTTTGTTAGGTGATGAGCTGTTGAATTTGCTCGGTATATGGCGATGAAACGCCGAAAAATGGCACCAGTAGAAATTTCTTGGAGCGTAGAAAAATCGTTCGGGTTTGCTGTGTATACAACCCTGTCATTTCTAATTTGTGCTATGTGAGAGCACGTAATTTTTTTTCGGATTATATGACACCATCGTAGTATTCATCATCTTATGTATGTTTTGTGCTATCATTTTGGAGGTCTTGATTTTCTTTTATTTCAAGAAAGGGAGGAAATGGTAAATATCTTAAATTAAAAAAAAAATCGGTCAAAGTTTTATCGGAATTTTATGTCAAAGTTAATCTGGAGTCTATCGCGATTGCGATGTATATAGTAGCAACAGTATACCCTTAGTTTGCATGTTTTTGTGTTTAACCCCAATAGTACTCTGCTCCTTGCACTTTGTAGTTTCATGTTACAGTTCTCACTCATCATTCAATGAACGCTAATAAGTTTGACCTTTGTTGCCCCTTTTCCCTGTGTTGGAATTTCATTGACGGTCTTTAGTTTCTTATCGGCTGCAGATGTGCAGTATCAACGAGAAATCACTACGCCGAGACATTAACGTTTGACAAGCGACAATCATAGACATTGTATTTCATTTCAGAAAGTTTTTCAGAATTTATGATAAGAAGTTTTAATTGCTACAGATATGTTTTCTTTATTAATTAGATTTTTGTATTCGTCTTAAATAAATACAGAAGACCTGTATTTCGTATATAGTAAAATTAACATTATCCAAGTATTGATAAAGAAAAAATCTCATTTTGGAAATCTTTCACTTAGTTTTGGTACAGGCATCTAAATTATTTTTGTAAATTCAAAATTGTGGTCAATTAGAGGTACAGAGAAAATCCGGTGTCATAAACTACCTGTAACCAGAGACAATGATGTGAAACTTATCAGTGTAATAATGATGCAGACTTTATACTTTTATCGCTGGGAGAAGACGACGATGAGATAAGCAGTTAAGTTCCAGATGTGCAGTCTTATTTAGCTCCTTGGTTATTGGAATCGCCTGTTGTGATACGAGAGACAAATTAGCGTACAGCTTTATCACCAAGGCCTTAAATCAAATCAGACGGTAGCAGAAAAGAAGTCTGAAGCAGTGACGTCAGGTATCTCTGTGCACGATGTTATCCGTGTGGCCGGATGTCAAACCAGCCCGTCACTATTAACATTATTTCGCAGATTATATGACAGGGTGAAATTTGTCATAGCGAAATTGAAGACAGCAGAACCAGATTGGACATTTTGCACTTAATGACCTGCTTGATCGACGCTTTGAATGAGAGCATTGAATACCCCGTCGCTTTTCTGGGTGCATGGCGTCATCCAGATTACGGGAAGATCTTGGTAACGTCACGAATACCAAGATGCATCAAAGCAGGGTCCGGATGGAAGATAAACTCCAAATTCTGGGTAGAGGAGGAAGACGAAACAGATGACGATTCGATGATTATTGGTTTACCAAACCAAGTAGACGACAAAGAGGTCCGAATCATTCGTTATACTCCTCGGATGTTACAAAGTTCACGAAGAGGGATCGTAGACGAAACCAAACTAAGACGTACGGAACTAAACCAAAGACGGCCGTAAGAAGAGAAGATAGAGAAGTGAATGTGTTTAAGTGAAAAAAGCAGAGTAAATGTATATACATATGTATTATGCATCTTATTCATGTTTGCTTTTGTACATTGCTTGTTATATAATCGAATTTTAGGATACGTATTGGCCTTGAGTAAAGGTACATTTTTGTATTTCTTTTGTAGGTCATGGGCAGTGAACATTGATATTTAGATGAAAATCGGGTCACTCTTAAAAGAACAGTGAAAAAAGAACTCGACATGAAAATGACTATAACTTCATGTGCTTTAATTTGATCTAATTAATCAGAGTGAACCCATATGATATTTCATTGAGTTATGCATTATTGTGGTGTCAAGGCCATGCGTTTAGAAAATAACCAAGTATTATAACAGATTCACAGATTAGACAGTTTTTGGTGGTAAATGAAATTTATCTTAAAGTTCAGAATAACAATTGAAATCCAAATAATTTGAATCTTGGTTATTTTCTTAAGTTGGGGTATTGTAACCATATGGCCTCTCCCCCACAATAATTAAGCTAATTAATCATTCATATTAATTAGTTACATGTATATGGAAATTGCTAACTTGAGTTTTCTATAGTAAAAGGGGAATCATTATAACTTAATTTCTTGACTTTAAGTTTGAACTTCATATTGAGACAATTAAATTCTAGTTTGTAAATTCTGTAATCTGTTTAATTTGATTCCCACGATGCTGAAAACACTGTAGTAATTTACACACCTGCAAGTACTTTAGTCTTTGTTTTCCGTACGAGTTAATTGAAAGCTAATTGGAAATCTCCCCGTAAAAGCCATTACTGTTCTGTATTTGGAAGAATCTAATTTCCAAAATGTCTTTTTAATCAAAAACCAATTACTTATTCTTTTGTGCAGGTGTTAGCAATTTCCAATCGTCCACATATATACTCGGTGCATCGTTTTGCAGATCACTCTAGTTTCAGTTAAGTTTCGGTTAAGTTAGACTCCAGTTTCAGTAGTGTTTAAGTTTAGGTTTAGACTCCGCTCTCGTACTGTCAACATGTAACGTTTTTAAATAAACTTAGAACTTTTATTCGGACTTTTGTTTATAGTTTTCAAAATGACTGATTAACACACAACGCGAACTACACCCATAACCTGTAGGCTATAGGCTTACAAATGATGTGATCGAAATTTGCCAAATAAGGGCTGAAATTATAAGTAATACCCGGTATTTTCATTGGCTGACGCTTAAAGTTGCATGCAACTAATTGCAAGGAATAGAACATGTTCTAATCATAAAAAAGTTGCATGCGACTTTTGAAAGTTGCGATTAGTTTAAGCCTATGTTACATGACTCGATTTGTCGCTTGCAACTAATTGCAAGCGATTAGTTGCGTGGTGTAACAAGGCCTTTATTGAATTGTCCCGTCTTCACAGTTGGCTAATTAGCACCGCGCTGTTTTCAAATACTCTAAATTAAACTGTGCATTGAACCAAAACTTATGATGTTTGAGTAACGTTTTATAAACGTCCGTAACTCGGTGCACACAGGGTCGAAATATCTGCCACTACAACGTACAATTGTTTGCTGTTTATTAAACTCCGCTAATTTCGCAATCAGACTCCTGCCGCGAAAAATTGCCTCAGTGAATTTTAAAAAATACCAAACCCGCTAAAGATTGTGAATGCGAAAATGTTAATTTTGATAAAATAGCAGGTAATTATACTTCTCAAAAAGTATTTCCAATACCAAATAATGTTATTAACATGATGACAAGAGCACATACTCTAACTTATGCAGACACACAGAGGACGTCAATGACGCAAAAGTATTGTTTTACCCCTCCTGATTGTAAGGTGACATTACAAACAAGACTGACAATCACAGAGGCACTTCAGTTAAACTTCATAAAGACGAAAAGTTTTCAATAGAAAAATAGTAAATAAACAGATTCCATAAGCACAGACAGCTCTGTATACTTTAAGTAAATGAACACACAGAGAGAAACACAATTTGGGTTTTAGAGGAACAATATCAAAAATCAGTAATTCTATTCTGATGACTTAATTGCTTCAGTGAGTTTCCAGTGGATATTCTAAATGACAAATATGGATAATGACCAATAAGAATACACCAAAAAGTGATATAACGTTTTCCAAAATACAGCATTAAATTCTACGTTGGATTCATCAACTCTATTTCAAACAATGATTTGACACGGTCTGAATACCAGCAATCAATGACTTATGGCTCAAAAGACTTCTCCAGCAAGCAAGATAGGCTTCATCTTACAATGCAAAGATCTAATTATGGGAGTTATCCCTTGTTTCAAAAGTAAATGATAACTTAGTTTCTGTTCGGTTTTTATGCGTATAAGTATGACTAATGGACAATTTTTTCATAAGAGTTTATCTTTCACTCATGAGTTCATATGTGTTTTTTTTTTCTTGTACGAATATAAGGTTCTTCTCTGAATGAACAGTCTTTGAATCAAACAAACAGAGCAAGAGTACCCAACAAAATAATAATCAAAGCCACTGTTTCCTCGGTGTTGTTATCTGAATCGTCCTCTGAGTCATCCTCTTGATCATCCGCTGTAGACTGCTGTGGTTGCTGTTGTGTTAGAACTGGTGGGTTAGGTTCCTGTTGTGGTACGGGTGGTGGTGCCTGTGGTGCATTTGGGGGTTGGGGTGCCCCAGGAGCTTGAGGTTGCATGAATACTTTTATAAAAATAAAAAAAATAATCATGTAAAAGGAATGCAAGGTGTTTAGAATTATTTCACGTTCAAGATTTCTTCTATTCATTATTTATGAGCTTAACGACATTTTTATTACTATGCCCATGGACCACGTCACTCACCTGAGAAAACTTGGAATCTGATGTTGATTATAACCGTCTTAAAGAAATATTCTTATAAGAGATATGGAGAACTTTCAATGCATACTTAAAAGAAAAGTTCATAACATTTAGTGCTATGTCATTTATGGGTCGGCTAGAAAAAAAAAAACACAACTTGGTAGAGGACCTTGAGTATTTCCTTCCAATAATGTTTTGTGCAATTCTGTACATCGGTTGAAGAGGATGATTTGAAAATGTGTCAGTCAATCAGAGCGCCCCCGGCGGTCATGTTTGTCGTCAGATCGACTCGAAAAGGACAAGCTTCGTAGAGGACCTTGAACTCTTCCTTGTAATGTGCCGCGTGCGACAGCGTTTATTCTTCTATGTGTAGAAATTCTATTGACTTTGCCTTACCTTCCCGCATCTTAGACTGAATAACTAATGGGTACTTCTTCGATGTTTTTAACCAAAATATTTTGAATTTGTGTGGTGCCGCTATGATAATTTTCAGTGGCACCATCTTCAAAGAAAATTGCCTTTACAAAGGGACGTACTCTTTGGATATTATTCATTATGTTGTTCTTTATGTGTCAATTACGTGATGCGAATATTGTTCTAGGTTTCTATCTCCTACCTCGTGTGTGTTCTACAGTTGTGATTTTGGGGTTTCCCGCCTTAATTTGTTTGTTTTAGACTTTCCGATCTTTCCTAATAATCATTATGCAGTATTTCAAAAAAGAAAACGATTATCCCGGCTACATGGTATAAACGGTAAATGAGATTGACATAAAGCTGATGCTATTACTAGACATTTTTCATGTTCGCGGACTTCGGACACCGCACTTGCATGGGACTATGTCACAAACGTTCATTGTTGATATTACCTCGATGAATCTAGAATACTTTGTGTGAGAATTTATTTATTTTTATGTATGAATATACATTTTTAAAGCGCTCAAGCGTAATTTCGTCTATTGTGTGTTCATAATTTACTATTTTGATTGCACTTGATTTCTTTAATATGACCCCTTAAGTGCGAAGTCCGGAGTGCGAAGTCCGAAGTACGTCAACTTGAAAAATGTCCATTAGTAATTAAAAATATCCCTGTTTTCATCAGGCGTATCCATTTCAAACTTACCCGAGTTAATTAGAACAATCCATATCGCCAAGATGATAAAAAGCGTACGGTTTTCAGTCTTCATTCTAATAGCTAGGGAAAACAAAAAGGAAAATAAGCAACATTATTGAGAATTGGTTTCTGTAGTATATTAAGGAAAATGGATAGATATGAATAAGCTTTTAATCAGGACTATATATGAACTCCAGCTTGTTTTTTTTTAATAATAAACCGAAGAGAGAAATTGCAATAAACTTAAAGCTTCCTTTTTGGTCCTACTTAATTTGATACTATATATACTTTATCTTTGTTCATTAGATAGAATTGCCCTTCGTGTTTCTATGGAGCTGTGTCATTGTCTTTGTCGGTTTGTCCGGGTTTTTTTTTTTCTTTTCGCGTGAGAAAGTTTTTTTTTTTTTTTTTTTTTTTTTCAAGAATTTGTAAACCTTTCAGTTGTAATTCTTTTTTTTGAAATTTGATTCGGCTTTTGTGTTTGACTTTAATTTACCGATTGTTGCATAGAGAACAAAAACTTGTTACATTAGTATTATACAACATTCCTGTATCTTCTGTGCAGAACCGGTAATGATTTCACTTCATAGACCATGTAGTCTCAACATGAAATTAAGAGTCACTTACTCTTGACAAAAAGATACCCATAATTCAAAAGTAAATGTCACACTTAAATATGTCGATTTCTTTTTATCACTTCAAAGTTTGCTTTCAACGGCAGGTATAAGGATTCATTGTTCGAGACATGCAGGCCTTGGGCTCAGTGTTAAGTTTTTATTTCGCAGAAGGCTTCTCCCCAGCAGTTCCTATTTTATACTTCTAAATGTTTCCATATTATACCTAGGCTCTTATATGTGAAATGTAGATATTCTTAATTTAAGAATAAGGTCCACGGGAATGTACAGTAGCTGTTTTCTGACATTTCGTTTTTTCGCATTGCCACTCCGACAAAGCGATAAATATCGCCTTATCGTCCACTATTTATCATTATTTCGGGGCGACAAAATAAAGAAACGAAAAATCAATAAGCGATGAAAATAAGCGATAAAACGAAAACTATGAGGTGGTAATTAACGGGGCACCGTTTGACGGGGCGACAATAATCGAGGTGCCATTTGTCGGGGCAATAACTATCGATTTAACGGGGCCATTGGGCAAAGCTTGACGGGGCGACGTTTTGTGGAGTAACGAGGCAACAAGGCGAGAAATTGATAGTATCCGATGATTTGTGGGGAGTCAACACGATAATATTCTGCCCCGCTAATTTTCGCCTCATAGTTTTCGTTTTGTCGCGTAGTATTTTGTCGTTTTTTGTCGAGATACGGATAAATAAGGCAAGAAAAGTAAATGACTATCGCTTTGTCGAGTCGACAAAGCAAAATAAAGAAATGGCATAAGTCAGCTACCATAGATAACGCTTTGTTGCTTTCCCTTAAATTGATGATTTGATAGAGATTTGACCAGTCAACTTAATTAAATTCAGTTAGAAATAGCCTCACATCGGCTTTTTAACCTTTTTCAAATAAATGATAAGATACATATACTAGTACTTTATTAGTACATTCTAATTATGGGCTATCAATAACATTTTTTTTCCTCGGCGTCGACATGCAGAATTCAAAGTATATATTTCAGTGCTGTAACAAATGAAGCCCTTGGCAATATCTAAGTAAATAAGTCAGACGTAATTAACTTAAATTTGTTAGTTTTTGGCGCCGCTTTAAATCGGTCGATTGATTTTACTGTTGGCCAGTGACTGAAATAATGAACTATAAGGTCGTTACTATACGTAGAAGGGGAAAATGTTTGAATGAGGATGAAATACGAAAAGTAGTCCGCGCTTATCCATCAGGAGAGAGGTGATATATACGATATATACACGTACAATCGCCTGAGATGCCCGACCAAGTTTTAGAGAAGACAGCACTATTCATTACTCCTTCTCCTATCAAGTGAATTCGTATGAATTGTGCAGCCTCTAGGAGTTAACATGGTCATGGATCTTTGAACTTCTACAGAATAAAAATCAATGAGGGGTTACTGACAAATTTGAATTCAACAAAATTCAATCAAATTCACTAAATTATGTAACTTGAGTTTTCAACCCTTTACACATTCTCATTAATTCCAGATAATGAAAACAACTGAATAGATCATCAATACTCTGATTGAAACTCATGAAATCGAAAAATCGAAGTTCAGTGAGAAAGTGGAAGGCCAGAGCACGGCTACGCGGGTTTGTTAACACTGTAACGTGACGACTGGCTGCCAGGTGTTTCCTTAGTATCAGAGATAACATCAAAAACCCATCTGATAACAGATGTTGCAAGGATGGTGCCCTTTAAAGTATGCTCTGGTCCCTGATTCTTGGTCCATTTGCCCTTTTGCCCATTTGCCTTTTGGTCTCTTCGTAGAGATTGGACTGGTCTATTTCATGTCACTTTGTGCTGTTTTTGTTTACAACTTGAGGACATCGAGGTGCTTCACCTCGATCACCCTGGTCAGTGCCAGTTTAATGTGTCTGTACAAATTAATATGCATTATAATTTAAGATCTTTACTCTTATCGCTATCACGCCTCAGACCTATGACTGTATGCATTACTCGTTCACGGAAATCGGACGCTTAGTATGTTTTTTTAAGGGCGTCACGTGACAACGATTTGTCCAATTATATTGCGACAATTTTGTCTGAGGCGTGATAAAGTATAGTATAATTAAGTATAGTAATGTGTACAGTTAAAGTATACTATACATTTACTTGCAAAATGTAGCATTTCGAAAGCCTTGTTAAAGAGTTGGGTTTGAATTCGACACCTGGAAACACTACTTACACCCCAATAAACCTTTCTGCTGCCTCAGAAATAGATAACCACAAATCAGCTCTCGCTTCCTTCGGCTTTGACACAAACAATTCAGATTTAGATTGTATACCTCAAATGCATCAAAATCCTTACAAAGTTTCATCGCTGGTCCCTCAAAATGTTTAACCAAATCTGTATCGATCTTACTCACCAAATTGTTATCTGAAATCAATTCTGACTTCAAAAATATTGTTCGACAGTATGTCCTTGAAGCGGTATTAACCAGATGTGGATTTTAAAGAATTCCTAGGAACTTTTAGAACATCTGAAATACACTCATAGAGTTCATTCAGATATTGTTGTTAACTATGACAAAACCTACATGTACTTCGTAGAAGAAAAGTCCGATTTAAAAATAAGTGCACGGAAACAGATATTATTCAGATGTGAAACTTCCTGATCGACAACATTTATGTGTTGTTCGGAGGAAAGGTCTTCCAACAAATTGTCGGAATTCCAATGGGAACAAATTGTGCCCCACTCCTTATCGAAATTTTTCTTTACTCGTACGAAGCTGAATTCATTCAATCTCTGGTCTCCGAAGGGAAAAGGCACTTAGCTTCTGACTTAAAGTTCACCTACAGATATATGGACGATGTGCTGTCCATCAATAATCCAAGATTCGCGGATTACTTAATCTATCTTTCGGAGCTTGAAGTCAAACATGTACAACACACGAAAAGATAAAACATGTATTTTCACATTAAATCTTTAGAAAGCTACGAGCACACTTTTTAAACATAAAAGTATTTGTTTATACCACAACTAGTAGTATATCTTGCACCTATGAATATATCATGTACAACAGCAAATATATTAATAAATTGATAAAAAAATCAATAAATCAATAGATAATTAATTAATCTGATAGATAAAATAAATAACAAAAAGTTTTTAATTTAATTCATTATAATTCCAATATGAGTATATCAAAACATCAATAATTTAAAAAAATATTTATGAAAAGATTAACAAAAAATGTCCTACCTGAAAGACACTGTGTTCCTTATGTTTACCAACTAGCATACGTATGTATATAGATTTTTAAACGCTCTAAATCATTTCTGCAATCAGGAGTGCACGAATTAACCTAAACTAGGTAATGAGTAATGTTTCATAAAAGTCCGTAATATACCAACAACCTGGGGCTGGGTATTTTTCCTAGATAAAACCCACACTTAGTGCAAGCTTATATCGTCACAAACAGAACTTGTACGGCGTTAAATCGGTGAATAGAACTGACCACATTAACAAAAATGTTTAAATGATAATATGATAAAAATAAAATGGATATGAATATAACACATCCAAAGTACACACATTTAGGATTGTGAAATTTACAAAAAATGAGGTTTTATCGGTCATTTTAAATAGAATTTTCTCAGAAATCAAAACCGGTCTTCAAAAATACTGTGAAACACTATAATCGCTATCAACCAAACGAGGATGTTAAAAATTCAAAAGAACTTAGAACACCTTAATTCTGCAAGAGTCAATGATGTTTTTCTATCAAATCATTGATTTTCTAAACCTTTTTACAACGACTGCACATTCTAAATTGTTAGACAGAATTTCTCAAATCATTCAAAATGCCTTCGCCCGCAAAAATAACAATTGCAAATACAAGTACAATGTTGTTGGGTTTTTTTGTAAGGGAAAATTCTGATTCTAATAATAAATTCAGAGAAGAAGTAGTATAACATCTTATCGATAACATATTTGTAGTTTTTGGAGGAATGGTCTTTCAGCAAATTGTGGAAATTCCCATTCTTGTTGATATTTTTTTTTTGCACTCACAGTGGCGTAATACCATGTAGGCTTGTATGCTAAAGCATCCACATTTTCCCAAACTTTCTAAATTTGCACTATTTTAATTCATGATTCCAGGTTCAATACCCTTCTAGACCTCAATAACATTGACCTTCTATCTTTTGGGTCCAGAACCCCACAGACAACGAAAAGTATCCACTTAATTTTGACCCAGCTATGCCACTGACTCTTACATGAAGCCAAATTTGTTCAGTCCTTGTGGAAAGAAGGAAGGAGAATCACTCAGCACTCCAATTCAATTTTCCAAACATATGTATAGATACATGTATCGATGACGTGCTCTCAATTAAAAATCCTTATGCTGATTATCTTAGCACAAGATATCAATGTTAACTATTTATATATAGAAGTGAAAGGAATCTATGAAAACATCAACTCTGCTCTCTATATATATTTATTGATCTGATGTAAACTTTGACAATGGTCACCTTAATACTTTATACTTAATATGCGACAACGTGATAGCTGCAGATTCAAATTTACAAATGCCTCTTTCCTAAGTAATATCATTCTTTCGTCCTCTGTCTATATATTATGTATTGAAATCGCAATTAATAAGCTACTCCAGAGCAAGCTCAAACTACAACGACTACGTGGACAAGGATACTAATTCGCTACTGAATCAAGGGTACATTTGAGAGCGACTGACTTTGACTCTCTAACTTTTTTGACAATAAAATTGTCCTCAATATTATATTCTAGGTTAGAAACATCCAAAACATCGAACTTGGCACATTCGCCGGATTATGAAATTTCTGCCAGGCCAAAGCGACGGGTGTTGCTAGCATTCTTTCCCCTGTACCTAATCTCATCTCCTTTGCTTCTCTCCTACAAAACCTATAGTAAATTCCGTTCTTACACCGAACTCTGTGGAAATCATTCATCAAGTAGTATATTATCCTTTGTGTTAAAATGCTTCTATGGTGTTGTGTTATTATCTCCGTCTGTTTCAACTTTGTCTGCTTTTTTTCTCAGTCTCGTGAGAGTGCGTTCCACTGTCTTCACTCCTGTGGATCCCTATCTTTGTTTTGTTTTATGTGTTTTTTTTTTCAAGAATTGTGTATACCTGTCGATCGTGATTTCTGGATTCTACTATAATTATTGGTTTTGTGTTTGTCTTTCATTCACTGATTTAAAAAATCAAATTCCCTGCCAAATAAGAAAGAAATAAAGGAAGGAAGAAGAAAGATAAAAATAACACTAATGGGGCAGACATTTTATTAAGTTCGATGCCAAATATGGATAATGACCATATCCCTATATACAGCACAAAATCGATAATTCAGAAAATCATAAACCGAAGGTATATACAAACAGGATAAAACAGGAACCAAAGCAAACAAACAAAAACCTCCACCACATGAAAAGAAGCGAACTCCCGATATGGGAGTGAGAGCAGGTGCCCAGAGTCAGCATATCTTGCTTGCTTGCTTCAATTCGGTAGAATTGTCACATCCGGTTACTTCCATTTCGGAAGATATAGAGTATAATCTTTGGTTGGATGGTTCAAATGGTCTATGACAGAATATAATCCACCATTCTAGAGAGTGGGGCATCATAGTATATGACGAGTTCCCCATATCGACCGTGGAACTTCCTCAGTGACGATGATAGTCGGTCACAAACGTATCCCTGACTGGGAAGCTTATCTGAAAGACGCCTAGCTCTCAGAACAAAATCCGTATATTTCGTACTTGCTCTGGCATAGCGTATCAACTGAGATATGAACACTGCCCTAAGCAGGCGATGAGGTATGCTGCTACTCAGAAAAGGAAAGGTTGTGATGCTAAAAATTGAAGTCGTCACGTTTGTCATAGATTGAGGTGTTCATGTTACCAACAGTGTCGTAGGACAACATTATGTCAAAATAGGATTGCTGAATTATTTCTCTCTGTAGTTTCTTTGACTCAAAGCTCCGAAGGATAGATTCTGCTGAGGTAATCCGCGAATTTTGGATTATTGATGGACAACACATCGTCTATGTATCTGTAAGTGAAGTTAAAGTCAGAAACTAAGTATCTTTTCCCTTCAGAGACCAAAGATTGAATGAATAAGCTTCGTACGAGTAAAGAAAATGTCGGCAAGGAGTTGGGCACAATTGGTCCTCATTGGAAATCCGACAATTTGCTGGAATAATTTGTTTCCAATCCCTTTGATATTATTACTAATAAAGATACGTTTATTCTGAATCTAAACTAAAAATAAATCCGATTGAGGAACGCAAAGGGGGAAACTCCCGGTCTTGATGGTTTGTTAAAATTCCAGTTGAGATTACAAGGGGGGGGGGGATTTTATCTACACATCTTTATAAGCTATATATTAATGATTTACTTCTTACTCTGGAAGAAAACACATGGGTACACATTACTCAGGTTGCCCAACTTGTGCAGACGATTTATCCATGTTGTCTGAATGTAATTATGAATTTTCAAACAATGTTGAATATCACACACCAATATGCTTATAAACATAGGTACACAATTCATCCAGAAAAAAAGTATCACAATAACGAAAGGTCGAAACAAAAAAAAAAGAGAAACTTGGTAAAAACCCGGATAATGCGAAACATTTAGGCCTTATTAGATCAGTTAAACGTGAGTCACGCTTAAATATTATGGAAAGAATACCTTTGGCCAGAAGAACTCTTTATATGCTCCTTAACACCGGTGTACATAGAAATAATGGTATAAACCACAAAATTTCATTCAAAATATACCAATGCTACGTAATTCCAAGATGCTTTTTTCATTAGAAACAATCCCTTTAAATAATACAGATTTACATGAACTTGAACTATTTCATACCAAAACTTTTAAATCTATTCAGCCTCTTTCCATCAACACAGCAAACGCCGCTGCTTTACTTATACTATATAGCATACTCCATAGTAAAATAGTAACGTGAAAGGGATTCTCGACAGACAGTTTTTCGTGTATGAAAACTACCATGACAGAATTAAAGACACTTTAGAATTATACAACCTTTCTAGTCTAGATACCTTATGTAAAAATCGGCCTACTAAGTTGTAATGGAAGTAGAAGGTAAAAACTGCCGTAAACACTTTTTGGACAAATGAACTGCCGTCTGATCTCGAGAACAAATCAACTTTGGCATATTGTAACATTGAAGTGCTGGAAGTTGGTAAAGCCCATTATGTCTAGGACTCCATTGATACCGGTGCACTGGATGTGAAGAAATGAATAGTGAAAGCTAGGATGCTCACTGGGGTTTACAATCTAAAAAGCAAAAAGCATAAATCAGTAAAGGTGCAGAAGATGCCAAATGTCCACTCTGCTTCCTAGATGTTGAAGATATAGACCACTTGATATCGTCATGTCCAGTATTCCATAAGATGCATAGTGACAATGTTTCGGATATGAAGACATCAATCAATTCAAGGTCGGACAAGGATGCTCGGAGTAGTATTATAGTTGACAGAAAGCAATTCACCAGGATCGTGCTGGACAATTCAATATTCTTTTAGAAAAGAACAGATAAAGAAAGGTCGTTCATTCACAAAATGGAGGAAATGTCCAGAAATTTCTGTTGTAAATTACATAATTATAGGCTGTCTAGGTTGCAAGTTGCCTGATTTTTTTATCTTCTTCTAAAATAATTTTATTCTTACTTTTATCCTAAATTTATGAAAAGTGTCTGTGACATTAAAATATGTATAATTCAAACAATTCAAATGTTAATCTTAAGTATTTGGCACCCGATTTCCTTTTACAGTTTTTTTTAATACATACTGATTTCTTTTGATGTGTGTGTACCATTGTATAAATTCTCCTACTGCTTGAATTAAGTTTTAGTTAGAATATGCTCTTTTTAATGTCTTAGTGCATGCATGTTTTAGTTCTTGATTTTACAGATTGACCTTTTTAACGCCAGAGTGCAAGTACTCCAAACTCCTATCATTACCCCAGATGACGTGCTCCTATAGCTACCAAAAAGCTGCACAACAGGAAAGTTTCGGACGTATCTGGACTCGTGTCGGAACATGTCAAGTCAGCAGGTCACATTCTACAAGAACCTATTTAACGTATCTTCAATGCTATATTGGAACATAAATATGTGCAAGAAGCCTTTCGAGGAGGAATTATTTACCCGATCCATAAGAAAGGAAAAGATCCTACACATCTATCCAATTATCAGGGTATCACAGTCTCTTCCCTACCAGGAAAACTGTTTGAACATATCATCCTTAAGAAAATTGAATATTCTCTCCCCCTGAAACAATCATCTCTTCAGTTTGGGTTTACAAAAGGACTTTCATCGCTAATGGCCACCCTTGTATTGAATGAAACAATCATTGAACATATGGAGCGAAACCAACCAGTTTTCCTCTCTTTTCTGGACTCGCAAAAAGCGTTTGATGTAAACGTCTTCAAATTGAATAGCATCATTTAAGAACAAATAAATTGGCAACGTGGACCAGACATGCACGTTTCGGGTACTTAACCCTCATCAGTGATCCTTAATCCTAAATCTAAACAATGTAATATGCCAAAAAGTATGAAAGTTACTATGTCGAAAAAGGGTACCGAAAGACGTAGCAGGATGGGTGGGATATGATGCTACAGGACCCACTTTTTAGAAATTTCAAGAAATTTTGATAACAGAAATTTAGATTGCGTTGAAGAAACGATCAACCGAAATTGATCGAACTTGGCTACATGTGCCCTCGGGGACTCCTGGTCCACCAGCAGTGACACTCACCAAGTGGTATAAATGTAAACGTCTTCAAATTGAATAGCATCATTTAAGAACAAATAAATTGGCAACGTGGATGTTGTGTCACATACATCTATGAAGTGTAAACTCTTTAAGCAGAACATTAATCATCGTATCTGGTCACTGGTCGTCGAGATGTATTCAGCTCTATCAACAAAAGTTTTGTGGAAAAAATCAAAGTTGCCAGTCTCCGATTCTAGCTACAAAGGGTAAGACAAGGCGGAATCTTATCTACAGGACTCTACAAAGTCTATATCAACGACCTAATGATACAGTTAGAGAACTCGGGAATAGGCACCTCTATTGGTCACATATACACAGGCTGTCCAACAGCAGCAGACGATGTTGCTCTGGCAAACAAATGTGAAATAGCTGTTCAATGTGTTCTTCATATAACCGAGCAGTACGCAAATAGGGAACGCTATACCATTCACCCCGAGAAGTCAGTAATGATAAGGAAATTTATTCCGAGAAATTATATGATGAGGGTTAAGTACCCGAAACGTGCATGTCTGGTCCACGTTGCCAATTTATTTGTTCTTAAATGATGCTATTCAATTTGAAGACGTTTACAATAGAAGAAAGGAGGGGATCTCCAACAACACCTAGTTGCAGCACCAACAGCAACCTCCCAAAACACCCACTGTAAAACACAAAAAAGACACGCACAGAAAGAGACGCAGTAGTACAAGGAACGCCAAATCACAGAAAAACATAAAACACAAATTACTACACATAAACCAACGAGACCAATGGGTAAACGGTGCCGACTTAGAACGGCCATCTGCCACGTCAGTAGCAGACGGTGTGGTTATCCTGGATTACGTGCGCACAACCCTCCAACTATTCCGATTACCCAGAGGTCTCGAAGATAGTACAATTGTGGTGTAAAACAACCTCCTCACTGTCAGATGACCACACACAAACAAGACCGCAAAACGCAGGGGCCCAAGCAACACAGATGAATATGTAAACGGATATAAAAAGAGGGCATGCGTAATACAACCTGTGTTCTGCCGGCTGTAGCGAGCTAATGTATGTTATCACCCGAGGAGTCCGACTGACATTCAGAGAGGACAGGTGGTCGGGGCCCTGTCTTCTCTAAAGATGTTTGGACAGGGCCCGTCATGGAGTCCCGTCGTCACAGTCAGTCAGCGTGCAATTTTTAAGGATGCGCTGGTACAAGACTGTAGATTGGTCAAGTATCAAGTCCAGTGTCCGTTTGGTGACATTAGGATCACATCCACGGTATAAGAGGCGTTTGATGATTCTGACGCATTTTCGATGGTAATTCTGTCTACCTTTGATCCTTCTAATTTTGTTGATCATGTCACCATAAAATGCAGGTTGCGAAATACCCAAAGAAAATATACCCGGTACTCTATTGCTTGTATGGGTCCGAATTTCAAAAGTAGTTGACAATAATTTTTGTAAAATTTCCAGAATGTCTTAACAAGTTTGTGAAAGTGAAAACCTTGACCTAAAAGTTTCTTGGTGATTTGTAAATTTCTATCATGAAAATCCAAATCATCAGTACATGCTCTAGCATACCGGATGAGCTGCGAAATGTAGATACCATAAGACGGTAATCAAGGAACATCACCATCAAGCCAGGGAAAATTTACTATGTTGAATCCAAAGTCATCTCTTTTGTCATACACACTTGTGTGAATCTCTCCATTAACAATTTTGATATTCAGGTCCAAAAATGGTGTTTCTGTGTTTGTAACGTTCGCCTTGTTTAGAGTCAGTTCCTGTGGAATAACATTTTTATACTTTTCAAAAACAGGATTGTCGATAGTAAGAATATCATCCAGGTACCTAGAAGTACCATTGAAACATTTCACATCATCATGTTTTCTTTGTTTTTGAAGATTTTGGATAAATTCTTTTTCATACGTGTATAAAATAAATCTGCAACAAGAGGCACACAATTAGTACCCATAGGGATCCCTACAACCTGCTTGTAGAGATTCTCACCAAATCTTACATAAATGTTGTCCAAAAGAAAGGACAAGGCAATACAAAGGTCACTACATGTCCATGATTTATATGATTTGTATTCTGTATAGGAAAAGAAACCCTTTGATTCAGATGTACAAATATAAGTTTTCCCCTCCCGGTTAAAGCACCATTTAATGAGTTTGACAATTGATCATTAATCTTATGGTGAGGAAGCGTGGTGTACAAATTTGAAAAGTCGTATGAAGAAATCGAATTGGCTTGAAAATTTCTAGATTTCATTTTGTCAATCACATCCCCTGAATTTTTAATAGGCCAAAATAAGTTTACATCATTCCTGTTTAGAACAGTTTCACAATATTTTGCTACGTGTTCTTTATCACCGTGAGTGCTGACGTCAGATTTCTAGACAATATTGTAGTTGAGCAGTTGCTAGAATTAGCAATGTATCGAAATTTTTAAGGAGACTTGTGCAGTTTTGGTATGTAGTATAGTGTAGGAAGATCCAGTTTAGAAATAGGGATGTTGAATGAAGAAATTTCACTGTTGTGTTTGTTCAAAATGTTAGGAACACTTTCATTGCTTTTGATATAAGTATTGCTTTTGATATAAGTATTTCATTGATATAAGTATTGCTTTTGATATAAGTATTTCATTGCTTTTGATATAAGTAGAAGTCTTTTCCACTCTGACAGTAAATGATGCCGAACTCTCAGTTTCTACTTCTACTACTCATTTAGGCATTATTCGTACAAATTCAGATATATATCAGCGAATGTTGAGGAACGTATCTCATGTGCTAGACGTTATGGTCCATGCTGTAAATTTATCAGGTTTTAAATGATGCTATTGAATTTAAAGACGTTTAACATTCTACAGCCTTACTTCAACAGGACAACCTGTCACAAAATCTACTCGACGTATGTTCTACCGAGATACTTTATGGATTAGAGATGTTTGCCCTCTTGCAAAAACACATCGATGTTCTGGAAACATATCATATATCGATTCTTCGTCTCATCCAAAGTTTACCACCACGAACTGCAAGGAGTATTACTTATCTGCTGTTGGGTGCGAGGCCATTGGAGGCCGAGATACACATTAGAGCTATGACAGTCCTCGGTAATATCATAAGGTATTACCAGGTTTTAAACGACATACTGGAACGTCAAACACATTTTAAGGAATTGTCTTCAAAAAGCTGGTTCTCATACATTCAGAAAATTCTTCACCGTTACTCACTCCCTGACATTTCTACACTTCAACAAACAAAGCCAGATAAGGATCGAGAGATGGAAGCAACTTGTCCATGCATCTGTCGATTATAACCGCATTGAACGAATATCTTATCGTGGGCTGTCATACAAAATCAACGCTCAAGTTCTGCAATATTAGTATATTAACAATAGGATGTGTACACCCGCTGTGAAGAACAGTAGAAAACAATGTACGTACACGATGCGAAAGGTGCGATCACCGACTGGTACCTACATTGTACAATCTAAGCTCATCCGGTTGAATCAAAACAGTGTGTATAGACCCGTAAGGATAGTAGAGGACTATTGCCATGCTTTACTTGAGTGCGGTGCTTTACTAAACTACAGGACACCATACTTGTCAGAACTTGAACTGCTGTTTTCACTCAATAAGAACCAAACTGCGTGGTCAGACCTTGGGAGGGAGGATATTCTTCAATTTATTCTTGATGTGTCCGCTTGAAATGAGAGACTTTCTCTTCAACTCGGGAGAGAAATAATGCCACTCTGACATCGCGTCATGGCTCGCAGCCAGATTTGAAATTACTATTTTCGTATATGGGCATCACTGTAACTAAGATTGTTAAACGGCTTCCGGGCATTGGATATGATACTCCGCTATTTTCCGAAAAAGTTGATGTAAAAAACTTTATTTTCCGTAATTCGCGGTTCCCACATGAGTTGAAAATTAGTAAGATTCTGTCAATAGGCTGTAAGGTAATTTCATAGGAAGACAACATGATTTGGCGAGTTTTGGCAACTTCAATGTCCGTTTTTTTAGGTTTCTAGTTAAATAATTCGTGTTCCGGGCATCGCGACTGAAAGTTTATAACAAATACATGAAGTCAGGTATCTTCGTTTTTTCGGATAACTGATTTTGGCGGTTCCCTCATATTTCAAAAATTCCTTCTTTCTACGAAATTTCCTCTATTTTCTAGTATAAAATCATTATGTTTTCTTACTGAATTGAAAATAGGTCATGAATCATCGTTACATAACAAATTGAAAATAATATGAATAAACAGAAGTTAAATAAAACTAAGATTTTACGGAGAAAGCTACTAACTGATTTTAATGGGAGTTTCGCCGAACTTCGTCACGTGACTGAGAGAAGTGGCATCATTTCTCCACATGGTTTATCAAGATATCGATCTGTGTCATAGTGTCCACTGTGGGAGGACTTTCTGTTACTGTTTATGGTAATTCCCTCCTTTGACTAAGGAGCACCCATTTTAAAATAGTTTTAAAATGGTTTTAAAAGTTAGATAAGAAGTAGGGAGTTGTAATTCATTTTAAAAGAGCCTATGAAATTTTATTCAAGAAGTCTTAGACTGGCATAGCTGAGGGGGTTTAAAAGAGCATACGTGAAGGGTATATTATCATTTGCACATTGTTTTTAGTAAAAGTTTTTTGGATATATATAAAATTTGTGAGACTAAAACTAAATAAGAAACATTCTTGTGTAACATTATACAAATATTGACTGGGAATGAGGGCAATATATGATTTGTTGGACCTGAAGATAAAATATTGCCCGAGGCCGAAGGCCGAGGGCTATATTTTGTCTGAAGGTCCAACAAATCATATATTGCCCGAATTCCCAGTCAATAATTGTTTTGTTATACCTTACATCAATACTGCAGCAACGAGCCGATTAGCCCGGCATGTTTACGTTCATTTTCTTCTATAAGAGAAAGAGCGCGGAAAAATAGATAGAGCTAATAGCGTCATCAATGACGTGACGTCACAAACGATGTACCGTTTATCGGTCAATATTTTTTGAAATATTGCCCTAGGGCCAATATTGATGTAAATATTGACCGCTTGGTCAAATATTCGAATTTATAGGCATTTTTCCTACGGGGATTTTATATAGAGATATTGACAAGGGTATAACAAAAAACACTATCTCCCAATAATGCCCTCCACCTAGGCAATAATAACAATATTGGGTGCAAATAGATGCTTGACCTAGTGCAAAGGGGGCGAAAGTAAGCTCTGGCCGTTGGTAGTCTACCATGGTTTTATATAGAATTTTTTAGACTTCATTTTAAGATTGAAGGAAGAACAACCTTCACCTGTCTATGAACTAGGTCAAACTAGGTGACCTACCAAGAGGTGAATTATACGGACGACAACAACTACCGGAGGGAAATATCCAGACACACAAACCCACACAACTTCAAACAAATTTTCTGCAGAAAAGATGTATATTTAAATATTCTTTTTATCCCAGAACATTAGTACAATGGAATCAGTTACCATGCAACCATAATTACATCCTCAGACTGACTTGACTCCTTCAGGGAACAGCTCACCATACCTGTCCTGAAGGCAACATTCCTATAGAACCACACAGATCACTGTTTTAAAATTTTGTTTTGTTTTGTTTAAATTATTTTTTTTTAAATTCCCCCGCCACTGCGCAAAAAGTCACGTAATGGTCAATAGTGACCGTGTGTTTATTTTCGGAAGAAGAAGAAGGTTGAAGAAATCATTGATAGGGGACGTAGTCGGCGCGAAGCGCCGACGAAGTCGCCATCAAGATAGACGTGTGTACATGAATAAGCAAAAAAGCATGCATTTTCCCGTTTTTTTTTACCATTACCTTCGACTCAAAATTTGTGTGCACGGTTCATGCGGAAACGGCGAACGTTAGAGAAGACAGAAAGGTTACGAATGGAAATGCACATCACAGGCTGCCGATATTTATCTATCAAAAAATAAAAACGAACCTTTTGTTGTTTTTTATCGTACATACAGGGAAAGAAGAACAACAAACGGTCATTTTTTATTTATTTTTTAAATAGATGAACATAGGCAGCTTGTGATGTTCATTATGACGTCGTTTTTTGAAACGTAAATGCGCGTGAAGTTTTGTGTACCGCATACATTAACAAGTAAAAAAAATAAAGAGGGAATTAAGACGCTTTTTAACAGAGATTCAAACACGCAATGAAATATTTCATCGTAAGATCATACTGCCGAACCGCAAGCAACATGTAACAAATCGATTTTAGTCGAAACTACAGTTAGAAACGTGTGATAATCACAACCTACCTCGACATAACATTTCACTGCCACTGGCGAAGATGAATGACAAAAGTAGATCAAACATTCAACCTAAATTTTGAATAAGTCTGATCCACTAATACCCGAATTTGCACAGTATACATCCTAAAACCAATGGAACCCATGGGTACCCACAAGTGCTGTACACACTTTACTCAGTGCCGGTGCATGCACAGCCAGTCCTTGAAGTTCGTCTGGCATGGCGCGTCATTGACTACGTCACATTGACATTTAGATCACTCACATGTAGTGTACACGTGCACTCATAATTATGTCATGCAACTACAAGAAGCAATGGGGAATCGCCAAAGATATAGTACATCGATGATCAAATTGACAATTTAAATTCCTTGGTGGATCTTTTTTTCCCCTGTGCGTATGATAAATAACAACGACGGGTTGATTTTTGTTTTTTGATACATCTATAAACATCGGCAACCTGTGGTTTCTACTACATGTATATTGTTGTACATCTCTTAAATTATCTCAAAATATTGATTGCAAACATTTTTTTCTTCTAGAAATGACACGAAAGTCGTCATTTACTTCAAGCTGGATGTATTGTCATTATCATTTTTCTTGAAAGGGGGGGGGGGTGATTTAGTTAGTTTTTTATCTATCATTTTTATTTATTTGTGACTTGTCTACTAGTATTATTTATTTATCTATAGCAACATCTCGTTATCTTCAAATATTGATTGAAAACATTTTTTCGGAATGATCGACGTGTCAAATCTTAATTCATTTCATGCTGGATCTACTAATAACTATCCTTTCATTTTCCCTTTTAAGGGGGGGGGGGGTTAATTAATTTATAAGCATGATTCGGCAAAGTATTTCTTCAGCCCTTTAATCTGTTCTTATTTTTGTTTTTGGTTTTTTTTTTGGGGGGGGGGGGAGGGGGGGTCTTGCTATGATTTGATGAGAAACCTCAAGCCAGTCATTTTATTTACCTAGAACACCCCCACCTTCCCTCTGCTACAAGTAATAATGTTTCCCCACAATAATTTAATGCAAAGACCATACTGAGCTTGGAATACCAACAGATATTGCAGACAGACACTCACGGAAAAGCAACAGATATATACATATATATATACCGTAACATAAGATTTTCATGAAACTTTGTGTTGTCCATGAATTGATAGGACAGCACGTTTTGGTTTTCAAGGTCAGAGCTTAATGTACATGTGTAGCAGTCCTCAAGCTTTTCATTCATTCATTCATTCATTCATTCATTCATTCATTCATTCATTCATTCATTCATTCATTCATTCATTCATTCATTCATTCATTCACTTTCTCAATACATGAGGTTATGACATGAATAATATAACGATCAATAGAATAAGTAAATTAAAAAAGAGTATCGCTTTTCAGGAGGCTAGTAAGAGCTTCATGTCATCATGCTCTTTTGTCCATGTGGTAGAAATTATAATATTTCGCTCTGGCTAAATCACCTGTGTCAGTCGTGGATCCAGCGCCCCCTTTGCCGGGGGTCAAGGGGCGAATTTCGCCGATGTTTACTGAAAATGGGCCAAAATATACCTGTTTTTGGAAATTTTGGGGTCAATTCCTGGGAGGGGGACGCCCCCTCCGCACCCCTTGAATCTGCCATTGTGTGTGAATTTTAATACTGATAAATAGTTTCAATGGTGAGAAAAATATGCAAGAGTCTACATGTAGCGCTACGAGCTAAATGTCATTATGTTGCTGAAGTAGAAATCACTGTGATTGTCACAACTAGGAGGATAACTGAACTTTAACCTCTTTAAATTTAGAGAAGACAGGGCCCTGACCACATGTCCTTTCTAAATGTCAGTCGCACTCCTCGGGTGATAACATATACGAGCTCGCTATTGCCGGCAGAGCACGAACTATATTACGCATGACGCGGCATGTCCTCTTATCCATTTCTTATATATTCATCTGTGTTGCTTGGACTCCTGCGCATTATGGTCTTATTTGTGGTCATCTAACAGTGAAGAGGTTATTTTACACCATAATTGTGCGTTCTTCGAGACCTCTGGGAAATCGTAGTAGAGGGAGGGTTGTGCACACGTAATCCAGGATAACCACATCGTATGCCACGTACGCGGCACGGCAGATGGCCGGCGTCCCAAGTCTGCACCAGTTGCCCATTGGTCTCGTTGGTTTATGTGTGGTCTTCTATGTTTAATGTTTCTATGGTGTGAGTTGGTGTCCCTTTTGCGTCTCTTTCTGTGGGTGTCTGTTCTGTGTGTGTGTGTCTTTTTTTTTTTTTTTTGCATTGGGTGTTTTGGGGTTTTGCTATGGGTGCTGCAACCTACTGTTGTGTTGTTTGAGATCCCCTCCTTTCTTTTAACTTTTCTATCAGTGCTACGTCCCCTTCATGGCTTTGCCATAGTTCATATTAAGGCCAACTAAATCACTGTTAGGACTTCTAGAACCGGTTGGAAAAGGACTAAATTTGTCTTTTTGTCATAACTACATGTAAGTGTCCTTTTGAAACAATGCGACACGTCTCAGAACGAAATATAAAATGTTCGAGGTGTCCCTAATTGAAGTTGGGATCAGTAGATATTTTAATTTTTATCCTCAAAGAAGGTCAATCGAGAAAAAAAAATCTCAAAATATACTTTTTTAAGAGGAATGCAGAGATAAAATGTCATCAAGTGACAATTTCCGACCATTTGTTCCAAGTAAGAAAACAAATAATGTTTCTTTCGAGTATTCATCGGTACCACATTTTCTCTGACCAGCATATTGTAGTGGTTCCGGTAGTAGCAGGTACCAATAGTTCAGTACAAGTTCTAAGACTGGGCTATTGGGATGTCCCTTTAGCTCACTCGGCAACGAGTCTAACTATCACCCGGACGGCCGGGGTTCGATTCCCCGAGTCCGTCTCCTGCGAACTACTTCATTGGCGACGAGGTGAACAATTGGTGTGTGTGGGCCAGCTCGATCTGCAGGAGAGGTCGCAGAACCCTGCCAGGGGTTGGAGAGTGGCCACACAGCGGGGTACATCCACGGCCCTCAACGGAAAAGGGGGAAGGATGTAGTGGTTCCGGTAGTAGCAGGTACCAATAGTTCAGTACAAGTTCTAAGACTGGGCTATTGGGATGTCCCTTTAGCTCACTCGGCAACGAGTCTAACTATCACCCGGACGGCCGGGGTTCGATTCCCCGAGTCCGTCTCCTGCAAACTACTTCAATATTCTTTATTTCATTTCCTTCAGAATGTGAATATTTCCCCTACTGGTGTCAAAGCAGTAACTGAACGGAAGAAGTAACGATTACGGTGTAGGGGGTATTTCAATCAACGAAATTGGATAACATTTAGTAAACTTTAAAGTTTCACTACAATGTATAGAGAGATTCTTGGCCAGAGGAGAGAGGGACATCGGCTAAACTGATTTCTATTGAAATTTGGATTATTTGGGAATGACTCAGTCACTGTTCAGATTAATGTAGCGGTGGTACAATAGTGTTGTTAATTTAATACTGTATTTCTGTGTACTTTAAACCATTCCAATGCTATTTCCATGATTTCAAAGAGTTTTTGCAATAGTTTTGAAAAATTCAAAAATTTCCCCGTGGGGTCGATTACACGCTTCTCCTCCCCCCTCAAGTAGGCCTTGACCCCTTTCTCCCAAAAGTGAGAAAAAACACTGCTCAATTACAAAACAATGAAGTTATCATGAATAAACCCTCAAAATCGTTCGGTTACTGCTTTGACACCGGTATACTGGTTGGGAAGTAGTTATCGGTGAGCAGTAATTATCACCGTAAGTCCATGTCTTTGGTTCTACAAATGACAGCTACTTGGTTCTATCAGCACTAGTACTTGGTGTATATGAAATTTCAGATGAATCAAATAATGTGAAAAAAGCTAAGACTTTAACACCTTAATTTCAGTTAAATGGATGTCTTTCACTGAGCTCCTATAGGGCAATTTTGTTGAAACTTGCCACCTGGTGCCCAAAATTCCATGTGCATGTTTTTAAGATGAAAGGAAATAGAGTAAAAAATTATTTAAAAACTGGCGATACAAGATGTTCACCATTATCTCAAACCAGGGTACCGGTACATAGCGAAAATCTTAAAACAATACAATTATTTTGACAGGGAAGCCAGCAGCTGAGAGACAGCTGAGTAGAGATGATATTGGTCACCAAGCAAGGGTTCTCCTCAACCAGTTCATACATGATCGTATGGAACGTGATGGGGTGGACCAAACCCAGGTGCCAGCAGCTGAGGACCTTCAAGACCCTGGTACCCCTACTGGTGTGATATACATAAATACATTTTTATCATCCTCTTGTAATTCTTTCTGTATATGTATCATGTGTGTCCAAATTTATTATAATAGGGAAGTTGAGGATGACCTTGGAGGGGATGTCCAACATAAATGTGTTACATCTATAAGCAAGAAGAAATAATAAACCTGATAAAAGAGAATTTAAATGGATGTTAATACAAGAACATCCTGAATGTCATTCAACATTTTCAAAAACTTTATTTTAGCTGTGCTTTGTCCAACTCACACTTACATGTATCTGGTGTAATAATGTAACAATTTCTTCGTATCTAAATGCTATTTGGATAATGACAGTGATACAAAATAAAAGTGTAAATGTACTTTTAGTATCTTTGGCATTTTGATTAATACTTAAGTTAAACATGATTTTAGGACCTCCAATGGACCATATAAGAGAGATAGGCAGGGCTCTCAGATGTATAGGTGATGAGTTAGATAGAAATGAAAATATACAGCAGTAAGTATACCACATGTTTTCTGGATTTATCAGTGTTCTAGGATTTTATTTAAAAAACACTTACCAATGGGTAAGTGCCCAACAAAAATGTTTTTACCCAGCAAGGAAACTTACCCAAACAAAAATGTCAGAATAAAAAAGGGATGTAAATTTTCTGTTGCGCATCCTAGTCATTACTATGAAAATAGATTATTAAGTCTAGAGATATTGTTACACTGAAAGTACAGTATGACTGCTAAAATATGATCTTGTACTTTGGGGCTGTTTTTGCTACATATACACGGAGAGTGTAATGGGGATTGTGCTTCAAAATTCACTTACCAATGAGTAAGTAGCACTCTGTTTTCTAGGTACCCAACCTCAATTTTCACTTACCTCGGGTAACGGATAATGGATTTTAGCAACCCCAACAGAGCGCACCAATGCGGCGAATTTGCTGAAAATCAATGCCTCACTTTTTTAAAATTAAGATCACAGTATCTTCTATCCAACCAATTTACATAATAAAGGTACCATTTTGAAGCTAAGAATCTAAAGTTTCTGAATATATAATCGTTTTGATATTTTGTTCAGTCTAAATAACGTTTTAGACGAGTTATTTCCAATACACAGCTCAATTACGCATCACCGATTTTAGCGCTAAAAGCAATAAGTCCTTATCACATATGTTACATGTGAAAGGGGTTCCATGGGGTCAAATCCTCATTAATATGCATGAAATTATCAGGCCAATCAGGTGAGAAAATTCTTAATTTTAAAAAGTGAGGTATCAATTTTCGGCGAATTCTCCACATTCGGCGTGCTCGGCTGGGGTTGCTAAATGGAATCCTAGAAGTACAGCACTGTTTATTCTTTTTCCCATAGTATCTTCTTGCAACAATAATTCAGTAGGTCAAACTCCAAGGTCAATGTCACTTATTCAAAGGTCAAAGTTCCAAAAGAAAGGTCGAGTTATGAGGAATACATGTGAAGTATCAAAGCGCTACCCCTCATAGTCCATAAGCCAATTGTGCCTCACATGAAATTCATATGAAATTTACATGAAATTTACGTAAAAGTTCACATGAAATTTATGTGAAATGAGCACGAACATGAAATTTACATGAATTTTTTCGCATGTAAAGTCAATTTTGCATGAAGGTCACAAAGGAAAATTCATGTAAAATTCATGTGAAGTAAATTTATGTGAAATTCATGTGAATTTTTTTTTTCACATGAATTTTATGTAAAATTTATATGAAAATCACATGAACTTTCATGTGAAATTTACATGATGCTCATTTCATATGAATTTCATGTGAGGCACAATTGGCTGTGTAGCCCTGGTTAAAGGTTTGTCCATGTATCTGATGCTGAGGACTCCAACACTCATGCTATGACATTAACTCCTAGGAAATGATGGATAATCGTCACGGCACTTAAAAAAGTAACGAGTATCTGTTCTTTTGATCTGCCAAAGAAAGAAGCTAAAAAGTGGGAAAGTTTTCTCTTTTTCTATTCTTGAGATTCCCAAATCATTTCATAATTGCTCAAAAGGTAAATACATAATAATCAAATTCTAGGAATTGTGGTCCCCGCTTTTGGGTGTTTGTCTTTAAAGTAATGCTTACAATGCGCCTCCCCCTTATTCATAAGTATTCATAATATATGTCATGTATTAACAAAATTCTAAATATCAAAAGATTAAACTCCAAGAAAAGGTCAAAAGGTCCAAACTGTTGTAACCAAGGGAAGGTCATGTGAAAAGGAATGCAGATGTGAAATATGAAAATCCTATCATTAATATTACAGCCCAATCACTAACCATTCAAATGTTATGGTCAAGGTCAATGTTTTTGAAAAGTACAAATGTAGGTAAAAGGTCAAGGTCACAAGGTCAAAATTTTTGGTATCCATGGAAAGGTCATGTCACAAGAATACACATGACAAAAGCCCTATCACTTACCGTTCAAAAGTTATGATCAAGGTTGAAATTTTGAAAAGTAGGTCATACTCTAAGGTCAAGGTCAAAAGTTTTGGTATCCATGGAAAGATCTTGTCACAAGGAACAAACATGTGAAATATGAAAGCCCTATCACTAACCGTTCAAAAGCTAAGGTCAATGTTAATGTTTTTTAAAAGTAGGTCAAACTCAAAGGTCACAAGGTCAAAATTTTGGTATCCATGGAAAGGTCTTGTCACTAGGAACACACATTTGAAATATGAAAGCCCTATCACTTGCCGTTAATAAGTTATAGTCAAGGTTAATGTTTTTTAAAAGTAGGTCAAACTCCAAGGTCAAGAGGTCAAAATGTTTGGTAACCATGAAAAGGTCTTGCCACAAGGAATACACATTTGAAATATGAAAGCCCTATAACTTAACATTCAAAAGTTATGGTCATTGTTAAAGTTTTTTAAAGGTTGGTCAAACTCAAAGGTCACAAGGTAAAAAATTTTGGTATCCATGGAAAGGTCTTGTCACAAGGAATACACATTTGAAATATAAAAGCCCTATCATAAACCATTCAAAAGTTATGGACGAGGTTAAAGTTTTTGTGACTGACGGACAGAATGTTAGAGGGAGGAACCAATTTTAATGTCCCTGTGCTTTCACGAAAGTGGGGGACAAAAATGTATCATGATGTATTATTATCTTTCATATCCAATGTATGTAATTCATACTAATACGTGTATGCAACATGGTACATAACAAATTGGTTTGAATTTTTCCTCAAGAAGGTACAGAGTTGTAACACTTCTGTATTATTATCCTATCTTAAGATTTTGTCTTATTTTTTTATTTCTACACCAGGCTATGTGACAAAGTGTCTCCTGATGCTCCCCACCAAACTTTTCTCAATGTTGCCAAGAGTTTCTTCTCAGATGGAGTCTACAACTGGGGACGAGTTGGATGTCTTTTCTACTTTGCATATAAAATGGCAGTCAAGGTTGAACTTTATATTGTATACAAAAGTTTGTAAATTATACATGTAGAATATGTATAAATTTTTTAAAACAAAGTTATTATTATTATGTATGCCATTTTCAGATAGGTTAAATATCTACATGTATCAGTGATAATTTTTGGCTAGTGCCCCCTCATGCAAGTTTGTTGGGAATATAGTAATGCCACCTAGTGTCTGTGTTGTGTAGATAGTTGTGTGTATGTGACCTTGCAAACTTGATGCACACTTAAGGTTCTCTATGGTGAGAAAACAACCCCTATTGTTTTCAAAGGTCACTGGAAAAAGTTCAAGGTCATAACTGGCAATAACAGAAAGACTTTGAAGATGCAAAACAAGTCACAGTTTACTCCTGATGTTCATCAAACTTGGCATATGAGTTGGTCCTGGTAAGGGGAAGACACCTCTTGATTTTCAAGGTCAGGAGTCAAAGGTCAAGACCACAACTGGAAAAAATGGGAAAGCTTATAGACACCATGGGCCTTCATTAAGTTTGGCATGTTAGTTGCCTATGATTAAAGGAGAAAGCTTTTTAATTTGTTAGGTCAGGGGTCAAAGATCTAGGTCACAAGTGGTACAATGTAATAATAGAAGACCTTGTAGATGCCACAAGAGGGGATACTACTTTTTGTCTTGACTTACTTTGTTTTTAACGTTTCACAAACCTCTGGCAAATTACTTCATCTGTTTGTTCTAATCAAATGAGTGAATGGCATACCTTTTTTGTGAGTTCTCACAAGATAATTTGTTTGGTACCAAAACCTTTTTCTTTTAACTTCAAGCAACATTTTGCTGAACATTTGACATAGCTTTGATGTTCAAGCTTAGTCTTAGATACAATGAACACTGTCTATCTACTCAAAACATGAATATTCATATCTTGATTTTTTTTTTCATTTTCAGGCACTTAGTAAAATCAATCTGATCAGGGCAATAATCAATTGGATAGTTAATTTCATCACAGATTATGTAGCACCATGGATTATAGAGAGAGGGGGATGGGTAAGTTTATGCTTCATAAACAAGTACTTTCATTTTCATTTAACACTTTCTTAAATCTTGTAGATATTGCTTTTTGGATTTTTGGATTTTTCTGTGCAAAGCATAGAGACACCTAGAGATCAATTGTCTTACCTCATTGTAAGAACTGAACCTTTTGACCTTGACCTATGAGCAGATGTTCGAATCAATTTTATTTATTTTTTTGATATTGTAAATCAAAACATGTACAAATGTGTCTGTTTGTCAGGCTCTTCCTGTAAAGGATAAAATTCTCCACCTTTGAGCTTGACATCTTAATTTTTTCTTAAGATTCTATATGCAATATGTTTGGATCCTTCCAATGAATGACTATGTTAGATGGCAACATTTGAGCAAATCCAACCACAGGCTCTGAAATGGTTTGTCTGATTTGTGAAGAATCTGTGAAGAAACCGTCTTTATGGTCGTCATGGATTCAGCATCCTACAAAATCTGTACAGAAAAACATGTGGCATGAGCACGGCTCGAACCCAGACTTTCATCATGCTATCTAGCATGCTAGCTGGGCACACTAACCACTACGCTACTGTGGGAGTTGCCATCGAAGCCGGTTAGAAGGTAATTTGAATTTTCTATATGAATAAGAAGGGGCTTCGCTAATGTTCCGCCCACTTCTTATTCATGTAGAAACTTCAAATTACCTTCTTACCTATTCATAATTGACTTTTTATACACCAATCATATATGTATGTATTCAGAGAGTAACTGCATGTATGTAAGATTCCACCAACCTACATGTAAATGTTAAGTTTCTGTATGAACTATACTTATCATTTATTTATCTTCAGGAGGCAATAGTGGAATATTTTGGAACCCCAACCAATCAAGCCAGATTTGTTTTAGGTTTAGGAATTTTGGCCAGTGTAGGAATCTACTTGTGGAAGACACTGAAATGATGGAGATACACAGAGGAGTAATATATGTATACATCACTAGGCTAATATAAACATGTACTTGTCATTTGTATGTTTATTGTGTAACGGTACAATAGTAACACAAATAATGTGTTTTCTGATGAAATGGTATGTGATGTGTACTTGATCCAGACATTTCACTCCGATATGTAATTGATTGTTTATATTAAATGATTGCAGAAATTTTTAGGAACAGAACTTTGAATTTATTGTACCAACATGTCTAGTCATAATTTTTGGTGACTGCACGGAATGGATTTTACATACAAGTGCTGCTAAGTTTTCACACAGTTATGAGCACCCATCAATCGCCCAATGTGCCATGCATGCATGTTCACTTCTGAAAGAAAAATAAATATTTTGTTCAGTTTATTTTGATTGATTTATAAATCATTTGATCATTTCTTTTTCTTGCTATCAAACAAATTTTACATATTTGAAAGGAGATGAAGAGGGGTTCAACCATGTTTGAAAATGCTAAAAGTAAATTTTTCTTTGTTTTATGATTAATATTAAGAAATAATAAAGGAAATTTAATTCATTTTTCGTGAAAAAAAAATAGTTAGCAGTAATTACTTTTGACGTTCATTTCAAAGTGGCCAACATGTACTTTATGTTGTATCACATAGAAAACTTTTATAGTGTCATATCTGTTCTTCAATAAGATTAATACTGCAACACAATTTCTGCCGAATTTAACAAACTGCTCAATATATCATTACAAACTTTGTAGGAATATTTATCGTGATTAAAATGTTCGAGTGTCGAGGTTATATTGAAGGTCAAACCAAGGTCACTTAGATGATGGAAGTAAAAACATGTAAAGCTCTCAATCTGTGTATTTCCATGCCTTACGTGTACATGTATGTTGATTTCACTGCCATGGATACAAATTGGAAGTGTAAAACTTATGTAATGCCCTGTTTACATGACAGGTTTAATGCGCATTAAATAAATTTAATGCGCATTAGATTTTAGCTGCGTTCACACGGAGAATCTAATGCACATTAGATTTAATGCGCATTAGATTTTGTCGTGTGAACGCAAAGCGAATCTAATTCGCATTAAATCTGGCGCATGTGTATACAAGTTACTAGAATTCTACAGTACATTTCCATCATCACTGGGCACTTTTAATCACCCTTGGACCTCGAAACATAGAATAAGGGGTAAAAATACAAGTTTGATTTCATTCACAATGAACACTCTAGGTAAGTAGATGCATCTCTTTACTTGCGTAGAGTGACAATATATTATGACGTCATTTTATCTCACAATGACGTCATGCAATGCATGCATAAGCCGAACTTACGAAGAGGTAATTTATTTTGAGCAAGACAATATACAGGCATGCATTCGACCCGTTTACTATCTAAAGTATACGGCTCTCAGTGCAAATGTACCAAAATCTAATGTGCCATAAGAATTTGTCGAGTGAACGCAATGCAAATCTAATTCGCATTAGAATAAAGAGCATCAAATCTAATGCGAATTAGATTTAATGCGCACTCGTGTGAACACGGCATAAGATCACTAAGTGGTGTCATGTACACTTCAGGGGCCACATGAGGTTTAATGTGTAATATGCCATGCTATATGTAAGTGTAAATTGTTTATTTTCTATGTATGGCACATAATAATGAAACATCTTATTTTTTGTGTATTTGTAATGTGATATCATTCAAGGAAACTAAAAATTGTAGATGTTTGAATCCAATTGTAATACATGTAGTTTTGTATTACATGTTTATGGGTAACTCTTACCAATGCCTTGGTTTATAAGACAAAGAAATAGATATAGAACTCATTGAGTCCTCTACACATGTATAAAATATATTGTACTGATGATGTTCATACTGTGATTGATGGCTGTATTTACATGTACATGAGACAATTCTTCTTTCAATAATAGAAATTTTATCAAGCTTTTTGAATTTTGAATCTTTTAAATGTTGTACATCCAATTAGCTAGTGCCTTTTGTTTTATGCAGCTACATGTATAATGTTTTACTTTCACTTTCACAATGATTTCAAGCATTATACATGTAGATAAGTGATTCCCAAAATTGTCTAATATTATTGTCGTAACTTTTTTTTTTAGTTTTTAAACCAAAAGGATGAACAATTCTCTGAAAAGTTTCATTCTCATTTTTGCATATATAAGGCTCAAATTGTAAAGAGCATAGGAATATTTCAAAGGGAAATGATAATCATTGTTTGCTTCAGCCTCATAAGGAGAAAAACTGTGTGTATGAATCCTCAAATCTGAAGTAGATTTATCAAATAAATTCTTCAGAATGCTCATGTCTTCATGAAATGGAGAAATATTTAGATTGCAATAAATTATTCTTAAAAGCTTTGACTGACAAAAAATTACACATTGTGCAGGTAATGGGAAAATTTGTCTTGCTTTTGCTTGTACATGTTACATAATTCACCTTGTAGTATAAATAATGATATTTCTATTTCTAAACTCAGGTTTATGGTATGAAGACCTAATATGATTATCAGTGAGAGTTTGAGAGTGATAGATTTACTTGCAGGTGGATATTGTATTATTTGTGTTGTAAGGTATTGTTACTGTAAAGAAGATATTATTTGTATAGAGATATTTATAGTCAAACTATTACAGTTGATAATACTCTTATCAGATGTGCATCAGAAAGTGCTTGTTTAACATGGGGCCATAATGAAATATGATGATAGGGAGAAGAAATATCTTAATAAAAAATAACATTCTACTGATTTTTGTTTTATTATTCAATCTAATTAGTAAATAAGCAGCTATTGTGACAAACTAAGTATTTCCTTTCACATAGATTTCCATGTGAATAATTATTGATAGATGATAGATTGGTAGATTTTCACAGGATTGTGATTATATTGAATATTTCTTCACTTGTGCAGCATTGCTACAAGGCAGTAGAAGGCAATGCTATAGACTCAATGAATTTTGTAGGGAAACTGTTTTTGTTTTTTTTTTGTATGCAGTCTTTGTAGTTTCAAGTAGATGATTTATACATGTATTTATAAATCTTGAAATAATCGAGTCAAAAAGTACAAAGGCATTGCCACCTTTATTTCAGAAGTTACAGCATTTTAAAAGCCTTTTAAGAAAATAAGTATATATTCAGACTCTTACAAGGAAGTGAGTTCTATTTGATTCTGTTCCTCCTTCCTCTCTCTGCAGCCTTTAATATTTCTCAGGAATAGCTTGAAGTGATTCTGTATTGTACTGAGATCAAGAAGGACAACTCCAGCAAAGATCACAAACAAAATTACCATGGCAACAGCCCCTATGGTTTCCCCTCCTGGGGCCTCTTTGGCAACCTGTTTTGTCCTTTTCTTGACACGCAGGTCCTCTAATACCTTTTCAAAGGCATCCTTGTCAAAGTGAGGTGTTACTGTTGTTGTAGATAAGTCCGGCACATAAGTATTTTTGAAGTGAGCTGTCTCTTGACTTTCAGAAGATGCTGAATCTAGTATGATAACCGGAGATGTTGCTCTTAGAACATCCATGTTTTCAGTTGATAAGCTTGGCAGAATTGATAATGATGTTTTTGAAATAGGCATACTGGAGCTCGGGCTGTGGCTGCTAGATATAACGGAGCTGCTGAAGTACTTTGAATGTTCTGTCATGATTGAAGTATGATAGGAACTTTCAAAAATAAGAGAAGTGTCTGAAGAATGTTCCGTCCTGAGTGTTACATGAGTACTTTCTGAAGTAACTGAGAAGTCTATGAAGGGGTTTGATGATAGGAGCAAAGTGCTGTATTCACTTCTATGGTTTCCTGCCATTAGTGTCTTTGAAACGCTCAGTTCAGAAACTGACGTTTCGGCTGAAGACCCGAAGTTGGTTTCGAAAAGGGGAGACGATAGACTCATTGAACTCTCTAGGCTAATTGAATCCTCTAAGCTTGTTGAATACTCTAGAGAATTATCAGATGAGTAAGGATAAACGTCAGTAGATATGGTTGGTATGATGGACTTGGCTACTGTTGGGGTTATTTCAAGAGGTCTTGTAGATTCCAAGTCTTGAATTACACCTGTTGACAGGTCCGAACTGTCAAGACTCGAGAACACCGACGAATGCATTGAAACAGTCTGCTCCATCATTGACGAATGATGAGTCCATGAAGTAATTTCATGAAAAGATGACCAATTGTCTTCACTCATACTTGTTGAGGGTACATCTAGACTAGGCGAAGGTGGCAAAGTAGTAGGTATACTGCAATGTTCGTCTGTGTTTATTTCATCTGTAAATAAACAGGTACACTGATTTTGGTCGTTTTGATGTGATTTATCTGAGTCTGTTAGTTCGCGTGTTTGTTTAATATACAGTTCCTTTATTTTCGTCTCGTGAGCTTGTGTTCCGCTGTGATCACTAACGTCATTGTGTTTGAATTCTCCAAATTTTGGTGGCTCCGCTGGAAGCATCACTGATGAGAAATTAATATTCGAAACACGTGTCTGGTGCAGGAAAAATTGGTTTTGAATTTTCTTCATGAAGGTATAGAGTTAGAACACTTCCGTATTATTATAAACACTTATTTCATGTTGCAGTGGGGAGCAGTCAAAATCGTTCCCCGTGACCTGATGTTTAGAAGTGTATTAATTACTTCTTTCCAGCTCTGTCCCCTGAAAGAATCTTTGTTTTGGCCCTTAATCGATTTGACATCATAGATATTATTTTGCTATTTCGAAAACTTGTCATTCCATTCAAATAAAGGAGACTAGCATTTTAGTACCACCCCTTCTATGCTATTTTGAACATATATTTTATTTGGATATCCTACTGAATCGACCCTACAGGAAATTTAGAGCCGCGCACTCTCTGTAAAGTAAATGTACAAATCTAAATTCAAAACATTAAAGAGGGTGCTACTGAAATGAATTTTGGTGGCTCCGCTGGAAGCATCACGGATGAGAATTTAATATTCGAAACACGTGTCTTTTGCAGGAAAAATTGGTTTGGAATTTTCTTCATGAAGGTATAGAGTTTGAACACTTCCGTATTATCCTTATCTTCAGAACTAAATTAAGGAGCCCAAAGATTACTAGTACTTTCCTTTGCGCTTTACTTTCTTGTACTCAACATGAAATCATTTAAGACGCTCGAGTGATGATAAGTCGTGTAGAAAAGTTGACACCTAAGGGAAGAAGATCAGTTCTCTATACCATTCAGAAAGGGAATGTCCGCAATAATATGGAAGCATTCAAATGTGAATATAGTAAAAACTTGATAGCATTTTAAATGAGTGATAAGACTTACCTTTGACTTCTTTCTTACAAAAGAAAAACAGATTATTTTCACAATTTCCTTCGTACCAGGATTTGTACAAATAAATGCACGCCTCTGAAAAAGAAAATTAAACATTGCAAATTCAAGTAGCATAAATCGTTGAAAATCCCGATGCATCATTAGTGTATTGGTCAAATACTTCGGGTTTTGTATGTTGATTATCATGAAAACATACTTATTGACGCCACTGCTTCGTAAGGAGCCATGTAATCCAGCTCTGTTCCGTCAATCCATCGACGTTTGTATTTCTTTCTCCTCATTCCAATCCAAAGCGGAACAACTGCTTGGTCCTTTCTATGAATAATGAATTTTTCTAATTCAATATTTTTTTTTACAAAAAGGAATCTACAGACGGTAGGCTTATTTGAATGAAAGGCGTACAGACGTGTGTTTGAGTGAGTGAAATTATCAATAAGATCATTTTCTTCTGTAAAACTTTCAGTGCACCATAAGAGCATTTTAAAAAGTAATACCTCATTATGGATGCTACAAATGTATGGGCCGAAATACAGGAAATCTAAATGGTGAAAATATGAAGAGCGAAATTCTAAATATGACTTAAAAGTTATACCAAAGAGATACCCCTAGATTGATTTATTAAACTTTGTGACAGAGAATTTACAGATATATTTCAAGTGAAGCATCAAAACACTGTGAAACCTCAAGCTTGACCTAAAACTTTCTTGGTAATTAGTGAATTTCTACTATGAAAATCCAAAACATTGGTACATGCTCTAGCGTACCGGATGAGCTGTGATATGTAAAATCACCGTCAAGCCAGGGGAAATTTACCATGTTGAATCCAAAGTCATCTCATTTGTCATACACACTTGTATGAATCTCTCTGTTGACAATTTTGATATTAAGGACCAAAATGGTGTTTCTGTGTTTGTAACGTTTGCCTTGTTTAGAGTCAATAGTAACCATCCGAGGAGTCCGACTGACATTCAGAGAGGACAGGTGGTCGCGGCCCTGTCTTCTCTAAAGAGGTTTGGACAGGGCCCGTCATGGAGTCCCGTCGTCACAGTCAATCAGAGTGCAAGTCTTAAGAATGCGCTGGTACAAGGCTGTAGATTGGTCCTCTAACTGGCTGTGACGACGGGACTCCATGATCTTGACCCAATATTACATTGTTTAGATTGAGGATCAATGACAGGGGTTAAGTACCCGAAACGTGCATGTCTGGTCCATGCTGAAAAATTATCTGTTTTTAAATGATGCTATTCAATTTGAAGAGTTTAACAATTGTACTCTGTAGCGGAAAAGAAACCCTTTGATTCAGATGTACAAATATTAGTTTTCCCCTCTCGATTAAAGCACCATTTAATGAGTTTGGACAATTGATAATTCATTTTGTCGTGAAGAAGCGTGGTGTACATGTTAATGATGTTTGAGAAGTCGTATGAAGAAATCGTTTTGGATTGAAAATTTCTAGATTTTATTTTGTCAACCACATCTCCTGAATCTAAATAGGCCAAAATAAGTTTACATCATTCCTGTTAAGAACAGTTTCACATTATTTTGATTTTGTTCCTTTATTGCCGTGAGTGCCGACGTCAGATTTCTAGACAGAATTGTAGTTGAGCAGTTGCTAGAATTAGCAATGTATCGAAACTTGTAAGGAGACTTGTATAGTTTTGGTATGCAGTATATTGTAGGAAGATCAAATTTAGAAACAGGAATACTGAATGAAGAAATTTCACTGTTATAAGTATAAGTATTTGTAGACGAAATTTCCGAAACTAAAGTTGGAATGTAGTAGTAATGTTTGTTGTTGGCTGCTTTGTCAGCAGGAGCGAAGACATATTTTTCATGTAAATTGTGTAATTTGGATTTGAAATATCTTTCAGATTTAAAACTTGGATTTTCAAAAAGATGAGGATTTTTGTAGAAATTATCTATTCGAATATCAGTTATATCCAAAAATGAGGGTTTCCAGTCATTCAGAGAATGTGTTTCGGCTCCTTCCGATTGAAAATCACTTTAGATGAAAGCATCACTGATGAGGATTTTTAAATGTCCGGAATACGTAACTGGTGCATAATATATTGGTTTGAAATTTTCTTCTGGGAGGTATATAGTTGGAACTTCCGTATTATTACTTCTTCTATAACGAATAGGTTTATAGCGTAGTTATTTCGTATAGTGATTCCTTAAGTACCTCGCAGCATTTAATAAAATCTATCTTTGATGGGATTCTATACGCTATGTCCTCTCTTAAGAAGGAGACAATGGAGCTGCCTGTCTTTGATAATAAGTAATGTCTCATAAGTGATGATCAAAGCAAAAATAGAGGAAATTCAAAAAGTGAAAACATGAAGAGCGAAATCCTAAATATGACCAGAAAGCTATGCCGACTAACCAGCTAAGGTTAGAACTACGCCTTCAGGGAGATTAGACAAATTAGAATTTTAAAAAGCAACACAATCAAGGGGCATAAGAAACATTGAAAGCGCACAATCAAAACATTCTGAAAAGGAACAAAAGTAAATCCCCAAAGGAGATGTGATCAGGTACCCGGGAGTGTACGTCGTACGCAACAACACATAAACATTAACAGCGCAGGAGGGGACAATGTGTAGATCGCATATGAATCCAGACGCTTAAAATAAACCTCTGGTAAAGTAGTGGTAGTGGTCGCTTTGCCCTCGGAACGAAGACGTTGTAGGGGACTAAGGAATGTTACTACTTAAGAATAGTTATGTTGTAATTTTGAAGACTTCCGTCTCTTATTTAGATCATTGCTAAATGCCATGTATAAAGTCAATCAGGACAGCGGGTTATGCAAAATTTTAAGTAAACATAAAGGTATAAAAGAAAAACGTGAAATGAATTTGTCACTGCATGACCGTCTCTTAAGGACATATGGCACACCCAAAATTTTGAATATTCACATCGAAGAGTTCCCCGAACCAGCATTTGTTATGTGTGTTTGTCTGTTCCAATTTTTAAAGTTATGATCATATTATAATTATTATCCATTTGTCCTTCATTGCTCGAAATGCTCTGATAAACAGTTATTATTTGGAAGTATTCTGTATTTCTGACTAAGAAGAAAGACAACTCCGATTTGTATTGAGAAGAAAGGAGGGGATCTCCAACAACACTAGGTTGCAGCACCCACAACAAAATCCCAAAACACCAAATGCAAAAAACACAGAACAAACACCCACACAAAGAGACGCAAGAAGAAGTACTTTGAAAATATTTCTAATTGAAAATGTTTTATGTCATCTTACACAAAGTTATAGACGGAAAGATATAAATTTCGTAGTTTAAATATAGTAGTAGTATATCCAATATATTGTATTTCAAATATGACGGAAAATTACCCACCAATAAAAAAATATTGAGTAATATTTTGAATTTGCCGTGGTAGGCAATGAAAAACGTCTGCATCAGTCAATCTGAACTTTTTTTTCTATGGTAACCACATCAAGTGTCACTTCACATAACTTTTACATACAATAAGATGAAACTGATTCAAATCTAAAGGATATATATCCTTTCACCGAATAAACAGTATGTGTCCCTAAGATACATTTTGGAAGTGAGATACTATTTTCTTGAAGTCTTTCCATTTACGATTTGAAAATAACCATTTCGCTCATACCTCATTTGGTCAAGGAAATTATTTTCTTCCTCAGAATGTACACTGGCTAGGGAAGCATTGTTTGCATCACATATTTCTGAAGCTGTTTGGAAGTTCACACCGCCATGACCCCTTCTGATAGAGTAAGAATAGGAACCTCTCTGTACCCAGCAATCTAAAGGCAAGATCAAAGTCAGACTCAACTAATATGATTGATGGAACGGGGAATAAGTACTAGTTTTCCAAGAGGAACATTTTAGTAAAGTCGCAGACTTTATAACCGAATGCTATTTTAGGAATAATAGGAACATATGTTAGTCAAATTGCAGACTTTATTACCGAATGCTATTTTAGGAATTTTGGATTTTAAGATATTAAAGACAACTTATGTATGCTAAACGTCTTCAAATTCAATAGCATCATTTATCATCATTTCATTTTATATTATCATTATAATTTTTCAAGTTGATACGCGTGAAGGAAACTAACTACATAAATATGGAAAGCAAAAGGGATGAAAAAATAAAGTAATGGACGTTTCAAATAACATCTTAAACCTACTTTTATAGTCAGTCATGACCATACCAAATACTTGTAGTCCGACAATGAAGGTAATCTTCCCGACAGTGTAACAGCGATCTCTTCGGAAAGTAATCATCCTTTCAAATAACTTGAAGGACCGCGTCGAATACTTTTCATTCATTCTCCAGTGGATTCAGATGTGTCCAAAACATGTTGACCAGAACAACTTTATTTTCTCCAAAACAAGTCATTACACAACTATAAATATTTCAGATCGGTGTTGTTATTGCAGTTTCATGTATTTCTGATACTATCATTATCGATGATTGAGGTAAATCAGCAGATTTACATTTTCGATTGTGCTAATCTTTCTCTTCTGTCAATGCCGTTTATGTTTTCTCAATACCCATGTACAGTATGTATAACATGCATCTATACAAATGAACTGCTTTCAATTTGTTAACGATTTCAAATCATGGAAGCACCCTATCATGTATATACCAGTAAATTAGAAGTAAAAAAAATAAAAAAAGGAAGCAAAAGTCATATGGTCGAAAATATGATGATTTCATTTTCAGCATCTCAAAGGAGCTGTTAAGATAAGGCGTAAAATCAGCCCTGAAAAGTGGAATTTTAAATTGAAATTTCAAGAACCTTTTTTTGGTAAAATGTATACCTATAAGGCATCCCATCAGAATATGAAGTTATTTTTTATCTGTTTTGCATAATATTGCTAATTTTTAGGTCAAAACTTATCTTTTTCTCATAGAAATCAATAGAAAACGGAAAAGTTTTATTGAACATTGTTCCCCCCGGATATACAGAAAGCCACTTTTACTGGAGATGTGTATCCATGATACAAATTTTTTGGCAAAGTGGGGTTCTGTATCTCCGGGGGGAACACTACCCCAGATACGAAAAACTAAAAATGGAAAGGGGGGTGCATTTTATAAGAATCGATCTTTTTGACCATTAAATATAGCACATTTGACTATTTTTCCTCTTAAATTCATCAGACATTGTGTACTCAATATGACTGAATGAAAGATACAAGAATTAGAAACGAAATAAGCAAGAGTGATGTTCATTTCTCCGTCAATGTGTATTTCGCGCTAAAAGGCTTACATTGTAGCCATTGAATGAAGAATAAGACCGTATTTTAAGTTCCGGATTTCATTATTTACCGATTAAAGGAGGTAGATCGTTCGAAATCTATTTCTGATACACAATGTAGACATATTTGATGTCTTTTAGCTTATATTTATCCATTTTAGATAAAATATTAAAAAATGTATACGTTTTTTGTCGATATTATCGGATTTTCTATCCGAGCACCCCTACCTCTTTCGACCTTAATTTTACAACCTTAAGAGTTCCTTAGCATAATGTAAAACATGTAAAAGGTCTGCAAATACATTATATTTCAATAATGATTCATGTTTTTCTGTGTACGATTCGCCATGCGGAAGAAATAAGTCACGGGATTCAGGGCTAAATACGGCCCTTATCTTAACAGCTCCTTCTCCCCTTTCTTTGTGGGTAGCTCATGACATAGATCGATCATAGCGTGTTTAGTATGTATTTTATTCATATCTATATGAATACACAGTGTCAGAGCAAGATTCTATTCTATCTGTGGTTTTACTATAGTAGGCTAGACGTCTGTCAGATTATCTTAATTTGCAGTCAGGAATAAGTCGGTAATAGACTGACGCCATTTGTATATTGGTGTAAGAAATTTGGACCATTGAATGACTGAATTCGAATTGAACTTGTGTCGTAAATAATATTGAACTTATATATCAGCAGAAGATGATGGATCTTCTTGGACACCTTGTCTGTTTCACTTATCGGTGATAACTTTTTTTTCCATTCGTTGAATTTCGTTTTACTGTTTTCAAATTTTGGTTCTCATTATTGCTCGTTTTACCTATTCAACCAAGAAATATTTTTTTGCATATGGCCATAATACAACAGAAACCACCTTTTCATCTTGTCTGTCAATATCATCAATGTGGTTGAAACATATGAACTACATGAATTTGCCGATGCAGCATCATGCGTTTTTTACAATATACTTTAAAGTTACGTACAGTTTCGCAGGGATCGAACTGTCAATAACGAAGTTTTACCGTAAATGGGTTTTGAATATTATCATTTGAACATCTATATATTACTTACATGCAATGCATCTATATATTACTTGCATGCAATCTGGAGACGCGGACTCTCCCCGGGTCTCACTTCGGAATGTTGTTCATTCCCGGGTTCGCAACCGTTTCGATGGTGCTTTGCCTTCTCGACTTTGAGACTGAATAACGATTAGGTACTTCTTGATGTTTACATTTTTTTGGTTTATCGGCGTAATTATTCTCGGATACATAGTAATTTGCATATACAGTATGTTATTTGCATATACAGTATGTAGAAATATGTCACGTATGCTAAGGCCAGAGTAAACATGATGCCACGATTAACCAACTGCTCGAGTAAACTTTACATCGTGGGATTACTACGAAACATGTAGTAAACCACTTGTATACATTTGCTTATTCACTGCCTTTTTGAAATTCTCACAAAAAGAAAAAATAACAACTAATTTACTGAAGGTCGTACTAATATTTCATTAATTGCAAATACAAGGTTGATCTCATGTGTAGATATGTTGCGTTCAAATAAGTACTGTCCGCGCAGCTCACTTCAGAAATCGGAAAATTGAAGTTTTCTCTTCTTTGTTGGCATATTTTCCAATTCAAATTTATACAGGGGGATAGATCTCGAACTCTCATAACTAACGGTGTATGATATATGTCTGTACGACCAATAGTATGATCACAATGAAAGAAAATAATTTTAGATAGGGAGTTTTCTATGTTAATTTAAGCATGACGTCGTCGACGTTCTCCATAGACTCAGTGTAAAACATCGCCGACGTCGGGCTAAAATTAACATAGAAAACTCCCTATCTAAAACTAATTAGTCGTACAGACATAGATCATACACCGTTAGTTATGAGACTTCGAGATCTATCCCCCGATATAAATTTAAATCTCAAAAATTGCCGACAAAGTAGAGAAAACTTCAATTTTCCGATTTCTGAAGTGAGCTGCGCGGACAGTAGGTTGAAGTAGACAATCAAACACTTTTCAACTTCGGTTGATCGTCCGTCTCTTCAATGCATTCGAAAATTTCTGTTATCAAAATTTCTTGAAATTTCTAAACCTTGGGTCCTGATGCCTCATATCTCACCAATCCTGCTACGTCTTTCGGTACATTTTTGGACATAATATTTTTCAGACTCTTTAGCCGCATTTTAATGTTTAGATTGAGGATCAGTACCCGAAACGTACATGTCTGGTCCATGCTGCAAATGCATCTGCTTTTTAAAGAAGCTATTGAATTTGAAGATGTTTAACATTCTAAGCATGACAGACTTGCTTCCTTTAAAAATTAACAAAAAAAAAAAATGGTTCATGGTTTGATCTTGAAGAGACCAAATGTAACTTTAAATTGTAATAATTGAATAAATGCAGGATGTTTAAAAAACAAAAAAGAAGAACATTTATTTTCTTGATAAATATTTATTATTGATATGTTCTTGGATTTTACAACTCGAGGAAATATGTAAAATAAAATGGTAGCATGATAGACATTATAGAATATCCATGGTGATGAACGAAGAACAGGTAAATTAGTATGTAACGAGATAAGATAAATGGTACGGAGTACATTATATGGTACACGATTGTTTAGCGGTTGTCATGTTTCTGAGGAGGATCGTGTCTTTGTTATGTATGATGGAATATGGACAGTGATGAGTTGGAATGATAAGGAATGGCACTTTGTAAATTGATTTATATTTGAATATTGCAATTGATTTTCTACAAAGGTAATACTTTATCAAATTGGCAAGAACATGTACAATACAAAATATTGCAGATAAGTATAGGCTTACATGTTTATTAGGAGCTGTCTTTTATGTATCCAGAGTCAATGAATGGCAAATGAATCGAAATCTAGTAAAATTCCTTCATTGTCTGTTTATCTGATACTCTGAACTATTATGGCCAGTTTGATAGAACTTTGTCTTATAAATCATGCGATTAAAATATGTCAGTTATGAACTCCAATTTTTCTCGAATAGACGAACCTCGTAAAATACCTTCCGACGGTTACAAAAATAGATCTGTCTAATATCACATAACTTTGTTCCGACCATACTTGTTTATCTATTTCAACAATTTTATTTGGTATGACATACTGTATAACTTATGTTTGTATACTTGGATACTATCTCGAAATTATATCATACGTAAAGAATACGTAGGTTATAAATTAGTGTAAACATATTTCATCTTAAATATATCCATAAATGTACAAAGTATCACTGTTTTTAGGAATATAATTTCTATCCAATATTCACAAATATGTATCATACACGGAGAGATCGTCAGGTTCATTCCTCACGTCAATAACTGAACTATTTGAATCATTGAGAGGATCTGTTTCATTATGTAATGATCTGTCATTGAAAATGTCATCGTTCACATCATCTAAACTGTCTTTCCTCGGTAGAATGAACCCGTTAGGATAAACATGTTCCGAATGTCTTACGTCCATTTCACTTCGGAACGAATGACCTAGATAATCAGCGTAAGAATCTGGGACAGGGGCTGACATCCGGGATAATAGTTTATCATTCAGGCCAGACCGCCATAAACGTCCACTAGATTTAGAAATTTTAGAGTTCCCGAAAGTGTCCTCGTTTGTATGTTCTACAGATGTCATGCCGTTTTCAAGTTGGTGCGCATGCTCCGTAACGTCGTTGAAATTGTTCGCTCCAGTGATATTTCCGTTTTGCTTAACTACCTTGATGGTAAAGGCTTTTACTGTTCTTGCGCTCAGGTGTGCCTTCAAGAAAAAATAGGAAAATACATTTAAGTTGATAATCGACGTTTAATCGTTGGAAAAATAAAATGTTCCTTACTCAAATGTTTCAGTGATTGATCATGAGATAACCACACCAATTACACCGCTTGTAGTAGATGGTCGTCCAAAGCTAGCTCCGGGTGCACAATGGTCTCTCTCGTTTTCATATTGCACTTTATATTTCAACTGTGTTATTACTTAGTCATCTTGGTGTAATTTCATCTTTTTGTCAAGTTGTCTCAGGCTATTTGTATGGTTGTTGAACGTATTTCGTTGAGCTTTAGGTGCAAATATCACCTGAGACTGATTTGTACAAGAAACTAGGTGTCAGGGAAAATATTTTCTCCCATTTGCCCCCATGTGCCCTCGCGTGACTTTTGACGTCGGCCGTATATGGCCGTATCCATATTGTGACGTCGTTATTTATTGTGACATCATGATTTTTGCACCTAAAGCGGCGACCTCTCAACAAAAACGTGGTTTAAAAACTCTTTTTTAAAATCATAATTCTTATCAAACTGATTAAGGCTAAGGACTACGCTTTATTCTTTTAGAATAAACCATTTTTGAGGGCACTGAAAACAAATATTCCTTTATTTTTTGAATTCGATAAAGATTTCATGGAATTTCAAGAAAGGCACCTAGGGAATGGGAGAAAAACGATCAACCATATGTTTGATGGATGAGAAAAGCCCACTCTCGGGGTCTGGTTTCTGGTCAGGGAACTCGGCAAGCCTCGTTCCCATGACCAGAAACCAGACCCCGAGGGTGGGCTTTTCTCATCCCACATGACAGCATATGGTTGATAGTTATAGTCTCACCCTGCAGGGTGAGATAAGCTCATTCCGGAAAAGCTTTCACTTGTAACGTCATACATAATTGCTGCGTTAGCCGGTCAAAATATTAAAAAGAATACATAAAAGCTCGTTTTTCAGCTCTTTTAGACAGTGAGAGAAAAATAATCAGTCCCCAGATGTTATCAGGGACACGGAAATCCAACCCTCGTGTCTAGGATTTGCTTTTGTCCACGACTCGGCAAGGCAAGCAAATCCTTGGCACTCGGGTTGGATTTCCTTGTCCTTGATAACATCTGAGGATAGATTCTTTTAATCCATATGACGCGTAGCTATGGGCAAACTCTATCCCACATGATGGCAAATGGGAGAAAAGTATATATTTTCCCAGTGTTTCCATGGATATCCCTGTCCACAGTGAGATGTATGTCTAGCATTGTATTAATGCTTAGCCAACTTCGGACAGACCCTATAATGTTTCACAGCAAACTTAATATTTTACTAGATATTACCAGAAAAATGACATACATGGTGTGTGAGCCTGGTACCGTGTAACTTGTGCCTCTGATGATACAGAATAATGGAATCCAGATAGGGGTAGGCTGGTTGTCCATATAGTACAAATTATCCTCGAAGTTAATCCTGTGATGATCTATCAATTCTGATGACCTAAAAGCATATCATTATCAAAATCCCAATCAATGCGTTTTCAACTTATAGAATATACTTTTGATAAACCTCTATAATGACAGTTTTTAAATATAAAGTGGCTCTATTAAAAAATGAAAAGTGAATTATGTGCAAAGATAAATACCAAAAATATATCCAAAGAGTTTTCTCATTCGTATAGAGTAAAATTTCTACAATATTAACAAATAAGTCTGTCAGTGTCATAGTCCCTTTCAATGTTACACTTACATTGTATCAGACAGACAAGTAAGGAAAGTATATGTCATAGTTCTTATACGACAGTGCAACTTGTCAGGCAGACAAAAAACAGGAAATAATCTTCAGCATGACCACCCTGCACTGACCCAGCGGAACAAACCCACAAGAAAGCGACACATAAATGACGTCAGACAAAACTACAAACCGCAAAAGGAAACACCAATATGCACTAGAACATCATACAAAGCAGACAAAAACAGTCGAAACAGACGTACACAAACATCAAACATTAATGGCAAAACATAAATGGACGGAGACCATGTGCGTCCGGCGCCGACCTTGAACTGTCATTTGCTAAAAGCAAATGTCGTGGTTATCTGGATTAAGTGCGCACAACCCTTCCATGTAGACAAGCAATGTTTGTCGATGTCAAAGTTCCTATACCGCTAGCACACTTTCCAGACATACAAGTAAAGTCTCTACAGTAAGTGTAAAGTCCTATTACCATAAAAGAAGGAAGGGGATCTGGTTGCAGTACCAATACCAAAACACCCAAATGCGAAAACACAAAAAAGACGAGTACAGCAACAGACGAAAAAGAGACTTAGGACGGTCATCTGTTACGCAAGTAGCAAATGGCGTGGTTATCCGAATTACGTGCACACAACCCTCCCACTTTTCCGGTTACCAAAAGGTATCGAAGAACGCACAATTGTAGTGTAAAATAACCTCCTCGCTGTTAGATGACCACACAAACAAGACAGCAAAACACAGGGGCCCAAGCAACACAAATGAATATGCAAGAGGATATAAAATGGGGCGTACGAAATACAGTCCGTGCTCTGTCGGCTGTAGTGAGCTCATGCATTTTATCATCCAAGGAGCCCGACTGACATTCAGAGAGGACAGATGGTCAGGGCCCTGTCTTCTCAAAAGAGGTTTGGACAAGGCCCTTCATTGAGTTCCGTCGTCACAGTCAGCTAGAGTGCAAGTGGTAAGAATGCGCTGGTACAAGACTGTAGATTCGTCAATTCAGTACCAAGCCTAGTGTCCGTCTGGTGACATTAGGATCACATCCACGGTTTAAAAGGCGTTTGATGATTCTGATGCATTTTCGATGGTTATGCCGTCTATCTCTGATCCTTCTCATTTTGTTTATCATATCACCATAAAAGGTAGGTTGTGCAATACCCACAGAAATATATTCTGTTGCTTGTATAGATCCGAATTTTAATAGAAGCTGACAGTATTTTCTATAAAATTTCCAAAACGTCTTAACTATTTTATGAAAGCGGAATCCTTGATTTAAAAGTTTCTTGGTAATTTGTAAATTTCTATTGTGAAAATCCAAAATATTAGTACATGATGTAAATGCCTTATAAATTGTCTGGGAACACCACCGTCAAGCCAGGGGAAATTTACTATGTTGAATCCAATATCATCTCTTTTGCCATAATCATACACTTGTATGAATCTTTCCGTTTACAATTTTGATATTTAGGTCCAAAAGTGGTGTTTCTGTGTTTGTAACGTTTGATTTATTAAGTGTTTTAAAATTCTTGTGGATAAATTTCATTTATATATAATTTAAAAGCAGGATTGCCAATAGTCAGAATATCATCCAGGTACATAGAAGTATTATCTAAACTTTACAAATCATTAAAAAAATCATATGAACACTAAATGACATTCTTGAAAACAGTGAGTTCACTTACCGTACAGATAAGTAAAGTCTATCTGTATCATAGTCCCTATACAATAGGTAGGTCCCTGGTTCTTCTCCTTTTAATACTGATTCTGCGTCTTCCTTACTGAATACAATAGCAGTGGCTCTGTAAAAAACAAAGATGAAAAAACTATGAATTTCATGGTTCGTTCATCAATTTGTTTAATTAGCTGTTTAACATTTTGCTTTCTTCTATGCATGAAAAAATGACCCTTACCTTACATGTACCATATACTGCATATTTCATATATTATATATTGAAATAGCAGACTTTGAAGCAACTTGGGAAATACCATTATAATGTTAAGATTTCTTGGTGTCAAAAGACGAGATAGAATCGATTTTCTACTCTTATAAAAAGAGAAAATAATAATTTGAAAGGAATGAGTGTCAAAATACACAAGCTATCGACCATTCATGACAAGTGCATAAGGAGGGTTCATTTGTCGGGTATTTCAGAAATATCCAGACCTTTCTTATTTCAAACCAATTGTTCTGTCAGACAAACAATCATGCTCATTACGGCATAATACCAGAACAATCCTATTCAGGTTATTGATCGAACAATGATAAATGTACGATAAGTGTGTTTATACGATGATATCATTGACATTCTATCTACCTAGACATGCAGAAACATGTATTAAGTTTCTCTCTAATTGTTGCCTAATTTAACATTCATCTTTCATACTTACATAACTAAAAGATTTCGTTTTCCGATATATAGACTGAAAAAAGTATTTCTGGAGAAGGAAAAGTGCGTACTGCATCATTTCTGACTTCTACAAGTAGAGCTTAAACTGCTTCAATAAGCAAACATTGTAAAAAGAACAAAACAAATAATAATACCGTGATAATTCACACTTTTGAATAGCTCTACAAATGTTTGGGTATGTGCATTAAATCGAGGCATGACGGTAGATTTAGAAAACCAATCGTATCAAATTGTGGAGCGGAGAGAGATTCAAGGATATGACGGGGACATTTCCTGCAGTCAAATGATACCAACACATCTAACATAAAGCTAATATGTATTTTGTAAATAACCTCGCAACACTGATCGTCAGAATAAGTGAACATTCTGCATGAGTCTGATAACGCTAGCAAAAAGATCATATGCAGTCGGAAAAAAAGCATATGAATTCCCAATCATATTGTCATTTCTATTCTGTTTAGAATGAAATGGATCGATAGTAGTAATGAAACAAATTATAGTGAATTCAGTGGTGTAGATTATACTGCAAACGGATGAATACTTGAAAATAAAGTGAGAAAAACGAACATACGGTTTACTCAAATTGTATCCACGACAAGCATCGATTAACTACGCCTACAGCTTGCTGATCTGGTTCATGAAACGTTCATGCACATAAAGGATCGACAACAGCTTGAAAACAACCCCGATACTCTCCCTCTCTCTCTCTGAGAGCAGAGTAGAACAACAACAACGAGAAAAGATGATTAGAGGAGAATCAGATCTTTTACACGACTTCCTGACAACGATCAGAGAGACATGCACAAATTATATAGAGGACAATAAATACTTATAGTCTTACTTGTATCAAACTTATCAAATCTACTTACTCTTCAACATCAAAACCAGACTTCATAAATTGACCAAAGATACAAAAAACCCAATGAATAATGAACATACACGGTGCACTCCTGGTCTAACTTGTACCAAACTTCTCAATTTCACCAAAGCCTGAGGACTGACTCATCTGATGATTAAATTCCCTACATTACTTTGAGGTAAAACTTCAGTTTTGAATATAACTTATATTGAGAGGATACCTCATTTGAAAGAATCAGTTTGTGGCGTATGATGCAAGCGAAATAAATACTTTTTAAGGTGGGTCTCTACCTGACCGTTTTTAAAAGTTTTATCATTTCCCAGTAGTTATTATGATTGAATCCAATTATTTTTACAATAAACATTTACTACTGACCAACATGTGTTAAATTGTTTTACCTGACAGTATTGTCTATTGAAGAATATTTGAAAATTCGACCATTTAATCATGAAACTTTATCAAACATCTTTGGAGGTTTAGGGGTACCCTTATGTAATACCCCAAATATTTTTCATAATGAAGATGTAACACTAATGTTTGGTCCTTTTCTATAGGTAACACCTTGATCTAGTGAAAGAAAGGCAAAGGCATAAATTTTGAACTGTTACTCTTTGTTAGAGTTCAAGAAATAATCTGTCGAAATTACAGAGAAGTTTTTGGGGTACCCTTATAGTTCAAGCAATAACTTGGCCTTTAGCAAAAATGTATGCCTGTACGTGTGTTTTACCTTATATATATATATTATTTTATTAAATACTGCAAAAATCTGGGGTTTTTTGCATAAAGTTGGATTTAGTAATTTTAGTAGTCGAAAATGCAATGAATCTATAAGGTGGTAGCCTTGTGTTTGGCAAAATATTATTCTTATTTACAACATACAATAACGTTTTACGTGCTACTTTTCTTTTATATTACTTAATTAAAGTAACTGGATATATAATATTCCTAATGTAAAAAGGTACCTTTCTATAATGTACTGTATCTTTAATGAAAACAGAATTACCTATCTATGTCTGTATTCATCACGTTATTTTGACCATTATGTATGGAAAATACCGTTAAAATGTTAAATCCACGAGTAGGGACCAACCTTTAAGTACTACACATTTTCTTTGCATGAAGATGCCTTTCTTTGGAACATTCACTTTTGAGATGACATCTTGGAAATGTTTCAAAGACCTTTCTCATTTCACTATTATTATCAAAATTCAAGAGATAGAGATAGAATTAATAAAACGGAAAATCCATTCAACATTACGAATTTCATTAATCTTCTCAGTTTTAAAGTAAATACCTGAGCCTCTGATGATGATGATTAGTGATGTTCACCTGTTTACTGACTCCAAATCCCATACGAATATCAGGTTATTTCCCTTTCTTACAATCTGTCATTCTCGAGTACAAATAATAGTTTCACTTCATTGCACCAAAATGTTTGAAAAGTTTTCTTACGACACTAATGTACAGTCTTCTTCTAGGTCCATTTTAAATTCAGATAGCAAGCTCCCGAGAGACTACCATATATATTGTTACTATCTATTCTTCGTTCCAAAAGTAGACTCCCTCAGCGTAAATATTGGCGCTGGAATTATTTATTATCCTCCCAATATCACCTCACCAGGGCAGACAAGTGAGACCAACTAGTAATCGAGTGTACTTGAGAAATGGGTGGCATTCCAATCGATTTGAATAATCAAATACTCCAGATATAAAATACGTAGATACACCTGAGTTTTACGTTGTCTTGTTGTATCGAAATATTTTTATATAGAACCGCAGACAAAAATTTAAAATGAAAAAAAATCCTGCATGTGATATGAGCGGATTTTTACCTGGTGGTTCTCAATCTTATTGATTATGTTTATCCAGGCACGTGTAGTGTATTGTTCTGTTAATAGTCAGCCAACACATGATGAATCAGAACTTTTCCCACCTTTACGGAATCAACATCTGTCTCACAAATCAATACAATCATCTTTTGAGCATTGTCCGACTTAAAGAGCAAAGACGACTATGTTATATAAAACACAGCAGTTTTACACCTTTATTGATTTTCACAATCAATAAATCGGATCGAATATTGTTAATATTTGATGTTTGTACGTACAAATTAGTAAGAGTGCATTAATAAACAGAAACCAATAGCTGATGAGTGATGTCAGTATCCATGTTTTTTTCAGGGGGGGGGGGGGGTCCTAAAGTCCGAATTTTTTGAAGAGCAAAAAAAAAAAAAAAAAAAAAAAAAAAAACGTAAAAAGTTAAAAACGCAAACACAAGAAAGTAAAGTTATTGATTGATGATTATCAGTTCTGTCTCTAATTATCAATAAAACAGGTGACTGGAGAGCAATGGCGTGCTTACAGCTTAAAAACTTTTGAATTTTCACATCATAGTAAGTTGATCAAATTGATCGTCAGTTCTAATATGTAAATACAATAAATGGCGAGCGATAGCGAGCCAGCGAATTTTTTTTATAGAATTGGAATAAAATTCACTATTCGTGTCTTTTTCAGTTTCTGTTCGTTTCCTTAGTGCCCTTGTTTATTGACCTAGGTGTAATGTATATGTGTTGTATATAGGAAAGCGCAGCATCATTTGAAAATAACGTACAAGTATGTAATAAATTCTGGCGAGCGGAAGCGAGCAAGAAAATTTTTGAAATACTGATGGCAAAATATGATCAAAATGAAAGATTTCTAATACAAATTCATGATATATTTTTCAAATATTATGACAACAAAAGGGGAATTGGGACTTAATCTTATGAAATATGCATATTAATAACAAAAATTTAGCAATGTTTCGAAAATTCCAGGGGGGTCCGGACCCCCCGACCCCCTCTGGATCCGCGCTTGCTTTGTGATTCTTATTTTCAACAAGTAAGAGAAAAAATCCCTTCAATGTAAAGTACTATCATATTATTATTACTGAATGCAAAGAAGGAAATCCAAAGAATTTTAGAGACGTTTGTTTCACGAAAACTAATTCACAAAACAAGTTGTACGATGCCATTTCAAAGTATAACTTCTATATATGCTACTGAATCGACCCCACAGGAAATTAGGAGCCAAGCACTCTTTGCAAAATGCACAAAGTTAGATTAGAAAAAATAAAACTAGAGGGCGCTACTAAAATACATATGGCTGTGTCTGAAAATCACTTCGGTATTTAATTTAGTAAACAATGATGAGGATTTACTATCCGAAACACGTTTCTGAGGCATTAAATGGTTTGGATTTTTTCAAGAAGGCAAAGAGTTGGAACACTTCCATTATTCTAAGTTCCTTAACGATGGCGTCTTTCCAATATTTTACTTCCTCGATGTTTATATTGACACTAAAATTCTCTTACATGTATACATGTCATAAACAATATAAGAATCCAGAATTACTCGTTAAAACAGTGAATACAGTCAAACAGAAAAGCCCGAAATCAAATTCCAAAAATCACAATCAAACGGCTGACACATTCTTGAAAAAAAGTATATAACAGAACATCCTCACGAGAAAAAAAAAACCAAAACAACAACAACAACAACAACAAAACCCGGACAAACAGACGGAGACAAGAACACAGCTCCTTAGAAATACGAAAGACAACTTTATCTTATTAATAAAGATATTTACGTCAATAGGCTTATGATAAAAGCAATTATAAGATAGTTCAAACATAGATCAAACTTTAATATCAGGGTTAAATGTCTATAGATTTGTAATTCTTCATCATGTGTACATTTGTATTGTATAAATATAGATAAAGGAAACCCGTCCAATAGCGTTTCAGTTTTGTTCCTAGTCAAATACCACCATTTTGAGTAGAATGAAACTATTAGATAATAGATTGATTAAGAATTCTTATAATCTGTTCTGGTAGGTAAAAAATATCTCTAACGGAATCTGTCATTTGTTAAAAATGAACCCTCCAGGAAACTACCGAAGATTTGCAAAAACGTGATAATTTAGAATTTTCCCCATTTTTGCATTTGAACCATTTCTTGTTGACTACTGACTAAAATGGCACCGAAACACCACCATCATAAGAAGACACTTTATGCCTCACAATTACAGGGAAAAAGACTTACATTGAAATTGAGGGCTTTATTCCGAAAAATTCTAAATTGCTGAAATTAAAAAAAAAAGCAACATTTTTCAAAATTCTAGCAGTTTACTGGAATGACAATTACATTCAAATTGATCCCATATTTGTGTTCAGTTATGTCTTGACATTGTAATGTGTGAAGTGAAATGTTTATACTTTTCTTGTATTTTGCAAAATTTGTATGATAACAGCGTACCTGTTGGCTGAATGTACATGTATACGAGAAATGGTAGTGTGATTCTATACTTTTTTTAGCAGTATATATATATCGATCATTATCAGTCTTAGGCATGGTCCATTTGATATTCAGGGGGGGGGGGGGGGGGGGGGCTTGGGTTTTTTGTCGGAGCAAGATTATTTTTTTCGCCCCGGACCGGGGCAAAATTATTTTTTTCTGGCAATGTTGTTGCAAGGAAATTTTTTTTAACAAAGTGATGCACATATTTAAATTATTATATTAAGAATGTTTGTGTTTTATCAATAGAAATTATTTATATTATTACTCAAAACTCTAAATATTAATATATTAGTTTTATTTTATGCAAAGTATTCAATTCACTTTTAAACAGAGAGATAAAAGATTTTTACAATACAAATCTCAATATTTTATATAAGGTACAACTATATAACATGTATAAGAGGGTCTGAGGGGAAGGTCTCCTAGACAATTTTTTAAATGTTACTAAGAATTGTAAATTAGTGAATAACAGAAGTTCTCCTTCCAAGCTTACAAGAACATGACTCTATGGGATACATACAACATATATTAACAGCAATACATAAATATTGATAATATATTTAAGCTTTTATGGAAGCCCTTGTTCATTCACATACATGTATAACTTTTGATGTCTTCAAATATATGAACTTGCTATTAGTAAATAATATTGTGATTGAAAACTATGGCGAGCGAAGCGAGCCAAAAATTTGTGATACAATTTGAAAACTGCGGCGAGCGAAGCGAGCCGGAAAATTTTCAAGAATTTTAGCAAAATTTTATGGTAATTCTTCAAATTCAGATTATTTGTAAGAGCAAGATTATTTTTTTCTGTCACACCATAAGCAAATTTATTTTTTTCATCAAAATTGAGAGCAAAATTATTTTTTTCGAAAAAAACCCAAGCCCCCCCCCAGAATATCAAATGGACCGTGCCTTAAATTGCTTTTAATACGAAATCAAACCTTGCTCGCAAAACAAACCATTGAATAAATACTTTCGATTGCCACTATAACTCATAAAAGTATTCTTGATAGAAGTCCAAAGCCTTTTGGATTTGGTTTGTTTTGCGAGCAAGGTTTGATTTCGTATTAAAAGCAATTTAAGACTGATAATGATCGATATATATATACTGCTAAAAAAGTATAGAATCACACTACCATTTCTCGTATACATGTACATTCAGCCAACAGGTACGCTGTTATCATACAAATTTTGCAAAATACAAGAAAAGTATAAACATTTTATCAACAAAAAAGTTTCATTCCAGTCTTTTTTGTTGATAAAATGATCACACCAAGACGATAAACCTTCGTATTGATATTTTTGTGGCAAATGGAGGGAAGTGTTTCCATAAAAAAAATAATCAACTATGCAACGCTTCGTCTCGAGATGTCTTCATAAAAGCTGATCATTTAGAAGAAGGGTTGGGATCTTCAACCAGACGTTACGTTTGGTATGGACTGATAACGACTTTAAATGGTGGGCACAGCGAACACACATGGTGTAATATAAAATGACATCACGCTTTGGAGAATGCTGAATTTGTTCTAGTTAAGACATAGATGCAATTGAATCACAGATAACCTCATTCATTTTCCAGTCAAGTCTAATGGAGATCACTGGACGGATTTGGTTAAAGGAAATACTTCCTCTTTCTCGGCACCTGGTCTCGCTCTCTTCCATTAAGTTAAATGACTTTCATTTGATTGCTTGGTTTTCCATTTTTACCTTGGTTTCTTTTGCCTTTTCGATTATGCGCTTTTAACTCTAAGTGGTAAGTTTTTACGTTTTCAATGATCATGTTTTGTCATATATTCCAATTATTTGACTCCCAGTGATGATCCATAGCTGATCAATGTCTCCTTTGTTTTATAGAATTCGATTGTACATTTCGTAGCTTCTATCGTTTCTACCTTGCATACATCAAAATTTAGAATTTTTTTGAGTGTACAAGAACATCATTTGCGAAACAAGTATACACTTGACTCAAATGTGCAAATACATACCATGTACTTGAAAATATGAAACATCTACAAATCTAAAAAGCAAGACCGATATACACGATATATATGCTTGATGGTTACGACTGTTTATAAGAGAACATTTTTCGTCACAGAAACGCTTGGCTCGGAATAAAGGGCTATCACACACTCGCACGACTAATAATCAATTTGCTTCAATCATGAGATCCCAGACTGTCTCATATTGAATGGTCAGAACCATTTTTTTTTTTATTTATTGTGTTTGACAGAAGCAGGTAATAACCGCCATCAGGACTAAGTGTCAACATCAAAGTACAAAGGCACAACAAGCATATACGATTCATTAAAAGGAAATGAAATAACCATCCTCAGTCAGTGCCAGATAGAACCCTTCCCATTATAATACAGACATTGGTTTCCTTTGTTTTGTCCTCTCCTAAAGTTTATTTTATTGGTACAGATCTTCATTGATGTTGTCATTTATGATATTGGTGAGATATACGTGTTATACAGTATGTCGGTTATTACATAGATAGAATATCAACTTTAGGTCATGATTTTATTCAGAAAATGTAGGGTTAGTACCCTTTATCCACTTCACATCATCAATTTTGTCTTTCGTATCTGAGCTAGTATCAAAGTGTTAAAGTTTTCCCATGGTAAAGTCCTTTCAAAATTAAAACAAAGAGTTTTCAATGAAATAACATTAAACAATGTTAGACAAGTAATATAACAAGAATAGTTGGGTTTTCCTTCCCCTGTGCCGATCGATCATTCTAACTTGCCTTCTAACTTGACATCAAATAGTATCAAATATGAGTGAGTGCAAGTCAGACACATGGACCAACCCTGAGTATGCCTGAGCAGTGACGGTACTATTTGGGATAAAAACATCCCAGTTATTACTGTGCTATAAAAGAAAAGAAACCAAAGAATACGATTATAGAGGCTGATATAGTGAGATGCGCCTTGAGAGCCTTTCCCTTTTCTATCAAAGAAGACATGGACCATGTAAAGAGAACACTCCATTGTAAGGAACACAAATACGAAGTCAGAAAAAGTCAAACTGGATTAAGAAATATCTTGATCACCAAAGGATCATAATCTGTATTGCAACCTACTCAGGACGTCCGTACTCCATAATTATATTTAGTGTAGTTAATCAGATTACTCTCACAGAGCATTCAAACTTATCTGAATATATAAAATAAACATAAATATACATTTTCAAGCGATCAGTGAATGAAATTCAACACAAAATAAAACGTCATAAACAATGGGCATACAAAAGCATAACAAGTAACAAATCAAACAGAACAAGTGAAACATTCTGCAAAGAAGCAAAAGTGAATCCCCAATGGAGACGTGACGAGTGCCCGGGAAGAGTAAGCATCTCCCGCTTGCTAGCATGACCCATAACTTTCAGCCATTCAGAAAAAAAAAAGCCGTTAAATATGTAAAATTCGTTGTTCATAAATGTATGAATTAAGGAACAATTGTTTGCGAGTAAGATGATAAATGTTTCGTCTTAAACTTTAATCTGTTTTTCTATTCATAGAGAGCTGAATCAATCCTTCCTTAGACTACAACAACTGATTAAAGAATTGATATCTATTTCATTGTGGGTATTAACGTCACCAATCCTACAAATGTGATTATTTTTCTGATAAAGATGAATGTAAATGATCAGTAAATAGTGGTAAAGTAGAAATCGTAGATAAATTTGACACTGACTACTTGACCCCCGTCCCCTTACTTTATCTCCTTGGCAGACCACTTGAGAAATATAGAGATCTTTAGCTTTATGAAAGGGGTATGAACTATTTACCCGTTAATGCCCGTTTGTGTGCGTACTATTCTTTTTGAAGGATTAGTGCCCGAGCGTCAGCGAGTCGCTATTTATCTTCCAAAAGCAACACTATGAGAGAACAGTACTCACACAAACGGGCATAAATGGGTTTAGTGCATCACATGACTTCATTCAGAATCAGTTTCATTATACTTCGGATATAAAAGAAAAGTTTCCTTAATTTTCCCAATTTCGTCTACATTTATAAACTGTTCATAACGTCATAATAATCGCTGAGGGACGTAAAGGCAATAGTACCGAGTGAATAGCAAATGAAATTCCATTCCAAGAATTTATCATTTGATGCACAAAGTAGTGATACATTATTTTGCAGTTGTCGTTCTTCCATATTTTGCAGTTTCGATCAGCTAGAAGTATATAGAGCATGAAAGCCCTCTTTCCTCAGAGCAAATGCTTTGTTTGAGATTTCTCTGAAATTACGCATAAACTGAGATTGAAAAAAGTCTTACAGAGGCGATGAAAGAATGCTGCATCTCGGGAATTTTCCGATACTGAAATTGAAATCGACACTAAACATCGTCAACTATAAAGCAAAGTACTAGTAGCACTGTCAATTTAGAATATTTTTGAATCGGGGAAAAATAAGAAGAATAAACATCAAAGAAGTACCTAACCGTTATTCAGCCTCAAAGTCGAGAAGGCAAAGCAAAATCGTGAGAATTCCCATCGAAACGGTTGCGAACTTCGGAATGAACAACATTCCGAAGCGAGACCAGAAATCATTTCAGCAATTACATGTACATTAAGCCCCTGTCACACCTTCACGTTCTGGCATGGCGTTCGCACTACGACCGCCAAAATTGAGCGAAACGTGGCGTGAACGTAGTAAGGACGCGGGGAACGTAGTAAGAACTCGCTGATACGTATTGAGGTCGTAGTAAGGATGCCGACGAACGTGCCCGTACGCCGAACCACCACGACCGTTTTGAACTGTTCAAAACAGTCGTAGTGAGGACGCGGTGATAACAGAACGTGTTAAGGACTACTTGCGAAGGTATTGAGAACTTCATGGACGTATCAGAAACGTGTCGCGAACGTACTAGGGTCGTAATATGGTCGGCTGAAACTTTTACATATAATCATATGGAGATCGTCACGTCTCTGTCGTCCTTACCACGGTCTTGATTTTAGAGGTCGAAAAAAGCAAAATAGATCTCGTACAAACAATTCATCCATTGAACGTGTTATGATCGTTGCATGAACGCAGTAAGGACTTAGAGAACGTAGTAAGCACGTCGTACTATCGTAACACAAACGCCTTCGTCGTAGTGTGAATTTGGGGCAGATCGTAGTGGGAACTTGACTAAACGTATTACAGACGGGAAGGACGCGCTACTAACGTGTTACGGACGCAAAAGGTCGTGTTGCGCACGTATTGGAGTCGTCAATTATTGTTTCGGAGAGCCCTTCTGGCTGGAAAACGCCACATTCTCACTACGTTCATGAAAAATTTCAAGGACTTCAAGGACGTGGTAAGAACGTCTCGAGAGAACGTGTAGGTGTGACAGGAGCTTTATTTCAATTTTTAATTTCCAAATTGCAATCTATCTTATAATGTTGATAGTACGATAATATTGCGTCCAAACACTAAGGAAAATGAAATGTCTAATCCTGATGCCAAGGAGTAGAATATATATTTTTAAATGCAGTATACCTTGCATTGTATTTCGATAATGAATCCTCGGCAATGGTACTTAAGGTCATTAAAAGATGTAAATAAATTAGATATATTAATAATCAAAAAGTTAAATCGCTACTTTCTACACAATGTCACTTTCAGTTCTTACTGCTGGGGTGATCAGTAAACAACGGTATGTTCAGTGAAAACTTTTAGGTCAAGGTTTCCGCGTTCATAAACTAGAAAAGACTTTCTGGAAATCTTACAAAATTAATTGTCAACTTCTTTTGAAATTCGGACACATACAAGCAACGGAGTAAATTACTTGGGGTATTTCTCGATCTATATTTTATGGTGACATGATCAAAGGTAGACAGATCCTGTTAGAATTATCAAAAGCCTTTTATACCGTGGATATAATCCTTCTGAAATTTTCATAGGTGGCGCCACACTAAAGAATGCGTTATCACACATACATCAAACTGTACACACATACATCACACATACACGTGGTATCACACTGACATACATCAAATGGTATAGTCCGCCAGGGCATTGTCAAGAAACCTACAACTTTGCCTCTTACTTTAAAAGATAAAACTTCCAAAAGATAGATTTATACGTATTTTTCTGACTGCGTGGAATTTATCCAGAGGATGTATTCAGATATATTATCGTTAGAATATCTATCAAAATATAAAAAAAAACTTTCAAACACAAGTACACTTTTAAAGTCAAATTCTCAAAATACTATGCTCGTATAACAAATCAGTGTCGGAAAATTTGAAACATTGAGTTCATCCCATCAATTCTACTCAGAAAATAGAAAAAATCTTTGAACAAGTTTAAGTATAGCGAGACAAAAGAATATTGAAATTTAGACTTTTAGTCACTTCTAAGTTTATGGTGCCGGGCCCAGGCTAAAAACCTATGTAACACCAAAAGATAGTAATTTTGATTCCAGCTAAAGACTCGATCACAAATATGCTATAACCTCTAGATCTAATGGACTGCTCTTGACGTCTGATTAAGAGAGGAAAGGGTACCATAAGGTTATAGAAGATTTCAATTATCACGATGTATCATTCTTTTCACATGAAAATATATCAGAATCAATCTGTAAGCTGACAAGTACTGGACAGCGCTGACCTGCTGACCGAGTAACTGAAATACCTGTATATAAATCATGTAATATACATGTAAGTACATTAAGGGCTCATAAAAATCATACAGTTCGCATGATAGATAGATAATGGTGCGAATAAAGAAAGGCAACTCTATTTGGACTTGAGATCCATTCTGAGATACAGAAAATCAAAAAGCACTTGATTTGATATTAATTTTTCTCAAATGTACAGAAGTTAAGTAACTAATTTCATAAATAAACAAAAGAAATCATTATTATCAAATGTCAAAATAAAAAACTCATCATATTTAAAATCCAATATGGGGAATTCTTAACATAATTTGGTTTTTAAATTATAAATAAGTATTTTTCAATCAACCATTTTTTTTTACTTATTCAAGTTATTTATTTTGTTTTTATTTTATCTCTGAACATTCGCGTGGCCACACAGTGATTACAACGACGGTCTACTTAGCATGTTGTAATTGAGATTTTACACGATCGTGTATCTATGTTAGACATGTATAACATAATCCCCGAGGCTATCAACATATACAGGCATGAAGTACTGTATCAATAACAACTTTCCAGCTATATTCATCACTCTAAATGATAATCTTAACACTTGAACTCTTTCAATTATATTTCATTTTTCATATTGTCACCAAAGTTTTTATTTCGGTTACTGTATCATAGTGTCGTTAACTCTAAGAAAGAAGCCGATTTTAAAGTTTGTCTTCTTGTGCAAATACGAAACAAATATACTATCTGAATGTTCGCCTTTTTATATGTTGCTCAACGTGTCAAGTACGACATCAGTTTTCGTTCTTCCCAAAATAAATCAAAATGCTTTGCGAGAAATATTTTTTAATTTGAAATTGTTTCCTTTAATCAAGAAATGAAACTATGTGAAGAGAAGGAAGAGGAAAGGAGAAAATCTACTTACTTTGACGTTTCAAATACGGTAATAGTTCCAGGCATGATTTCTTAAAATTCTATTGCATCTAATACATCAGTTATAATACTATAAATGTTTCCATCAGTTCATGTCTTGCAGTTTGGCAGAACACATTACCCAGAAATGAACTTCTAGCATCTCACACACTGGTGTGATTCCTCCATGTCCGAGGTCCGGTCAAGTGTCATACATGTCTTTTACATTCATTGACAAGCAGTGATAAATAGGGATTATTCTCTGACACTTTGGACACAGTTAGTGCCCTTGTTCATTCATACCAACAAGTCTTGTATCAAGGAAGTGACTGAGACGTACGACGTTCTATCCTTGAAAGAGGACTAGTTAGTTAGTACATGCACTAATGAGCAAGTTTCCTACAGCAATTGGAGAGAGAGAGAGATATTTTCCATATTTAGGCACGGTCCATTTGATATTCTGGGGGGGGGGGGGGGGCTTGGGTTTTTTGTCGGAGGAAGATTTTTTTTTCGCCCGGAAACGGGGCAAAATTATTTTTTTCTTGCAGAGTTGGAGCAAGGTATTTTTTTAAACAAAATGATGCGAATATTAAGAATATTTGTATTTTATCAATAGAAATTATTTGTATTTTTACTCAAAACTCTAAATTTTAATATATTAGTTTATTTTTATGCAAGTATTCAATTCACTTTTAAACAGATATATAAAAATTTTTACAATACCATTCTCAATATTTTATATAAGGTACATTTATATAACATGTATAAGAGGGTCTGAGGGGAAGGTCACCTACATGTAGACTTAGATGTAGAATTGTAAATTGGTGAATAACTGAAGTTGTCCTTCCAAGCTTATAAGAACATAAAATTAGACTCTATGGGATACATGTACATGTAACATGTATTAATAGCAATACATAAATGTTGATAATATATTTAAGCTTTTAAGGAAGCCATTTTTTCACTCACATACATGTAAAACTTTTCATATCTTCAAATATATGAACTTTGCCAGAAATAAATAATGTTTTGGAAGAAAACTATGGCGAGCGAAAAATATTTGAGACAAATTGAAAACTGCGACGAGCGAAGCGAGCCGGAAAATTTTCAAGAATTTTGGCGAAATTTAATGGTAATTCTTCAAATTCAGATTATTTGCAACAGCAAGATTATTTTTTTCTGTCACACCATAAGCAAATTAATTTTTTTCATCAAAATTGAGCAAAAAAAAAAAAAAAAAAGAGCAAAATAATTTTTTTCGAAAAAAAAAAACCCCCAAGCCCCCCCCCCCCCCCCCCCCAGAATATCAAATGGACCATGCCTTACTTAATCTTTTTTTTTTTTAGAATGTATAGATGTAACAAATAAAAGCATGATAGTTAACTCGATCTTTTGAATAACAAACAATGATCATCAAAGTCCTCTACTCGATATTTTCCGATAAGTAGAATATAAAAATTACATGTATATGTAAGTATAACCAGTGAAGAAAGTCACACACACACACAACCTCACACACACACCCTATCCCATCATCACAATCAACGGACAAACATTTTGAGATAATAACACAACTCCATTAATATACGAAGGATTACACTCTAGAACGGAATATAGGTGGCGCCACTCACTGCACGTACAACTTTACAAGGCGTCGTACTAGAAGGAATAAGAAATTAGGATAAGAAAACTTTCAAACATATATTCTGACTGTGTGGAAGTGATCAATAGAATGTATACCGTTCCAAAAAAAAAATCACACCACTATTTCCGTATTACCTCTAGCCAATTTGCATCCTTTTCAATGCACTCTCACAATTGAATGAATGATTTATTTTAGATTTTACTCATCTGACTAAAACCCCTATCACACTTTTACGTATCGGTCCACGTATCTACGGCGTATCAAGATACGTGGCAGTAAGAAAGGAACGCAGCAGCAACGCAGTAGCAACGCCAGCTTACGTAGCGAGTACTCTTTGAAACGTAGCATGATCTCTTGATACGAAAGAGTGCCACGTTTTTTTAAGTTCGCACCTAAAATTACGTAGCACATACGTAGCAGCTTCCATACGCCGTGTGTACGTAGCACGAACGCAGTGCAAACGAAAGAAGCGCAGTAGCAACGTAGCAGGAACGTCGCTAATACTCCTACTACGCAGTACGAACGAATCACAAACGCAAGCGATATCCCTATGGCGTACGTGCTACGTACAAGGCGTTGCTGATTCGTACCCGCGGCGTTCTTTTCTTATCTACTACGTATGATACACGTTTCAATTTCTTATTTTTTGTTTCTTCGGTGTACTCCGGCGTATGCATGGCGTACGAACTACGTTCTTTTCGTTCCTGCTACGTAAGAGCTACGTTGGTGTTGCGTTGTATGAGTATCTGCTACGTTAAAGGAGTATCGATCATTCCACCTCGGCGTAAAAGGTGTATCTTCTATGTTTTTATGAACACATGAATAAAATCTAGGGGGAAAATAAAGTTTTGAACCTATTAAGAATGAATCAAGATTAATTATACCGTATAATTACAAACTTCCACTAGATCAACCAAGCAGCTTTATTTCATATGGCGAACTGAGTCTAAATAAAGTATGCGCTAATTTCAAAGGGCACTTTGATAGTACCGTTTACCCTTTTTGTGTTCATATTATTTTAAGTGGTAAATCGAGAGAAATAATATTTGGCAACCAAAGAATTTTTTCATACGAATGTGAACGCCACGACAACGCAGCAGAAACGTCGCCAATAAGAAGACTACGTAGCACCAACGTCGTACTTACGCAGTAGAAACGCATTGAACGTCACACGTACGTGCCAAACGCCGCACGTACGTGTTGGTAGGACTCATTGGTACGCTGCTCATACGTGATAGAAACGCCTCTTACGCCGTATAAACGTCGCACTTACGCCTTGGACTTCTGAGAAGGACGAAATACGTGGAAGACCTTTTCGTTTCTCTTGCGTAAAGAATTATGGCAAAAATACTCCTCTTACGTAGCTGATACGAAAAAGTGTGATAGGGGCTTAAGAGTCTGTTCTTGCATACATCTCTTTTTCGTCATGATATTTGAATCGAAAAAGCATATACCTTAGCTGTATGAATAAGAGAAATGGTAGACTAGTGATTCTATACTTTTTTTGAGTAGTATATTTCGTTAGAAATACTAACCTTATCAAGATATTTCACTGTATGATCTCTACTGTTAAAACGAAATTGAATTTGAAGACGTTTAATATTTGTACCACTTGGTGAGTGTCACTGCTGGTACATTTTTGTTAGACCGAGAACAGGCCAAAATTTTATTCTTGAGTTGGTATTTTGAATACCAACACAAAAATAAAATTTTGGTCTGTTCTCGGTCTACATTTTTGTAAGTCAAGTTAGATCAACTTTCTTCAACGAATTCGAAAATTTTGTTTATAAAAAAATCTTGCAATTTCTAAAACGTGGGTCCTGTAGCATATCCAACAAATCCTGCTACGTCTTTTGGTACATTTTTGGACATAACAATTTTCACACTCTTTGGGCGTTATTACATTGTTTAAATTGAGGATTACTGGCGGGGGTTACATGTAAGTAAACGAAATCCATCTTGCTTAATGTTCTTTTTTTTTTAAATGATTCTTTTGAATTTGAAGATGTTTTAAAACATTCGTTGTAGATGGCGCTACTTTAAATAGATAATAATAAATGAATAAATCAAAGACGTACACTTTATGCAGTGATTTAAAAGCCGGACATAATTATTTCTTGAGGAATCTGCTATCAAAATATATGTCAGGCATTTGAGAATCCTGATAAGTAAAAAATAAAGTGTTCTTATATGATGAAATTGTATGTCTCACCAGGGGATTCTCGAAACTCTCAGATTAAAAAAATCTTAATTTGACGCTAGCGAAAAGACAATAAACAATTATTTCAAGCTTATTTATAATATTGATAAATCCTATAAAAGGCAAAAGAATTAAGAATTAAATTCAATAAGTAAAAAGTATTGATATGTTTCACAAGGAAAATCACTGCTGCACCTGTACAGTATAGCACTACGTCTCCACTACTTAGGTATTTTAAAAAGTCTTCGTGACTTTGGTTTAGTATGATATAGAAAGGAAAATAATACCACGTGGAATTAAACAGAAATCTTCCAGAATATCGAGATAAGGCACCCACTATCATCCCTCCCGAGCACATTGTTAAAACGTGAGGCCAGTGGTTACCATTATATAAATCTTAAAATTTCTGCCTATAAAAGCCATGAAGATTCACCATTGGCGTACACAACAGCAATTTCTCTGGGAGATTTAATACACATTTGACAATGTATTTAGTTTTACCACTATTGGCCGTTTTGGAGCTCTCCTCAGCCTTCCTCATAGACACGTTTTTAGGGAAGGGTCCTGTTACTGTGGTCTCCACATTGGATACTCAGAAATATCTAGGAAGATGGTATCAGGTAAGCTAAATCGAAATATTTATTAAAATTAAGATTTTATTAATTTTTGAATTTCTAACCGCACTGTAAGAGAAAGACTGTGCCAAAGAGTAGTAAATATATTCTAAAGAGTGTAACAATGTTTAATACCGATATTTCCATTTTGTTTTAAAATAATGATTAACAGAACCAATTCATTAAATAAGAATTAAAAATTTGCATATTTATCCATCCTCATTTTACAAATAAATCATTATTTAAAAAAAAAAGTTCAAAATCAATTAATTTCTCTTCAAAAAAGTTAAATAGAAATTACTTTTCAGTAAATGTAAACAATACATAAAATTGGTTTCAGATGTATGGAAGCAACTCTATATATCTTACTTTTGAGAGAAATGCTTACTGCGTCACAGCTGATTGTAAGTAATATTGCAATGGAACGTTTTTCAAAAATATTGCACAATGATATTTTAAACGTTTTAAAATTCTATATAAAAATATATCAAATAAAAAATGAAAATAAAAAATATTGTTATGGAAAAGTAAATTGAATGGAAAACAGCAGATGATTAGATTCATTATTTATTTAATAGCCATTCTCTGTAAGGACCAAAGTAGTTCGGCACGGCATGTCATGGATTTTGATGATTTTCGGTATAATGGGTATATATAGAGTACTGACCATGAAAATAACACTTTTCATCCAATGTGACCTCTGGTTGCCATGGTGACGAGGTCATTCTATTTATAGCACTTTTGGGACCATGAAATAAGCCAGCTCCGGAGACTTCGTTGCCATGGATACCACTGTAACAGCTTGTTCATCTTTATTAAATCTATTCTTCCTTACTTCCATTCTTACTTAGTACACTTAGTTATGTGATATGTATTACAGGAAGCTTATAGTATTAAGCCAAAATAAGTCAAAATGAAGCGAAAAATAGAGGTGAAAATAAGGGCCAATTTAGTGTGTTTTTGACCATTTTCAATCTTAAATATCACAAAAGGCACCAATAGGAGACTAGTGATTTTCATCAATGGAAATGTATGTTTATTGACAAATAAAATGAACGAAAAATTGGAGTGGGTATTTAAGAGTTTTACCTAAATTCTGTCGTCAAAGACCGTTGCCATGGCAACATTAGACCTTTTTGCTTGTTTCATATTATCTTTGAAATTGATTTTATTCCTCTTTAGAGTTACATAAGATTGTCATAATGTATGCATGTATAGATATGACTTGTATCTTTTACATAAGAACAATTAAAATGTTCAAGGTCATTGGCTTGATGTTCAAGGTCATTTATACTTTGAGACGTAAATTTTGCATAAAATATTGATTTTTTAATTTTTTTGTTACCGATTTTAGTGATTTTTTTATTTAAATATTTTCATAGGTCATATATATTATGAAAGCACATGAATATAAGAAAGACAAATCTTAGAATTTATTGAATTGTAGCTATTCAATAGGAAAATATTTTTCCGTCAAAAAAACAAGAAAAATACAGATTTCGTCCCTTTTTTATCAACATACTCACCAAGATTTTAGATATTCGAAGATGTGAAGAAACGTAATCAATAGTTCTAAGAAATAAGTGATACATTTATCATTTATGGCAAATAACTGTTAAGTTCAATATTCCAAGGTTTCTAAAATATTGACACCTTCATTTTATGAAAAATCAGGATTTTTCGTCAAATCTGGTCACTTAAAGTTTAATGACCTTGAAAATTCAGTGGGTGACCTTGAAATGTTTTCAAGGTCATTTTTATATCAAAACGCCTTTGATAGATGTATACATGAACTTCTGTTCCAATATCATGCGTAGATAGTTTGATAGAGGTTGTGTTTAAATTCATCGTATTGAAACCTTTCAGCCAATTGTTGCCATAGCAACTAAATTTGATGCTGCTTTGCATATAAAAGGACAAATTAGCCCAATTATTTTTTTATATTCATGTAGAGTTCAAAGATGATACTAATTGAATAACTACAATTTGGACTTCAAAAATTGGTGCTTTTATGAAATTTTCAACCTTGTAAAACAGTAAAAACATGCAAAAAAGGGTCTTTGAGTGCCCAAAACAAAGCCTTTTGATACCCTGTTTCTGCCCAATTTTTCATCTTGTATACATAAGGCATCCGAGATGAATGTAAAAAACTTTACAAATATGCGTAATAATAAGGATTCAAAGAAAATAATAAAAGCAATTTAAGATTTAAAATGTACCTGTTTCCATGGTAACGAAGCCTACAAATATGCCTTGTCCTATAGATTTTCCCGATTTTTGAAACTTCAGACACGGTTACCATGGCAACGACAACCTTTTTGAAAAAACTGGGGTTGATTTACATACTAGTACTTCATATTGAACTTCCATACCAAAAATCTCAAAAATCCATGACATGCCGTGCCAAAATGTTTTGAAATTCTTTGGTTCTTACAGAGAATTGCTGTTAATTATCTATTCATGACACATTTTGTTGAAAGCTAGCTTTTCTATTACAGATACTGTAGCAAACGATGGCACTGGTCGTATCAAAGTACTGAACTCTGAGACTTTGGGATCTGGTAATGGAGCCAAGAAAGTCATCCACGGTTACGCCACGCCCACCAACACAACTGGAAAACTCACTGTTAATCTGGAAACTGTCTTCTTCGATGCCCCTTGTAAGATCTCTCTCTCTCTCTCTCTCTCTCTCTCTCTCTCTCTCTCTCTCTCTCTGATGAGCAATCTACTACAATTTCAACGTCAGAAAATACTCCATAACTACTGAAAAATTATTAATCTTTATGTTCCCTCATATCTGGTTTTGCATTTTTACAGACTGGGTGGTGAAGCTTGGCCCTGCTACATATGGCTCACAGAATCTGTACCAGTACGCCATAGTTTCGGATAGTGTCCGAGCTACTTTGTTTGTTCTTGCCAGGGACCCGGACGTGTTCAGACAGCAGTATGAGACGGAAGTGCTAGAGTACCTTAAGACGCACGGCTTCACAACTGCTGTAAACAAACCGGTGAAAACATACCACGAAAAGGACTGTCAGTACAATGATCAACATCAATGAGCCACCGAACAAATTTTACGTTTTTTAAAAACAAATAAACATGTGAAATACATTTAGTATGTGTCTCTTTCTTTAATTAGTTCCCTGCCAGTGAAACTGGAAATGTAGGTTTCTGACAGTCCGCCTTATAGAATAGTTCTGTCATTGCAACTCCTGTATACCGATCTTGAAAGAGAATTTCACCAGACCAGAAATAAAGATTACCATATGACAATATGTGAAGGAGAGATCTATACTTTTTTTCTGTTGACTTTTTTTCAAAAACAACGTTAACCCCACCTTTTTTAACTCATAAATTTATGCATTACATACTAGAACATGCGCATATGGTGTACTTAAATTATTACATTAGAACACATATTTCAATGAAAAGAGGCGATTTTCAACATGATTCGGTTGCAGCATACACAGCAAAATATCGAAGACGTTTAACATCTGTACCTCTTGGTGAATGGCACTGTTGATGGACCAGGAATCCCCGATGGCACATGTAGCCAAGTTCGATCAACTTTGGTTGATCGTTTCTTCAACACATTAAAACAATTCTGTTATAAAAATTTCTTGAAATTTCTAAAACATGGGTCCTGTAGCATCATATCCTATCAATCCTGCAACGTCTTTCGGTACATTTTTGTACATAAGAACTTTCACACTCTTTGGCCATATTATATTGTTTAGATTGAGGATCTTTGACGAGGGTTAAATTCGAAACGTGCATGTCTGATCCATGCTCCAAATTAATCTATTTTCAAATGATGCTATTAAATTTCAAGACCTTGAACATTCTGATACTAAGGGATATCTCCCTTTAGGCAAGGCTCTGTCCTTCGCTGTTTCTTACACAATTTGCTACTTGCGTTGCAAATGGCCGTCCAAAGTCGGCACCGGTTTCCCATTGGTCTCGTCGATTTATACGTAGTCTTTTGTGTTTGATGTTTACATGTCGTATGTCTCTTTTCCGTTTCATTCTATGCTCGTCCTTTGTGCTTTTGCATCGAATGTTTTGGTGCTTTGCTGTTGGTGCTGCAACAGGGTCTTGTTGGAGATCCCCTCCCTTCTTTGACAGAAGTTTTGGGTCATGTTTGGAACATTTATTTCGTGAAGTCATTATTTTGAGTTTCTCGCGCATGTCGAGATTCGAGTATCACTGATGATAAATTACTTGTTGAAATACGCATATGGTGCACTGAAATTATCACAATATATATTTATATTTGTAACTTCTACACTTTTGAATAACATTGATTCACACTTGGCAGAAATGAATAACAATATATCTGAAGATTTGTTAGTTTTTCATGAGTCGTAATCCTCTGAAAATTAATCCTTTACGATGTAAATCTTGACATCGCAGCCCCTGTTCTATTGTTCATTGGAATTTTAACAGATCATTACTCATGAAGGGACATAATACATTAAAAGAGTTATGACAATTTACACTCATTTGTTAAACGTATATTCAAATGCAATATAGCATCATTTAAGAACCGATAAATTTGCAGCATGCATGTCGTTACAGAGAAAAAAAATGTATTGCATAAGGAAGGGGACGTGTATGTCTCTCTATTTCGTTCCCTTGTCTATTATCTTTATTTGTTTGCTTTGATTTGTGTTTCTTCATTACGCAATGACAAAATTTCGACATAAACGTACAAAATGACGAGGAAATCAGCCAGTTGAGACTCACCTACTATTAAAAAAATCCCCCTTTCTTCTCATAGAAAAGTGTAATCAGAAGAGTTACTCCTCTTTTCACGTACTGGCATAATTCTAGACTCGAGATTGTGATTTCTGTCTTTATATTCTCGAACTCGAGTTTTCAAAACATGGCCAAATGTTCTTCTGTAGGAATCGAAAGTTTTAAAATTAGGTAGAATCAGGAAACTAATAAATTTTGAATTCTTGAAAGTTCTGTCCTTATCTTTCCGAATGAGACAAAAGAAGTAAATAATTGAAAGCAGTCGGTCAAATTTTCATCATCTCGTCATTGTTTAAATTTCGACTACTCGGGATGACCTGTAGATTATGTGTTTTTTTAAGTCGTTTTACATAATGGCACTACCAGGGGGGGGGGGGGACTTCAAGAAAACAGATTTTCGACCTTTATTTTTATTTATTGCTTTTGTAATAAGTTTTCTTTGGGATATCTTACTGTCCACAAATTTCAACTGGTCATTTTTTCATCTGTTCATCAAGCTATATAGATTCTAAAGTTTTCAAAACACTTTATATAGCTACAATGAAAGTCATAACTTCATATAGGTTGATCTGGCATTGACACAACAACTCATGCACAACTTAATAGTCTCCAAACTCCGAAACTGTATCACTTTTCTCGACCACTCTGCAAAGAAAATTGGAATAAAGAACAAAAGGAAATACAAGGGATTGTCGAACATTTTTTTCGGTGTACGTACGTGGTCAACTTATGAGAGACATATTATCCCAAACCAAAACTACAGTCTATTTTCCGGCTTCACAACAATGTACTATGTAAGAGTACAAAAGTATCAATATTTGACGACCATAATAAGTATATTCTTCTAAGTAAAAAAAATTCTGATAGATGACAATCCAGTTATCACTGTTTAATATGGGTCCCTACTCGTGTATTTAACAGATAAACTTTGTATTTCAAAGGTATTTTCTATACACAATGGTCAAAATGACATAATGAACACTGACATAGATAGATAATTTTGTTTTCGTTTTCAATAAAGATACATTACATTATTATAGAAAGGTACCTTTGCACATAAAGATTTTGAAATAATAAATATCCACTAGTATGCTTTTAACAAAATTCATGTTTAATATTGTTTTGTTTTAATTTAACGAGGGTTTGAACACCAAGATGGCGGTGGCATTATTTGTTTTCTCGCTTCCTAGGAAAAGTACAGTCTTAACTCCCTTAAATCATTTGATACTCTGATGACGTTTGAATAATTTCCGGCGTCATTTGAAGAAATTATGATGATTGTCGAAATTGTAGACTTTGGGAGTTTTATCCATGAGCAAATCACGACGTCATTTCGACGTCATCGGAAAAAAATGGCATCACAAACCTTCGCATTCAAAATGCAATAACAACATTAATACCGAACGCATCGCATTGAAACTTTGCGTGTATAAAAAGAAAATTCAACCTTCATCACAGTGCATTCGTTGACAATTAACATTACAGGAAAGCAGATGTCATTTCATTGAAAATGGACGATTTTCGAAAGAAAAATGGGCAAATATAAAGCTTAGTAATATTTTAATCACAAATTCAATTTTTCTCATAGAATCATGAAATCATCTCTGGACATTGCTGATCATTTTCTTAGTTTTTGACAAAGATTCATCCACAGAATTCCTAATGATTTTAAATTATCAACTACAGTTAATTGGCTCGAAATTGCAATTTTTGAGCGACAGTGTCATTTTTTATTCCAGTATCCTGCTTTTGTTTAAAACACAATTAATTTTATCTATTCCATATGTAAGTGCAATACATTTATGAAGATTTTGGATGTTAAATCAAGATTAATTTTCCATAGCTTTACGAGAACTGGAATGACACTTTCAATATTATGACGTCATCAAGAAATTCAAGAAACGTCGATTAATGCATATTTCAATGTCTCGTAGAAAATTTTCCTGTGGATAGAATCAAATGTAACTTTGTATAATCATGGACAGACAAGAAATATATAATTTCAGAAATTTTGAGAAAAATTGAATTTGGCGTCTAAGTGTTCAATACCTCCTTAATTGAATAAGTAATATAGGAGATATCTATCACATAAAACCATATTCTGAGAGGTAGAATGATATATTGCCAAACACAAGGGTACCCCCTTATAATTTCACTGCCTTTTCGACTACTAAAACAGATAAATTTATATATTCAACGTTATGAAAAAAAAAAACAGATAGAAATAATGTATACATAGATAAGGGAAAACAGATGTACAGATATACATTATTGTTAAACCAAGTCATGTCTTGAAAGATAAAGGTACCGCCGTAATTTCGACGTACTGTTTCTATAACTTCAAAGACAACAATTGACAGTTTATGCTTTTGATATTTTTCACTAGATCAAAGTGTTACCTATAGAAAAAGACCAAATATTAGTGTTCGCTTCTGCCGTATGAAAAATATCTGGGGTTTTACATAAGGGCACTCCCTAAAACATCGAAGATTGCACACAACGGCGGCGGAGACGAACTGCTACATACTTTCTCTTCAGTTCCAGCAGTTCACTTGAAATCTATCTTGGATGAAGCACTGGTTGCATTCTTAAGAAACACTGATTGATTAAGGCTAAACATCATTGTTGTATTCGCACAAAATAAACTATATCCTTTGGTTAAAATATCTCCCCTAAAAACAATTGATAAAAATTCCATTTATAAACAAAGGCTTTAATCTTCTGAACATCTCTACTATTTTTCGGGATCATCGCGTACGAATAATGTCGAAGGGTTCCAACTCTATACCTTCTTGAAGAAAATTCCAAACCAATTTCCATGCGCCAAAGGAGGCGATCTCCAGACACGTGTTTCGAATATTAAATTCTCATCAGTGATGCTTCCAGCGGAGACACGAAAAATAATATTCAGTAGCGCCCTCTTTAATTTTTTGAAGACTTTAGTTAGATATTTACATTTAAGTAAGTCTCCTTACAAATTTCGATACATTGCTAATTCTAGCTACTGCACAACTACAATTTTGTCTAGAAAGCTGACGTCAGCACTCACGGCTGTAAAGGAGCACGTGGCCAAATACTGCGAAACTATCATGAACAGGAATAGTGTAACTTCTTTGGTCTATTAAAAATTCAAAAATTTTTCAAGCAAATACGATTTCTTCATACGACTTTTCTAATATGTGCACCACGCTTCCTCACGACAAAATAAATGATCGATTGTCTGAAACTCATAAAATGGTGTTTTGATCGAGAGGGGAAAACTTATATTTGTACATCTGAATCGAAGGGTTTCTTTTCCGCCACAGAATACAAATCATACAAATCATGGACATGTGGTGACCTGTGTATTGCCTTGTCCTTCCTTTTGGACAACATTTATGTAAGATTTGGCGAGAAACTGCTACAATCAGGTTGTAGGGATTCCTATGGGTACTAATTGTGCGCCTCTTGTTGCAGATTTATTTTTATACACGTATGAAAAAGAATTTATTCAAAATCTTCAAAATCGTAAAGAAAAAGTGATGATGTGAAATGTTTCGTTGGTACTTCTAGGTCTTACTACCGACAATCCTGCTTTTGAAAAGTATAAAAATGTTATTTATCCACAAGAATTGATTCTAAACAAGGCAAACGCTACAAACACAGAAATACCATTTTTGGACGTAAATATCAAAATTGTCAATAGGAGAGATCCATACAAGTGTGTATGACAAAAGAGATGATTTTGGATTCAACATAGTCAATTTCCCCTGGCTTAGACGGTGCTGTTCCTAGATTACCGTCCTATGGTATCTACATTTCACAGTTCATCCGATATGCTAGCAGCATGTACTGATGTTGTGGATTTTAATAGAAGAAATTTACAAATAACAATGAAAACGTGTAGGACAAGGGGTTTCGCTTTCACAAACTAGTAAAGACTTTCTGGAAATGTACAAGAATTTTTGTATTTTTTTGGAAATTCGGACCAATACAGGCAACAGAGTATATTACTTTGGGTATTTCACAACCTGCATTTTACGGTGATATAATTAACAAGATACGAAGGATCAAAGATAGACAACAAAACCATCGAAATGCGTCAGAATCATCAAACACCTTTTATACCGTGGATATGATCCTAGTGTCACCAGACGGACACCATGGGCTTGGTACTTGATCAATCTACAGTCTTGTACCAGCGCATTCCTAACATTCGCACTCTGACTGACTGTGACGACGGGACTCCATGACAGGCCCTGCCCAAACCTCTTTAGAGAAGATACGGCACCGACCACCTGTCCCCTCTGAATGTCAGTCGACTCCTCGGGTGATAACATACATGAGCTCGCACAGCCGGCAGAGCACGGATTGTATTACGTACGCTCTCTTTTTATATCCATTTACAATATATGACTTTTGTATATATTCATCTGTGTTGCTTGGGTCCCTGCGTTTTGCGGTCTTGTTTGTATGTGGTCATCTGACAGTTAGGAGGCTGTTTTACACCACAATTCTTCGAGACCCCTGGGTAATCGGAAAAGTGGGAGGGTTGTGAGCACGTAATCCAGGATAACGACAATTTATGCTATTTTCGTGGCAGATGGCCGTCCTAAGTCGGCACAGTTTGCCCATTGGTATCAATGGTTTATGTGTAGTCCTCTGTGTTTGATGTCTCTGTGTTGTGCGTAGACGTTCCTTGTCCCTTTTGTGTCTCTTTCTGTGCTTATCTGCTCTGTGATTTTGCATTAGGAGATTTGGGGTTTTGCTGTGTGCTGCAACCTGGTGTTGTTGGAGATCCCCTCCTTTGTTTCATAAACTGTAATGTAAATATCAATTTTTGCAGTGCCGCACACATGTAAATAGCTAAGTATTTAACTCTCTTCTGTAAAGTCCGAAATTTGTACATGTATTAGATTAAAATATTTAAACAACTAGAATGTTTAAGTTGATTGTTGTATTATTTCAGTGTTCGCTGTGTTTCTGTTTTGTAATAGCAGACTCCACGAGCATTTATCATGTTCAGTTTGGCTTTGTGATAAATGGAATTGCATTTACGTACATCTATTTCTTTATCCAATTTATTCAGGATGGCGCTACTTACAAGTTAAAATTTTGGTCATCCATGGCTACTTTGGTCATTCCGTGGCCAACGAGAGAAACTGTGGGTAACACTAAGACATAAATTAGGATTGGCTTTCGGTTTCAGTTTTGGTCCTACCTTCATAGATACTATACTTGCATTAGATGTGTAATATAAAACAATTAGTACCTCGCGATTTGACATCGCCACCTACAATGCCTTCTCCACTTGCACGGGAGATAGTTAGATAAGTTGTCCTCCGTGTTTCTGTGGAGCTGTGTCATGGTCTCCGTCTGTTTGTCCATTTTTTTTTTCTTTTAGCGTGAGAAAGTTCTCATTTCTATTTTATGCCCCTGGAATTAAAGATTCGGGTGCATATACTTTTGGCCTGTCGGTCTGTTTGTCTGTCTGTTTGTATGAAAAACTTTAACATTGGGCATAACTTTTGAATGGTAAGTGATAGGGCTTTCATATTTCACATGTGTATTCCTTGTGCCAAAACCTTTCCATTGATACCAAACTTTTTGACCTCGTGAACTTGACCCTGATATTTGCCCTACTTTTCAAAAACTTTAACATTAGGCATAACTTTTGAGTGGTAAGTGATATGGCTTTCATATTTCACATGTATAATCCTTGTGACAAGACCTTTCCTTTTGACTTCCTGACTTTGACCTTGGTGTTGACCTTGGGCATAACTTGTGAATGGTAAGTAATAGGGCTTTTATATTTCACATGTGTATTTCTTATGACCAGACCTTTTCATTGATACAATTTTTTTTACCATGACTTTGACCTCTGACCTACTTTACAAAAACTAACATTGGGCATAACTTTTGAATGGTAAGTGATCGTCTTTGATATTTCACATGTGTATTCCTTGTCACAAGCACAAGGTTTTTCCATTGATACCAACATTCTAACCTTGTAACCCTGACCTTGACCTTTCACATACTAAAAAGAAAATTGTGTTTATACTTACAAAGATGCCACCGGGGGCATTCATCTTTCACAAACACAGGCATTTTTTTGTATTTTAGTAAGTGTGAGTGGCTTTTGTGTTTGACTTTCATTCACTGATTTGAACATTTACAAGGTCTATATTGTGTTTCGATATAATTTTTCTAGATTTGTGTAAAATTTAAAATATCAAGCGTGTACTGTAAATACTTTTCCCCGTGGAACATCATACGTTTGTAGCTGTTTAGAAGTGTTAGTTATGATAGAGATCTGTGTTCTATTGTTTTTGATTTGTTATATAATCAGCATGTAAATTGCTCCAAGCCCATCTCGGATAAAAGTTTGATTTGTATTATGATTGATAAATGCATCAACTATGAATGGGCGACACAGGTGTGTAGAATAAAAGATACAACGTCAGTTAGATAAACACATTCTATTTAATAATAAAATCAAAGGGATTTGAAACAAATTTACCAATTTAGTGAAATTCATTTCCCAGCGGCAATGAATTCATGGAAGGGAAAGAAGAGGAATATAGCCATGCAAACTGTAATGCAAGCCTTTATTGTTAATCTGCTGAAATAAACAGTAGCGGATCTAGGATTTCAGAAAAGGGGGACCCGAAGTTGTTACTAGTATGTTCACAGAAAAAGTGATCAGCAAAAAAAAAAAAAAATTATAATAATAGTAATAAGAGTCCCCTTCGGCGTTGCCAGGTAGGGGACTATAAATAAAAAACCATGAACATGTAAGCCCTGAAAACTGGCGAGCCCTTGAATTTTATTTTCAAATCTGACAAAAAGATCATACAATTTTATGGACAACCGATTTTCATTGCATGACATTAATATTACATTCAAAAATTCTTACTGCCAAAAGAGAAGTTTGATCGAAGCCTCTTTAGATTCATCAATGATTCATTGAAATACAATTGTTGGTCCTGTATCATCATATCTCACCCATCCTGCTACGTCTTTCCTCACTTTTTTGGAAATTATAAATTCACTTTTTGGCCATATACATTGTTTAGATGAGGATCACTGCGGAGGGTTAAGAAACGTCTGATCCACACTGCAAAATTATCTGTTTTTTAAATGATGCTATTGAATTTGAAGACATTTTACATTTGTACCACTTGGTGGATGTCACTGCTGGTGGACCAGGAGTCCCCGAGGACACATGTAGCCAAGTTCAATCATCTTCGGTTTATTATTTTCTTCAACGCATTCGAAAATTTGTTACCAAAATATTTTTAAATGTCTTAAATGTACGTCCTGTAGCATTATATCCAACCCACCCTGCTACGTCTTTATACGTCTCTATATTTTGAGGTGCAAAGCGGCAGTATCTCAATTTGCATACTTTGAAGCAGTTACCATAACAGTAAGATACTTCCTGAAGGGAAGTATCTTAAAAGTAGGAATTAAGCAGTATGAATAATTTGCACGTATGAGTGAGCTCTCAAAGTAGGTGTGTAAAAATGTACAAATTTACACACCTACTTTGAGTAGGAAGTATGACAGGAACTAACCCTGTAACTAATACGGCGAGCGGAGAGAGTTGAAAAGATAGAAAGGGTGGTCCTCCTCTAAATCTGCCACCGATAAAGGGGAAAATAAAATAATATCAACAAGAAACTTGTCAAAAGTCATCCGGATATTTAAAAAATTGCGGCATCCATGAATTAAACTTCCTTGTTGAAGGTTTTTGAAAGCCTCAGTATGCATCTTTTATTTGTTATTTTGTTTCATTTTCCCACTTTTTTCGTATATTCATATTACCATTAAAGCTTGCTCAGAGCGAGCGGGACCTTTTATATTGTAAAACATTGTGGTTTCAGATTATCTTTGAGTTTTATGGATGATGTATTGTAAGAGAACTTCTCCTTGAGGGCTAGCTGACAATGTACTGTGCTTGTTGTCCCCCGCTTTCGCGAAAGCGCGGGGACATTAAAACCGGTTAGTCTGTCCGTCCGTCCGTCTGTCCGTCTGTCCGTCAGTCACAAAAACTTTAACCCTGTGCATAACTTTTGAATGGTAAGTAATAGGGCTTTGATATTTCACATGTGTATTCCTTGTGACATGACCATTCCATGGGTACCAAAATTTTTGATCTTGTGACCTTGACCTTGGACTTTGACCTATAAAAATTTTAACCTTGCCCATAACTTTTGAATGGAAAGTGATATGGCTTTCATATTACACATGTGTATTCCTTGTGATAAGACCTTTCCATGGATACAAAAAATTTTGACCTTTTGACCTTGACCTTGGACTTTGACCTTCTTATCAAAAACTTAAACCTTGACCATAACTTTTGAATGGAAAGTGATATGGCTTACATATTGCATATGTGTATTCCTTTTGACAAGACCTTTCCATGGATACCTAAATTTGACCTTATGACCTTGACCTTGGACTTTGACCTACTTTTGTGACCTTGACCTTGGACTTTGACCTTCTTATCAAAAACTTTAACCATGACCGTAACTTTTTAATGGAGAGTGATAGGGCTTTCATATTACACACATGTATTCCTTGTGACAAGACCTTTCCATGGATACAAAATTTTTTGACCTTATGACCTTGACCTTGGACTTTGATCTACTATTCAAAAACTTTAACCTTGACCATAACTTTTGAATGGAAAGTGATATGGCTTTCATATTAAACATGTGTATTCCTTGTGACAAGACCTTTCCATGGATACCAAAATTTTTGACCTTGTGACCTTGACCTTGGACTTTGACCTACTTTTCAAAAAACTATAACCTTGTCCATAACTTTTAAATGGAAAGTGATAGGGCTTTGATATTTCACATGTGTATTTCTTGTGAAAAGATCTTTCCATGGAGACAAAAATTTGTGACCTTGACATGGGAGTTTGACATACTTTTCAAAAACTTTAACCTTGACCATTACTTTTGAACGGAAAGTGATGGGGCTTTCACATTTCACATATGCATTCCTTGTTACAAGACCTTTCTGTTGGTAACAACATTCTGACCTTGTGTCCTCGTGCTTGGATGTTGACCCACATTTAAAAACTTCAGCCTCGACCGTAAGTTTTGGATGGTACTTTAAATGATGGGACTTTAATATTTCACATGTGCATATGTATTACTTTTCATAAGCCCTGTCCCTTGGTAACAAAACAAAAGTTTGGACCCTTTTACCTTTACTTGGAGTTTAATCTTTCATATTTAGAATGTTGATAATATATGAGATATATTATGAAAACTTAAGAAGGGGGGGGGGGGGGGGGGGTTCTGTAAACATTCTTTAAAGACAAACACCCAAAAGCGGGGGACCACAATTCCTTGAATTTGATTTTTGTATTTCATTGTTGGAGATTTGGAGAATATTGTTTGTTCTTGTGTAATTGTTTTATTTTATTGTCAGTGTTTTCGTATACCAGGAGTTATCAAGAAAATCTTTCGGCGTTTTTAAGTTAGTTTTGAGTACTGACACTTTTTTTCTTCTTTCTTTCAAGGACTTATGAACTGTTTATAAGTCCTTGTTTCTTTTCATATGCGATTTTGTACAATAACTGGAGATGTACTTTTTTTTCTCACTGTAATATCTAAAAGCAAAAAAACAATTTTTATTTTCATTTACAGAAGCTATGAAATGACCAAATGCAAGTTTGTCTCGTGGACATGTTTAATTTACTGTCGAGGTCACTATAGGCACTTGACTCGTCTGAAATTTCATCATTTGTTCATAAATAGACACGTGCTTTTACAAAAAGTAACATTCGAAGACATTTTAATCATTCGGATATAAACATCTGTTGTTTACAGTTGGGTTACTTACACATTATTAAATTTAGCGAGGGTCGCGCACTCCGCCCCGCAAATAAAATGTTTTGTCCCTTAAAGCAAATATTTTACTTATGAATTTTATATCAATCACTCTCGAAGCTGTTCATCAATAGGAAAATCTCAATAAGGCATCATTAAAATATCTTCCGGAGCTATTATGCTTGAAAATTGTTCAGTTTATTTTTCTTCAAACATTCCAGTTTACCGTGGTACCACTTTATTAAACAAACTAAACAAGAGTAGAAGATATTTTTCGTCTGTATTTGCTCTTTCAACTGGATTGTACACTTTAAATCAATTTAAAGAATCAAGAAAAGTTTTGTTTTGAGATTTAAACCTCTGAAAACCTAGTAATCTGTTGCCTTTCTCTATTTTATTGGATATGAAAATATAGCACACCACAAACTTAAGTGTCCATGTATGATCAACCTTTTTTGTTGGAATAATGTACGCTTTTATCCCAAAAAATAATTCACGATCGAGGGTCAATCTCTTATAAAAGCGCTGGAGGATAATTTTGCTCGTTGATCTAACTAGGGGATGTATTGAATGATTTAACTTAAGTCACTTTGTAAATACTAGAGTTTTATATGGTATGATTACTTTTATACAAAAAATTTGGATTTACCATTTCCGTTTATTGTCGTATTATCCGCACCTTTTTGCACACTTGTCGAGTTTAAACTCGTACATTTGAAAGAGACTATGTTCCAATTTGTTATAAATTTTTGCGTTAATATTTTCAATGTCGATGTTGTACATATACCTTAAAATTTGATATTCCATGTTACCCAGACTCCTCTTTATTACAGATAATTAATAATTTGTAAATCTCTTCCGTTTTTCATCATTCATTGTTTTATGTAAGGATAAGTTTTCTAAATATGAATGCATTATGTTAATATTTCATCAGTTTGTCTTAATTTTTCTATTTTGTGATTGCAATTTTGCAATATTGCCAGACGCCGCTATACATCACGTCCGTATACCATTTCCTCGTATCATATTTAATAGATTCAGAGTAGATGATCTTTTACAGTACACTGCATCATCCCAGATCCCTTAAACTGCCAATACAATATGTTACAGCTATAATACAAATATTAAATGACAAAAGCAATAGTCAATTTTATCCCTCAATTGCAGTGCGGTACTAAATAGGCAAATATATACATAACTCCCGTTAATAATTATTATCAAATATAGATGCATTGTGATGCGTCAAGGAGACATACTAAGCCCTTTATTATTTGTCATATATGCGAGTCAGCTGTCGCCCAGTTCAATTTACGAACGTAAAAATCTCCGTTTTGCCCAGTGAAGTCCTCCATCCACAGATGCCGTCGCGGAAGAAGTCAATATCTTTAAAGTTTATACAAATTGTAATAATTACTATTGGAAATATATATATTTCTAATCGATTAAAGTATCAATCTTTCGTTAATCTGATCTGTATTATTTATGATTTACTGACGACTTTATCTATCATGATCTTGTTGATTTGTCCAAGTACATTTATACCAGGATCGATACTGAAAATATTGTCCATGCAAACGATGCGCAGATACTCCATGTTAGTGCAGGCAATTCTTGACCACTTTCCAACTTCTTCATATTTTCTATTTACATAATTGAGAATTGACAAACATGCACAAGAACAGACAGACTCTTATTGAGTTAGCATCAGCTCTCTGTGCAAATTTCTCTCAATCAGCTTGAATTTTAATGAATGGTAGACCATACCAAATTTTGAATAATACGTTCTTTGGGTGTTTTGTTTGAAAAGAAAAAAAAAAAGAACCGGGAGGGGGGTTAAGAAGTAAAAGATTTACTTCTCAGTTGTTACATTCCCTACATGTTCTAGTTGCGGAGGACTTAGGGAGCAACTATTTGATTTTTATTGGGGGGGGGGGGGGGGGGGCTTTGCAAAATAAAAAAAAAATCCGGATGGAGATTTTAGGGAAAAGAAATTTCCAGAATCGGCAGTATTCCACGAAATTGCACCTCCAATAGTTGGTTGATTTTAAGATTTTTTTGTTGTTGTTGTTGTTAAAAGAAGTAAGCATTTAAGTATCAACAATGACCAATTCAAAGTTTTTCTCATTAGTTTTAAGGGAGATTGCAGGGACGATTAAGGGGTTTCGTGGCCCTACCTCGTAGAGCCGGCAGAAAAAAATTCCGGCTCGTGAAATTGCTGAATAAAAAATTCCGGCTGGCAGAAGTCATCCTGTCCCCCCCCCCTTCCCCCTTAAAAATCAAATGGTTGTTCCCTTTAATGAAATAATTATTCCTGAACATCCGAAAATATATTAATATATATAGCAAGTCAATTTTGTTAAAGGAAAAATTAAAATTAAAGAAATAGACGATTTATGTACTTGTATTGAAAAACATTAAAGAAGTACAGGTCAGTTATTCAGTTTCAAATTCGAGAAGGCAAGGACAAATCATAAGAATTTCCATAGGAACGGTTCCATGAAAATATGATTAAGAGGTCAGATGATTCATTATGTATATGTCCATTTGATATTCAGGGGGGGGGGGGCTTGGGTTTTTTGTCGGAGCAAGATAATTTTTTTCGCCCCGGACCGGGGGAATAAAAAATTCCGGCTGGCAGAAGTCATCCTGTCCCCCCCCTTCCCCCTTAAAAATCAGATGGTTGTTCCCTTTAATGAAATAATTATTCCTGAACATCCGAAAATATATTAATATATATAGCAAGTCAATTTTGTTAAAGGAAAAATTAAAATTAAAGAAATAGACGATTTATGTACTTGTATTGAAAAACATTAAAGAAGTACAGGTCAGTTATTCAGTTTCAAATTCGAGAAGGCAAGGACAAATCATAAGAATTTCCATAGGAACGGTTCCATGAAAATATGATTAAGAGGTCAGATGATTCATTATGTATATGATATAATGTGACCTGTATGTTACTGACATTTCTTCCTGTAGGTTTTTAATCGAATGAAAATACATTTTTGGACACAATATGTTTTTGAAATGATGCGGGAACATGTGTTTTTGGATCCAATGTTTTCTAAAATGGAATGACAATTTTTTTTTCAAATACTAAAATTTATTTTTGAACATTAAAAAAAGTGGTGCGGCCGATCAAATTCAAAGAACTCGAATTTTTGGAATTGACTTTAATAGAGCAAAACAGGTCAACCAAGGTGCAGAGGGGGAAAAATGAAGTGGAGCCAGATGAATAAATAAATGAACAGATGAAATAAAACACGTAACATAATGAAATAAGATTTCGATATAAAACTGAAATTCAAATGAAAAATAGTGAAAAGCAGAGAGTTGATATGATCATTTATAATTAAGTATATTTTCATTTGTCGTGTCATAACCATCGCTCAAACGCCAAGTTTAATGAGAAACTTCTCGCCATGGGTGTTGTTAGTGCTTGCGGAGGGTCGCCGGATCTTAAATGTCGGGGTTTGTCCCTCTGTTTAGTTACATGCTGTATTCATTCCTTTGGGATTATGTGATCATTTTCAACATAAATATGTAACAATGTTCTCGTACAAAGAATACCTCATTACTGTTGAATACATTCAAATATTGAAATTCAACCGTTTCCTTCCCTCAAATTTTCATAAATGTTGTTTTATGGCCATCCTATAAACTAGCGACACTGTTCTCTAATTAGTAAGGCCAATGTAATAAAACAACCTGTTTTACGTTCAGGAAGTATCAGAAATTTATATCTTTATGATCCCTATACGTTTATCAAAATCATCACAGCACACATTTACATACTAAACATGCTAAATATGGCTATTTTAAAAACACTCCATATCAAGGAATACAAATGTACAATTTAAAAAAAAAACATTTCACAACTTGTATTAAAAAAATTACATATTCATCTTTTTGTTACTTGGGCCCCTGTGGTAAGTGTCGTCATCTTACAGTTAGGAGGTTATTATAAGTATGCGTTCATCGAAACCGCTTGGTGACCGAACAAGTGGAAGGGTTGTGTGCACGTAATCCCGATAAGTACACCATTTGCTGCTAACGTGGCAGTCGGCACCATGAAATTGCCATTGGTATCGTTGGTTTGTGTGTAGTCTTTTGTGTTTAAAGTTTTGATGAAGTTTTTGGTGTTTGGTGTTCCTTGTTCATTTTGTGTCTCTTGTTGTGCTTGTCCTAAGGAATGAGTGTTTTATTTTTTTGCGTTCATGGCTTTTACACTCTGGTTCGACAGGCGCAAATCTCGTGAACCGCGAAGCGGTTCTCGAAAGATTTGCGCCTGTCGAACCAGAGTGTAAAAGCCATGAACAGCAAAAAATATTAATACTCAATTCCTTATAATTACATTCAGATGTAAAATATCTTTGAAAACATCCTCGAAATTCTATACAAACTAAGTGGAAATTAATTAAGATGTAAATATTTCACGTGTGTATGTAAATTCTCCCTACCAGGAAGGGCAAGAAATACTCCAGTGCAAAGGACCAAAATATACGGTTTGATATAAAAAAAAACGAATATTTTTTTTTATTATTATTTTTAAACGTGTTCACGATGAGTCTTAATTTATAATAAACAATTAGAAGAGGAATAAGGTCTTATTTATATAATAAAAGTACGTGCTGCATAAATTCAATTCAGTAGCGCCATCTAGCGTTCAAGTACATATGAACTCTGTGGAAGTTCACATTTAAAAATCGACTTTTACAACGTTTTCACAGTGTAAATAGCAGTTGTAAATATCTGCTAAACGTTTTGATGATGAATTGTAACTTTTTATAAACAATTTAAAGAGAATAAAGCCTTATTTATAATATCAGAGTAGTCAGCGCTGGATAAATTCATTTCTGTAGCGCCATCTACATTTAAGTACACATGAACTCTGTGGAAACTGAACATATACACGTGCATAGAGTTGTTATACATATTTCAATGATTTGAAGAATTTATTTCGGTTGTCCCCGTCTATTTCTTCGCTTTTATATCGTCTCATTCCCCGTACACATCTCCTGCTCACAAATTCAGCATCGGTATGCCCCGCCCACTGTTAGAAATTCTTGCGCTCGCGTGTGATTGGGGCCAACCTGTGTTCATCGTGAAATGAACGTCAAAATTGAATAGGCGTTTAACATAGGAAATCAACTTGCAATGTAAATATTTAAGAATTGACTGTCTTTGGGTGTTCATGGTAGTATAAGTCTGGTTGGTCACGTGCAAATTTTCCGAGAATCGCTTCGAAAATTTGCACGTGTCCAACCAGAATTATACTACCATGAACACCCAAAGTAAGACAGTCATTACTTATATTTCCATTTGTACTAAATACCGGACAATCCGTTTAGCATTAATAATGAGCCTTTTGCATGTTATAAAGTCAAAAGTATCTGAACGTTGGTAAATTCTCCATACTTTCAAAACTAAAGCGTGACGTCATAGTAGGCAACCAGAATTATAGTTTGTAAATCCGTTTGCCTAACGGGCGCTTAACATGGGGATTCCTCTGCAATGGAAATATATTTGGGTGTTTCTGTGTTTTGCTGCAAGTACTATTTGGGATATCTCCTTTAAATATATATCTGTTTCCAACTTGTAATTTAAAAAAATTCGATTATTTTGTTTGTCAAAATTTCCTTGCGGTATTAGTGTAAACAAAATGTGTTCCTAAACTTAACAATTCAAAATGATATTGCAGATTTTGTTTGGCATTCCCTTTTCAAAGTATGGTGCTCATGATGTCCTTTCCCCGTTAATACTACAAATATGTTCGATGATAATAGAAAAATTCACCCTAAATCCCTCCACCCTCACCCTTCGCGCAGGTAGATTGGTATCATGCATATTATACCAATATTGGACACGTTATTTGAAAAATAATTTTTTAGGGTACAAGCATAGTAAGAAGTGATGTCTAAGCTGAGGATAATTCATGAGAGATGGAAATAAATACATTTTCTATCTCTTTAGATCTGTTTAAGTGTTCTCATTGGATACACTATCAACAAATGCATATCATGATAAATAAGTAGAATAAATCACAAAGTGTATTCAAGAATCATTATGTCAGTTTAAATAGTCATTTAAGATTTGTTAAAATACAGCGCCTCGTTGTCCCCTGTCTATCATTGACTTTTGATTTCTAACTTAATGTATTTACTATTTTGGTGATCTGTGCCAAAAGAACCGTGTAAGTTGAATGCGGAATGTTGATAATTAAATTCGATGTTTTGCAAATGGGGTAACAATTAAAGAGAGGGTTTTTACAAATGATTAAAAGACAAGGGGATTAAATCCGGGTAGCGGTGCGGGTAATGGAATATGTATGGATCTGAGTTTAATTGAATCTGAAATGCAAACACTTCACAAGATTAAATTTTGTTACCTACCTGGATAGAAAGCTCTTGCGTAACATAAAGAGTCCAATGAAGATTTTCTGTAGGTTAATTCGAATTTTCTAAATCAAGCATAAAATAATACAAGAAATTCCCACGAGAAGAAAGGTTCCCTAAAAGAACGTAAATATTTAAAATGTCTTTCAATAAATGCTAAAACTTTCATCAACAATAACTGAATAATCAAGCATTTTCTTATCTATATACTGTATATCCAAATTTCTCTCACGGCACCCCACACATACATGTACATCATGAAAATCGAAAATAAGCAAATTACCTGATCATACTCCATCTTTGAGTAGCCACTTCTGTTCTCATGGTAGATCTGACTTCGAGGGGGGGGGTCTCGTTTTTTTTTCCTTTGGGGACTCAAGGGAAGTCTTTTTTCATTATTTTGTTTTTGTTTTCTTTCGTTTTTTTTTTTGTTTTGTTTTGTTTTTTTGGTTTTTTTTTGGTTTTTGTTTTTTTGTTTTGTTTTTTTTGTTTTGTTTTTTGTTTTGTAGTTTTAATTTTTTCATTTTTTCCATTTCTGTCATTGCTTGAAAAGGTTTAAAAATATGTTCAAGAAAATATGACTTTGTCCCCATATATGACTCGCACAGAGTAAAATCTCGTTATGAATCACCAGTAAGCATCTCCTGCTGCCACGTCACACACACAACGTCCGCTTGGTAGAAAATAGTCAAACATTAAGGGTACTTGTCTGTTTACGATGTGCTACACTGTTGACCATATATATATAGCCCCTAAAAACAACACAAATTATGTACTTTTGTTGAAAACCGGGCGCTTCAGTTGTGAAAGGATACGATAAATATAGAAACAATTCTATGAAATTGCTTATTGTAATGGATGAACAACAGATAAACTATCAGCAATACAATAGTTCACAAAAGTGTTTGGTTGAATTTTTTTTTTCATTTTATGATTTTGAAAATGATCGAAGAAGTTTTTCATTTTGACAAAGAGAAAAATAATTCTTAATTCTTTTAAAATTGTCAGTGTTATGCGTTATACTGGTTCTTCATTTTAATACTTTGTGATCTGTATCAAGATCAAAACGCATGGCTCCTAATGATATTTACATTTTGTCTTAAAAAGTTCGTTATAATCTTTTAACAAACATTTCAAAGGTCATATTTCTGTCAAAAGACGTTCTTTCCATAATATTACATTGATTTTTCAATTCTAAAGAAAAACTCTTTCCTCAAAAAGGAGTGTAAAGTGGTTTGTAACAAAAAAGACGATGGTCATCTAAAGAGGGCCACAGCCTAAGAACCTGCCCTTACTGTCCAACTCTATGAGAACAGAGAAGCACTACATCTCAATTACTGTGACCTTCCACGGTGTTAAAATACTTTGATAATTCAAATCGTGTTGATTCTTTGTGATGGCGAGCGTAGATTGTGCCCGCCTTACAACCCACATAAAGGGATGCGCACATGTTGCAGAATAATTTATTGACGTTGCATGCTTAAAAAATTTAAAGGAGGTGCGAGTTTTCAAAAAAGCCTGCCAGAGTGTTTGTCTTATAGATTTACGTTCACAATTATTGTGAAACATTAAAGAAACCAACATAATAGGTGGTCAAGAAAAATTTATGGGACATTATATGAGAAAAGGCGATTAGGCCTATAACAGTAAAGTAGAAAATTATGATATTCATAAAATACAACAAAGGGAGTAAAGGGACGTCTATCAGGGTTAACTTTATCACACTGTCTGCCTTACTCCAGCAATAAAGATGTACCTGAATTTGTGGTGGTCTGGTGATCAAATATTAAAAAACAAAATAAAACAGAAAATGTTGGAGGATTACATACGACATTTCGCTTTGGATGTCAGTATGTCATGTTATTTGCTTTGAAGCAAGCATTTTGGAAAAAAAATGACATTGTCGTTCAATGTTCCTTAATGATTTCTAGATTTCGCCGTAGATTCTCGACAGTGATCGCTTTGTTGAACGTTGTTGATGAAGGTTCAAGGAGAAGGCTTTTTCGAAGTGTAAAATTGCTTTAAAAATAAAAACCCTAAAATCATGACGTCACTTGATTATTTGGTTCTTTTTCTAAGCTCAGTAGAAATAAGACAATGAATGGACTAAAATATCGACTGAAAATATCAACTGTCAATCTACGCATTGCACACGTCTTCATAAAAGGAGAAAGTTAATATTGAAAAATGTATATTATCAAGCAATTTAGAGACAATGATAAAACGTACAAACAAAAACCTTTGTTTTTTTAATTTATTATGCACTTTTTATAATTTTAATGATGTATAAAGAAAGTAAATAGGAAGCACTATGTCATGCAAAAACCATGATTACTTCAGTGTATGTCAGCTGAACCCCGCCGACTATACTGTACACTGGATAAAATTAGTTTGATTCTTAAACAATATTTCATGCTCATGATTTTGAAGAAAATTGCACGTATAATGTCTTATACAAGCAACATTTACACATATACTTTAAGCATGATCTGTTTGGAATTATACAAATGAAATGATAAAGGGTGACAAAGAAGTAATCACGACACGTCTATTTCATCTTCACTGTCAGAAGAGTTCACTTCCGTTTGGTGCATTAGTTCCATATCGTCTGGCTCTTCGTCGGTTTTTTGAAAGTCGGCAAAAGATGTGGATGAGGCATGCGCAGAAGTGTCACTGGTTGGAACATCGCTTGTTGTTGAAGTAGCATCGGCTACGTCACTGAGGTCTAAGTTTTGATTGCTCTTATTCGGCAATGTGGAATCACGTGACCCTCCAGTCGAAAGAAGTTCCCTTTCTTTAGAGTTTCTCCATTTCATTCTTCTATTTTGAAACCAAATTTTGACCTGTAAAGTATATAATATATAGAACTATTCATAACACGTCGGTACAAAAATATGTTCAATATTTTCATAAATAAATGCGTTCGTTTTAAAATTTGTTTTCAGGGATTGGGATTATTATTCAAGCCGTACAAAGTCAATTTATATTCATTGCCTCAATGTATTCAAGCCTGCAACATCTTGCAACGAAATACATCTAATTGGAATATCACTTCCCTCAAACGGTTAGATATAACAAATTATTAATTATATATTGACTGAATTTGAACAAACTGACTATTACAGATTACGATGTTATAATGATCAGTAATAGCTGAATTTATTGGTTATGACTATGTTCCTTTTCTCCTTTAACATGTCAGACCCAGCTGTTGACAATAGATGAACGGAGAAAAAGCCTCTGGTTACATCAAGTCGATAGAGCTATTATTGCACCTAGACTCTAAGATTTTCCCCATCAGTAGTAAAAACTAAATCACATAGTCGGGAACTATCGTCTATTCTATCCTCTACATTCTTGTAAACTCTATTGTAGCTATCCACAGGGGAATGTTCGAATAGGCATCCGGGCGCGTTCGATGAATTATCACTGGTAAAACGGCAGCACTTATTGGAAGGTATCAAGCATCTGCGGATGACATAGTATTCGGAAGTAATTGAAAATAAGGCGCCGATTCCCGCGTTAATTAACCGTTTGGATTTCATAAAAGTCGCAAGAGATCCTGCATCTGACACAAATGTTATTTGCAATTGTTTCCGCTGCGTAGGAACGCCTAATTATTTGTTCTATTAATCGCCTATTTCTTTAAGTACTCTGTCTCACGCATATAAACAAGATTTGGCGATTTCTTCTTTTTCCGAGAAATATCATAAGAGCATCTCAAAATCTTTCATCTTCAAACGCGGAAAGATAAACATGCAGCCGATATAAAGATTGAACTTAAAGTTTCTCTTTAAATGTATGTCTTGCTTTTCGAAAAAGAAATCATGAAAGAAAAAATTAAACAAAACGCGAATTCAGAACCAAACAAAAACTGTTCCATCTTTTGCCGGAATATTCAAGTGACAAGTTGACATGTATCTATTATCTACTGCAAAAAAAAAAAAAAAAAAAAAAAAAAAAAAAAAATTAAATTAAAAACTAACCAATCAGCGTATCGCTTTATCAACCTGATATTTTTTTCATTTTCTTGTAACAGTTTCTTTCAATGAGAATTTTAATTTATGTGCGTATCGTGCGATAATTATATTCGGATATACGAATTGCGCCAAATTATATAGTAGGGGAAAATCCAATTGGTATAATACAAACCTGTGAATCTTTTAGTCCGAGTTTTGATGCTAGCTTCTTCCGGTCTGGTTTGCTGATATACTTTTGTTTTTGGAACATTTTCTCCAGTCCCTTCCGTTGCATGTCTGAGAAGACCGCTCGGCGTAACATACCTCTCCGTGGTTTACCACGCATGTTACTCAGGAAGGTAAAAGCATTTGACATCGGTAAAATTGGCGAAGCTGCAAGAAATAGGAACACTTTTTGTTAAAAATGTGATTGCCCATTGGTCTCGTTGGTTTATGTGTAGTATTTTGTGTTTTATGTTTTGATGACGTCTTTGGTGTCGGACTTTATTGTTTTGTGTTTCATGTTTTGACGACGTCTTTGGTGTTGGTCTTTCTTGTTTTGTGTTTTATGTTTTGATGACGTCTTTGGTGTTGTTCTGTCTTGTTTGATGTTTTATGTTTTGATGACGTCTTTGGTGTTGGTCTTTCTTGTTTTGTGTTTTATGTTTTGATGACGTCTTTTTGTGTTCTTCTTTCTTGTTTTGTGTTTTATGTTTTGACGATGTCTTTGGTGTTGGTCTTTCTTGTTTTGTGTTTTATGTTTTGATGACGTCTTTGGTGTTGGTCTTTCTTGTTTTGTGTTTTATGTTTTGATGACGTCTTTGGTGTTGGTCTTTCTTGTTTTATGTTTTGATGACGTCTTTGGTGTTGGTCTTTCTTGTTTTGTGTTTTATGTTTTGATGACGTCTTGGGTGTTGTTCTGTCTTGTTTTGTGTTTTATGTTTTGATGACGTCTTTGGTGTTGGTCTTTCTTGTTTTGTGTTTTATGTTTTGATGACGTCTTGGGTGTTGTTCTTTCTTGTTTTGTGTTTTATGTTTTGATGACGTCTTTGGTGTTGGTCTTTCTTGTTTTGTGTTTTATGTTTTGATGACGTCTTTGGTGTTGGTCTTTCTTCTTTTGTGTTTTATGTTTTGACGACGTCTTTGGTATTGGTCTTTCTTGTTTTGTGTTTTATGTTTTGATGACGTCTTTTTGTGTTGGTCTTTCTTGTTTTGTGTTTTATGTTTTGATGACGCCTTTGGTGTTGACCTTTCTTGTTTTGTGTTTTATGTTTTGATGTCGTCTTTGGTGGTGGTCTTAATTGTTTTGTGTTTTATGTTTTGATGTCGTCTTTGGTGTTGGTCTTTCTTGTTTTGTGTTTTATATTTTGATATCGTCTTTGGTGTTGGTCATTCTTTTTTTTTTTCTTCTTTTTATGTCTTTATGACGTCTTTTTGTGTCGGTCTTTTTTTGTTTTTTTAATGTTTTGTTGATGTCTTTGGTGTTGGTCTTTATTGATTTGTGTTTTATCTTTTGATGCCCTCTTTGGTGTTGGTCTTTCTTGTTTTGTGTTTTATGTTTTGACGACGTCTCTGGTGTTGGCCTTTCTTGTTTAGTGTTTTATGTTTTGATGACGTCTTTGGTGTTGGTCTTTCTTGTTTTATGTTTTATGTTTTGATGACGTCTTGGGTGTTGTTCTTTCTTGTTTTGTGTTTTATGTTTTGACGATGTCTTTGGTGTTGGTCTTTCTTTTTTTGTGTTTTATGTTTTGATGACGTCTTTGGTGATGGTCTTTCTTGTTTTGTGTTTTATGTTTTGATGACGTCTTGGGTGTTGTTCTTTCTTGTTTTGTGTTATATGTTTTGACGATGTCTTTGGTGTTGGTCTTTCTTGTTTTGTGTTTTATGTTTTGATGACGTCTTTGGTGATGGTCTTTCTTGTTTTGTGTTTTATGTTTTGATGACGTCTTTTGTGTTGTTCTTTCTTGTTTTGTGTTTTATGTTTTGACGATGTCTTTGGTGTTGGTCTTTCTTGTTTTGTGTTTTATGTTTTGATGACGTTTTTGGTGATGGTCTTTCTTGTTTTGTGTTTTATGTTTTGATGACGTCTTTGGTGTTGGTCTTTCTTGTTTTGTGTTTTATGTTTGATGATGACGTCTTTGGTGTTGGTCTTTCTTGTTTTGTTTTTTATGTTTTGATGACGTCTTTGGTGTTGGTCTGTCTTGTTTTGTGTTTTATGTTTGATGATGACGTCTTCGGTGTTGGTCTTTCTTGTTTTATGTTTTATATTTTGATGACGTCTTTGGTGTTGGTCTTTCTTGTTTTGTGTTTTATGTTTTGATGACGTCTTTGGTGTTGGTCTTTCTTGTTTTGTGTTTTATGTTTTGATTACGTCATTGGTGTTGGTCTTTCTTGTTTTGTTTTTTATATTTTGATGACGTCTTTTGGTGTTGGTCTTTCTTGTTTTGTGTTTTATGTTTTGATGACGTCTTTAGTGTTGGTCTTTCTTGTTTTGTGTTTTATGTTTTGATGATGACGTCTTTGGTGTTGGTCTTTCTTGTTTTGTGTTTTATGTTTTGATGACGTCTTTGGTGATGGTCTTTCTTTTTTTGTGTTTTATGTTTTGATGACGTCTTTGGTGTCGGTATTTCTTGTTTTGTGTTTTATGTTTTGATGATGACGTCTTTGGTGCTGGTCTGTCTTGTTTTGTGTTTTATGTTTTGATGACGTCTTTGGTGTTTGGCCTTTCTTGTTTTGTGTTTTATGTTTTGACGACGTCTTTGTGTTTGTTCTTTCTTGTTTTGTGTCGCCTATTGTACTTGCCTACTCAGTATTTTTGTATTTGGTTTTTTCGGTGTTTTGCGGTGGTTGATACATATACCGAGTCGTGTTGGAGATCTCCTCCTTTCTTTTAGATAGAGTTTCTAAGATTTGTTAGGATGAAAATTTATATACAAGCTTGAAGCAAAACTTTTGTTTTTAATCTTACAGTGTTAAGCCGGCGAATATTTGTGAAAAAAAAAATTCAAAAGACATGTCAAGTTTCGTTGATAATAGTATAAAATATTCTATATATGATGTCGATTTTGCTTAATATATTCTTTTAGCCAATGAAATGAATGGGTTTTCGTGCCATTATTACCGGCAGTCATGACTGCCGGTATACTGTAATCAATCGTGACATACTTGCACGGATAAAATGACTCTTGGCAATATGATTGGTGGACAACTACAAAATATGCAAATATTCGTCAAGGTTATTCTGAATCTGTACATAAGATGCTTTCATCAAGTCCGCTGAAGAGTCTAGATGACTTGACAAATGAAAGTCATGTCGTATCAGTGCATTTTCTTCCGAAAGATGCATCGAAAAGTCTTTGTACCGATACGTCCTACAACAAATCACAGATCCTCGGAAATTTCCGTAGCTTGAATCGGAATTAAAAACGGAAAAGCCCGGAAATGTGCGATTGGTCTAACAAGAATAAAAATCGTTTATTCCATTTCTTTCTTACTAGAATTTTACAACATTTAATGTCAGCTAACTGCCGGCAAGCTTTTTGTAAAAGCTAATACTTGTTAATATTAGTATTATTTTTTGCGTATGCACAAGCTAGTTATCCAAGAGGCAAAGTGTTTCATTCTAACGATGATTCAATGCGTTAGCATCAAGTAAATTTCCAATTAATATAAAAATTGCCTATACCTGGAAAATGAGGAATCCGAATAAAACTCAAAACTTTTTTTCATAATCAGGAGTTTGCAAACTATTGACTCTACATGTTGATAATAATGATATTCGGCGCTCCTTATTTTCTACTTATCAGTTTTTAGGTCTTTAAACTTATGGAGCAAATTCTATATTTATTTTTTTCTGCATCATGCGTATGAAAACTTTTGACTTGATGTATTTCAAAGCAATCTTTATTTCTAAATATTTCTAATATGTACAGAGAAATGTAGCGGTAGACTTCATAGTAACATGTACTTGTTTTTGTTTTGTTTTTAATGTTCATAGAGCTCACATGACACTGACCATTATGGTGTTTCTATGCATCATATGTCAACTTATTTATCGTTTTGGCTTTTTTTTTTTTGTATCTCGAAATTTGATACTGTATAAACTATAAAAGAATTATACATAATCGAGCAAAGTATCGGTCGCATCAACAATTTTGATTAAAACATATATCAGTATTCCATATCATAATTACTTTATCCCATATACTCATCCTACCTTTAAATCGACTGATGTAGAATATAAAATATGCATATAAACAAATGTTACAAGATCGACTCTTATTTCTATATAATAAGCATAATTCAGATATTGACTCTTAAGACGAACAAACGCGTTTATGGCGTATAATAAGCGAATAAGATAGCGTTGATGAAGTACTATTTGATTTTATTATAAATGATTAAGTTTACATATGTTACACGATCGAAAATCGACGTTGTCGGGCGAGTCATACATCATTCACAATTAATATGTTTAAGGTAATTTACCACCGCGTCATGTTGCCGAAAACTACATAATATTAACCTTTTTTATTTGTTTTTCTAGCGAGTCTGTCAGAAATTAATGTTGAATCTAGATACATTAATTATGGATAATGCAAAATATATTTCAAAATTTCATCTCTCTCTCTCTCTCTCTCTCTCTCTCTCTCTCTCATTTCAATTTTAATCAAATGCTTAAGCATATTAAGTGATTTTTAACACCAGATCCCGTGAAACAGGTGCACGATTATGCATTTGTACCTTCGAAATCATTGCACGATGTAAATAAACATTTAAAAGTTCAAAAGTTCAATTTCATAAATTTCAAAGTGTTAAAAGGAGGGACGAGTTAAAAAGATGATAAAAAGCGATCTGCATTTATATAGTTACAATCGTCATTATAAAACTTGTACCGCATTTTATCCCTCTTTTAAGAAAAAAGTAATGTTCTTTTGAACTCGTGTGGGATTCTATAGAGGAGATATCGATACCTTTATAATTCAACCCAATCAAGACATTTCACACAACTCTAAGTGACATAGTGTATAGTGTAAATAGACACTCTACATAAATCTTCCTTTAATTGGTAGACACTGTACACTCATCATGCTCATTTACAAATAAGTAATTTTTAAATCACACCGTCCAGGCAGTCAGATACTCTTTCATTTCATCTTTTAATTCTCGAGGTTGTCTATTTGCCTTAAGTGACTTTGAAGAAAATTTAAAAAAAAAAAGGTATATTACTCTCTATTAGAAAGATGAGCACGGAACTTTTTTTATTTAGTCGAACAACTTATTTGTGTTATACTGTACATATATCGACATATTTTTGCCTCTTAAACGTGCTAGATATATCAAAGATTATGTCGACATTGTGTTGTCGTGTAAGATTATCATGTCGACCTGCAACATAATTATTTTGGCTCTAAATACGATTCAGCTGTATGTTGACACATAATAATCTGCATGTTGACACGGGTCGCATGTCGACATTATCTGTTGATGAGTATCACACAAAATCATATGATTTTCCCCCTACATATGAATTTTCAATGCACATTGAAAAACAAATTATATTCGCACATAGATAGTGAGATATGAAAAATGAAATTTTAATAATTTTCTGTACTTATTATTTCTTTGCAGGAATGGACAAACATATTATTTTACCAACATTTTCAATTATGTTGAGAATATTAATACATTTCGAAAATCCATTGATTTCGTCGAGAGAAATTCTCCAGGACAAGTAGTTATATTTATTCACTCATATACCAACTTGAAACCATTTTACGAAGAAAAAGTAATAAATTAATTTCATAGAAAGTTTTACTTGGAACAGCCGGCGAAGTGAATTTTCTACATCTGAAAAACTCGTTTTCTGTACTCGGACATTGTAACTCTGGATATAAGAGATAAATATCTTTATTTGATTGTTATTGCGAGTTAAAAACTTGGACATTATGTACACTTTAAGACACATTACAGTGGTCATAAGAATCAATTACGATAAAGATGTAACTATTTCATGTCGCGCAAGGATCACTTAGAGTAAGGGTGTAATTTGATCTTATCTTCATAGAGTCAATCGGAATGATTTAGAGGAAAGAAATAAAGAACGAATCTACCACTTTACTATGTGGTCAGACAGTCAATTAATGCTCGTGGCGATTATCTATGCTACACTCTAAATGAAGAAGAATTTTGTCAAGCTCGTATCAAAAATGAGTATATGAAAAAAAGTTAATGATGACAAATTAAACTAAGGCATTCCATACTATACCATACTAAAGTTAAATAGCTGCATATAATATTATAAACAATGAGAATGAAAGTACAGAAGAAAGAAAAGAAAGAAAGCATTAGTTTTTCAGATACATGGCTGAAAAGTTAAAATTATATTAGATATATTTTTACCTGCAAAATAAGGATGCCTCAACATGCCATGGAGATGGGGATCGTATAGCGGGTGACGGGGTACACATCCCTGACAACTGAGGTGCGACCCCACCCCACACGTCTTGTTACAAACAGAGTGTCCGCTAGGGGGCGTTGTAGATGTTGATGACGCTGACTCACTCGCTCTTCTTTCACCTAAAATTTTATAAATCTTTTCGTAAAAATGACAAATATTTAAAAAATAAAAAAGAAGAAGAGAATATTAACTACATGTATCTATAAATAATAGGACTAAAAGTGAGGGCTTCTATCCCCAAGAAATGATTAATAAACAATTTATTCATATATTTACAATACATTTTTCTAATGATAATATCCTTCGAATTTACTTGTTCTAATTAAGGTAAGGTAATTTGGCACATATTGTATATAAAAACACCTTACCAAGTTTTGTAGGCGAGTCATCAGCCCCTAATATTGCACTAACTCCAAATTTCAAGAAAGGTGTGGTCGCTGAGGTCCCATTCTGTGTACTCACTGAAAATGAAGTTATCACTAACAGAGCACGGCACAGGGGGAAGCCCCGGGGTCAGTCCATGGGCGAGGGGAAAATGTCTGGCAAACAAAGACTGGTTCCTCTCTCGTAACAAGTTCTCCACAAGAAACGAAGTAGAAGTTGCTGGATTTGAACCCTGTGCCTCTAGCTGAGCGGCTGCTGACCGTAAGTACGACTGATATAAGTGAGATGGTGATAATACGTTTGGAAACATCTTGAAGACTTCTTTTTTCACCAAATCTTTCAAAGTTTTATATTTATATATATTTTTTTGCTTTTGCAACAGTCAAATATTAAGTCGATTTTAATATTTGCAACGGACAACTTTACTCTAGTTTATCTATATAATCCATTATTTCCAGTACAATCTCAGTTTTTTGTCTATCAAATATAATAAAACGTTTAATTTGTCCCTGTCCTCACATGCCCCACACGACTTGCTACAGCTATGAGGAAGTGAAGTATCCGAATTAACTTCATCAAATCTAATCAAATTGCAGAGATATTCTAGCAGCTTCCTATCCTTATATTCCCTTATGATTAATACATCTAGTAAAAGAAGAGATATTAATTCGTTATTTTCATTTACGGCATCATTTACAATTGAACACGTGGCTATTCAGCCAATCAGAGCGCATATCTTGCTTCATTATCCTACTCTCAACCCACTTAGCCATGAGGGGGCGGAGCCACTGCTACTGTTACTTGGGATTAGCTTAGGCTTTATTGCGCCCATTTATTCTCTTTTCAATACCTTATGACCGTGAAATTAAGTTTAAATATTTTGCATTGTCAGATATGAATATTTTATAGATAGGCAGTGCGCGGAGTTGAGGTGTGTGCATGATACCTGTATTGTTGGTGAACTCAAGCACACTAAGCTGTACATTAAGGTGGTTTCACTTTCTAATTTTATGTTGTAACGAATGAAGATAAGAGATAGTTAAGATCATAGCCGCATAAGAATTAGCTGTAACATATGTTTTCCTATCGGTGGCGACAGCATTAAATGTATCAACCCTTTTTGTGATGTCTTATCATTTAGAAATTTTTATGAACTTTAAAGCATCATATCTTATTTTTATTTCTTTAATTACACGTTCTAAGATAGTCTTGTACAAAGCTGGGACGGAACAGAAATAGATACCCATGCAGCCTTCAAATTCATTTGAATTTTTCTCCATCGAACGGATGAGATATTCCATGTTTTTTAGATCTCAAAAAAGACTTGCTTATTTAATCCAGAAATATTTTTGAAGTTTTTTTTTTTCATGTTTCGTTGGTAGAATACTTCACGTTTAGATAAAGAATTGTATTATAACATTTATTAAGATACGACACGTTCGCTTAATACAAAAAATACACAAAAAATATATGAAATGAAAGGCAGGGAAAAATAAAAAAAAAATTAATAAAACACCGAGAGAATATTGTTTCTCTAAGTTCTATGGAAAATATAATATTTTTAAAATGCATAAAAGCGACAGAATGAGAAGAACAATTTCATTGCAGTTTTTTTTTTTTTTTTTTTTTGGAGTGACGACATTTCTCATGCATGTATCCCAGATGTTCAATCCATTAGGAGATGGTCCATTATACTTAAAATGACCATGAAATCTTCTGCAATGCATTTAAAACGTCACGGAAATATTTATTTAACTGAAAGATACACCTCCACCCTTTAATCTGTTCATTGGCAGTCGAGAGGGGGAAAGTAAATAAAATATCCACCATATTTTAGTGCTGAATGGTGATCGGGGGTAATTTGTGTCCAATAAAATTATCATTTGCAATCATTTTGTAATTGGGAACAAAGTCTCAGCGGGTAGGAGCTTCAATAGAGATCACATACTCCAATATCTACAGTTTAATAGCAGCCACGGTATCAAAGGCTTCAATTGACCACCATCATTCTGGAATGATTGACCAACTGTCCAAGGGTGCGAAAACTGACCCCCACATCACAAGGGCGGTGACCCTTTTAATTGGTTCCGAACCTCTTCGTGATAAATGTGGAATCAATTGTTTCCTCCTTCGACCATAAATAATTTTGAAACGCCAGAAAATAAAAATTGAAACCAAAGGTTATCAGGACCTATCTTATAGGTCCAGCGTCAGGCGACAATTTGGGGTAGATTGATAACGGCTGGGTGCACGTCCCCTGTATCAGTTTTTCCCTCACAGCTGGGGACATGGACGCTCCCTCTTGGTTTATTTAGCCCGTCTTTCACCACAAAGAAAGCGTCTCTAGTGGCGTGTAATACTGACAATAACATCTAACGTATAATATGGATTTAATCCTGATATTATCGTCAGATAGAATCATTTCATATATTCATCCTCTCTTGTAAATGAATTTATCATTTTAACCAGATGTTTCTCTTTTCCGAATTCTGGTAGGGAACTTTGTAAAAAAGAAAAATGCCCCTTAATTCGATTTCAATTATTTTTTTTTTTAAATATGTTTTATTTATTTGAAGCATTTTAATTTTGTGCAGCAAAAGTTTCAATGGCGCCATCTACAATGAATTACGTTTTTACAAAGTAATTATAGTTCATGTACATTGTGATGTCTTTTATGATGTGATTTTTCTGATTGTCCCTTAAATGATCGCGCCCTTTCTGATGGTCCCTTACTGATTGTGCCCTTTTAATGTTTCATATGTTTGTATTGAAGCTGTGATCTTTGTAACGTGATTATGTTGGAAATCTCCTCCCTATTCTTACATAATTTTAGGGACAATTATAATCAACATATCATCTTATAAAATTTTGAAAATCGACACTACTCAAAGATAATCCCATAAAACTTCATTTCAAGGCTAAGTATAAATTTATTTTTGATTTATCTATCACGTTTATGAAATCAAAATACATGAAATATTTTACAATGAAAAGTTAGAGATAAAGGCATAAGAAAACCTATACAGTACATATATATATTATTTTTCAGAGTCCGATACCTTTTTCTATTGATTGAGAATTTGACGAAAAGCAGAATTTGACTTCTTTTTTTTTTTGTCTGTGTGTTCGCTTACACGTATAAAATATTATTCCTTTTTTGTCGAAAAATCAAGAGGAGGAAAATTGAAATAATCACAAAAAGCATCGTCAACTAGAGTTAATACCAAGATAGTGACGTCACACAAGTCTGTATCAGTAACTGCACGACTGTCAACTGAATCAGATCACAACAATCTTATGCACAGCACGAAAAGCCGAGTTTCCATGTTTTGGAAACCACGTGGAAACTGCATGGAAACCTGAGGTTGACAGTTTCCCAGTGGTTTCCAAGGCATGGAAACCTGGATCAGGTTTCCACGTAGTTTCCATCGGGTTTCCATTTTGGAAACTTGGTTGAGTGGTTTCCATTAGGTTTCCATTTTGTAAACTACTAGTCAAAATTAAAGAAGCAATATTATTCATTTATTTTTCATGTGACTTTGATTTTGGGGAAGTTGACGGATCCGGCCCATAATCGACATGCGGACGGCCTTCGATATCTCAGGTGCTATGCAAATTCGGTACACTAGCTCCATACGGCGACTTTACATACATACCAAAACGGCACGGTGGATGATTATTCTTATTTATTTATTTATTTATTTATTTATTTATTTATTTATTTATTTATTTATTTATTTATTTATTTATTTATGTACAACACATTCGTTTGTTATACAAACACAATTGTGATTAATTAATTATTTTTTTTATTTATTTATCTATCTATCTATCTATTTATTTTTATCATTTATCTACTTATTTATCTATCTATTTACGCATCTTTTTTTTTTTTTTTTTTTGGTTTCTTCTACTATAGCTAATTATAAACCATATATCAACTATATAACGTATATTAGAAAAGACTGTTTGTTCTAATTAATTTCTTTCTAGTATTTATAATAATACATTTCTAGAAAAAAAAACTTTATAAAATTAATATGCAAAATGTTTTTATTCATAAATTCCATAGAGCATTTATTCTCGAAAGCCAGCGGAGTGATATACTGTGGTTTTCATTTCAAGTATATACACAGACACCGGTTATGTAACGTTTGACCCCATGCAAATTGCATGTCAATTGGAATTCAGTTCTATAGTCGGGGGCGGTGCGACGCTGTGACAAGTACACAGTTGAAGCATGCAATCGCGGCATGTTATTAACGTTTGACCCCATGCAAATTGCATGTTAAATGGAATTCAGTTCTAAAGTCGGGGGCGGTGCGACACTGTGACAAGTACACGGTTACTGCATGACGCAGCATGTTAGTTTGTAACGCCGCTAGGAAATATCTTGCATGGAGAGAGAGAGAATTTTCGTCATGTTTATAATTTCAATAAAATTCGAAAAATCAGCTTGAATGTACTTTACACAAATATACGTACTCAGTCATGCATCTATTAAAAAATCTGAAGTTATACGTACATGACGTATGTACATATATATATACGTTTCAACATTGTGTAATGTAGTTTAATCAGTTAATAAAGCCTAGAAAAGGGTAGACTAGGCAGTGATGGATCCAATGCCCCCTTTACTGGGGGTCAATTAAGGGGCTAATTTTGTCGATTTATAGGGAAAATGTCTTATTTTGGAAAATTGTGGTCAGTGCTGGGGGTGGACGCCCATCCGCCCCCCCCCCCCCCCGAATTTGCCACTGCTAAGAGGACTGAAGTTCATACTGAAGCTCATACTGCCAGCAGCGAGAGAGAGAGAGAGAGAGAGAGAGGGAGGTCGAGCGGAGTTTTTTAATAATCAGAGCCACACAGAGCGTAAATGACTCGACATGCAGGTAACGAATATTCCAAAT